>OZ008369.1:101031873-101631873 GCA_963931995.1 Phaonia tiefii | reverse complement strand
ATGATTTTCAAAGTAATGTCGCAATATTTCCGAGCGTTGTTCAAGCGTATACACAACCATATTCGTTCAGGGGAAGGATAAAACTAATTATCTGTCAAATCAGACATGAGCTAGGTGTTACCATTCACGAAATAGTACAAGTTGAAAAAAAAACGTTAGATGGCGGACCCTTTATATGTTTTGGAGACCAAAACGTGGCTTTGCTGGTTGAAAACCGCTAAAACCAAAAACGATTCAGGAACCAAGAAACAAAAATACATTAGATCTTAAATTCATAAAAACAATACTTGGAAACATGTACATGTTTCCTGCAATATGTTGCTGGAGCCGATATTTTCCAGCATGAGACTATCGATCTAAATAAATTTCGGTTTTAGCTATCGCGTCGACCTACCAGACGTCCGCACAACTTTTGTATCGAAGCTACCATAATGGGCGTGACAAAATCGCTGTTTTTTTATGCGACTGACGTTTGACGAAAGTCACATAAAAAAACAGCGATTTTGTCACGCCCATTATGGTACCTTCGATACAAAAGTTGTGCGGACGTCTGGTAGGTCGACGCGATAGCTCTCGTAAAACACACCATATTGTAATGAAATTGGGTACTGGCCAATATTTTCCTAACTGTTGCACCATTTTTGCAAAATGAGACTGCCACGACCATGGTACCTCCATGGTACCTCCAATATACTTTCAGATGTGTGCCCCACCCGTTACTGATACTTTATGGAATAAATATGAACTTCGATAGGCTTATGTGTGATCTTTTTAAAATCGTAATATTGATATTATTTAATGACTTTAGTGAAACGGCGGCCAATTAAAGTTCAGTGTGAAATTTGATGACAACAAACGGCTCTGCTAGAGCAACTGCTGGATGTGCAATCACTTTAGGATCTTAAGAGTAATTTTAATGAAAGAGACGTCTGTATAATGGAAATTTATATCTACAGCAGTAATGAAATATGACACCACTGTACCTCTTGAACATTTGTCAAAGAAGGCTCTGGTACATTGACCAGACGCATGTCCAACACATTTCAACCGGCAGAGTGGTGGACTTAATTCCAACCCCATCAAAGTCGTTTAGTAGTGAAAATCACAACAGAGACTCATTAATATCTGCAACAAAATCCTTATGGTTGACTTTAGTGCAGTTGATATAGGTTTCGTTGAGCAACAACCATGACAATTTGCTGCGATATTTGTGGATATACATCTTCTCTTTGGGATATTCAGAAAAAATACAAAATGTAGTAGCGAAATTTTGTGTGGGCCTACACATGGAACTTAAAAACTCACTTGGTCAATAGTATGAGATACAAAACTCATTCGAAACCATTTTATTAACTGCCAACTTTTGTTATCCTTCATGAATATCCTTTAACACAAACACATAATATCCAGATGAATGTAAAGGCTTTCGGGGATATCCTCTTATTTGCATTTTATATCGATGTTACGTAAAAATATTCAGAATCATCGTGGACATGTAATGACGTTCTCGAAACTATCTGTTTTTCTGTCATACTATAACCAAGGGAGTACATTGCCCGTATTCCATTTCTCTCTGGCGTCCATGCAAACAAAGAGGGAGAATGGAAGCTATAGTTTTATGTACCTCCGTCCATTTGTCATTCATGTTTACACCTTTACTCTGTTAAAGTAACAGATTAATGACGACATACCATGATGATAACGATGACGGTGTTGTTGTAGGTAGTCAAAGGCGTGTCCTTTCCGTGTTACATTTAATACCTTAGCATCAATAACTGGCACAATGTTCCCACAGTAGGGAATTACACGTTATTTTTTACCATTGTCTCAGAGTATTTAAGTCATTTCAGTCGTGATTCGACGAAGTTCAGTTACATAAAATAAAAAAGGTGATAGGAACGAAGTTGGTTCATAGTATTAAATTCGTGGTTAATCTAAAAGTACTTAAAGATTACTCCATACACTAAGTAAAGAAACTACGTATGTAGGCCAATCGGAACCTACCGTAGATGCCCAGCTTGACCACTTATTGCTGAACAACTTTCTGTGTAATGACCTTCCATTCCATTAGTAGTTCCGCGGAACACACAAAACTATCAGAAAACCTACCAACAGTAAATAGGCTGATTGTCAGGAGAAATGTGTCTTGTTCGAGAGGCTGAAAATTTAATCTGACTGGGTTGGATTTCCGATCGAGTAAAATTGAAATGGTAATAATAATGTATATGTAAAGAGTTTTCCAACAAGACGTTGACAACTTGACAACGCAAGCCATTTGAGATATTTCCAAATCTTTATGATAGACTTGAAATACAATCAAAACATTTACGAATGGAAATCGACTTCGTTTATATGGCACGTCGGCAGCGGTCGATTGTTTGGACCCAATTTTTGATGACTCGGTCACACATTTCGGCCGTAACGGTCAACGTCGTCGGCTCGGTCAACGTCGTCGGCTTGTTGGCGTAGACCAATGATTTGACGTAGCCCCAAAGAAAAAAGTCCCGAGGCGTTAAATCGCACGAACGATGCAGCCAATTGACTGGTCTATTTCTTGAGATAACACACTCACCAAACTTAGTCTTCAATCAATCGATTGTAGCCTTTGCTGTGTGCCTTGTGGCACCGTCCTGTTGAAACCACATGTCGACCAAGTCCATGTTTTTCAATTCGGGCCAAAAATAATCGGTAATCATGGCGCGATAACGATCGCCATTCACAATTACGTTATTTTTTGTGGATGAAGTGGTGATTCATGAAGCACATGTGGATTTTCACCAAACCAATAACCAATAATTGTGTTTATTGACGAACCCATTGAGCAAAAAATTAGCTTTGTCACTGTAGATGATTTTGCGATGAAATTCATCATCTTTTCGCATCTTCTCCAGAGCCCAATCGGAGAACGTACGTCGCGTCAAATGGTTCATCGGCTTCAGTTCTTAAGTCAACTTGATCTTGTGTGGGTGTACGCAAAATTTGCTATAAAGTGGTCTTGGCGATGCCCAGTTCTTGAGAACGCCGCGGAATCGACTGATTCGGATCGTTTGCTACGGACGCCTGACCGGCAGCGATATTTTCGTCACTTCGACCAACCCGTTGTCTCACTGGCACGGCTGCATCACACAATGAATATGTAGACTCAAATTTTTGCACTAAACTTGTTATTACTTGTCTGCTAGGGCGAGAATAACGACCGAAAATTGGAGTTGACGCTCTTAAAGTTGCGGTCACTGACTCCGAATTTCGGTAGTTAATTTTTTATAATTTGAATACGTTGTTCTTTCGTGTACTTTACCATGATGAAAATGTTGAGTTTACTTTAAAAACAAGGAAAGGAACAGTTAGATGATCAGGGAAATAGTGCGTTCACAAATTAAATTCAAAGTTGTCAAGTACTTATTGGAAAACCCATTAGTAGACCATCTCACATTGTATGGTGGGGAAAAAGTGTTTTTTACCCACTCCTCAAACTGTACCTTGGATTTTTTTTCTGATGAGTCCCAAAATATTTCGTCTCTGGCATTTTATGTTTTTAGTTTTTCAAATAAATGTGTGCTTTAGCTAAAGACAATGTAAACAATATTAGTATCAGTATCCTGACATATCTTTTTACAGGAAAACTCTACAATCAAAAAGCAATTTTACACGTGGCAAATCATTTTCATTGTCGTGGGGAGTCGGTAGCGCTCATTTACCTATTACCCGCAAGGAATGGGGGAAGTAGTATATAGCTACCCACAGCGATGGGATATTACCCATCAAGATTACTCATTACCACATATGAGGAATGGCTAGGAGCTTCCCCATTTCTGATCGATAATATGAAAAAATTATAAAAAATGTCTATATCTCGGAATTTCTAATGGTTTTACAACTGGTCCAATTTGTAAATTCGTTATAAGAAATCGCTAACATTACAAAATCGCTATAACTCGGACAGGCTGCGCCCAATCCAAAAGAAAATTTTTACGTCGCTAGGAGGCTTTAAACAATGGATGTCTTTAATGCGGAATCGGGTTTTTTAAAAAAAATTGCTCAAATTAATATATTTCGAATAAAATATCGCTAAGTCTCCCTTATGTCTGTATCTCGAAAATGGAGCCCCCAATCGGAAATAACTTATTTTTGCGAGATTCTAATGAAATTTTATAAAATGGTTCAATTCTTATGGAAGATTTTTATTCCAAATTCGCCAAAATTAGAAAATCGCTAAAATAAAAACTGACTATAACTCGGAACTGATGCGTCCAATAGCACAAATAATAATTTTTCAGCCTCTGTGCGAGGCTGTAACCAATGCAGGTCTTCAATACAGAAACACTCTTTTTACAAAAGACCGTGTAAAACTAACACTTTCTCAAATAAAAAATCGCTTAAACGCTCATTGGCGATTTTTTGAAAAATCCGTATTAAAGACTGATTATTTCGAGTTATAGCCACCTTTTTGCGATTTTGTTAAATAAAATGTATATAAAAATTTTAATTTATATTTATAAATTTTAAAAAATTTATATTTTATAAAAGTCCCTTAGAACCGCGCAAAAATTAGTTATTTTTTCGATTGGACACTCGATTTCCGAGATCTACAATTAAGGGCTTTATAGCGATTTTTTTTATAAGAAACATTTTAGGTTTAGCGATTTTCCGGTTGGAACGAAGTTCCTCGATCTATATATTATGTACTAGTTACGATTATTTAAATTGATCTTTAAGAAAATATACTTTTTGTAAAATGATAATCTTTGTTTAAGAATCTTCTTGTTTTTTGACGTAGAATACGTCTTACCTTACGGTATGAGGAGTCATGTCAGGTTTTTATTGTTGTAATCTTTATTTCATTGAATTTGAGGAAACGGCTAGATGAATTTTTTTAAAATTTTTTTTGTAGGTAAATGAAGATGTTATCTTTCGTTTGATATACATTTCATATTGGTTGATATATTTCTAGTATTTTAATTTCTCAAATGAAAATTGTTTAAACACATACACTCAAACATATGTGTGGTGTTTGGTTGAGTGTTTTTGGTTGCTCAACATTGCTTAGGAACATGTATCTAGTAAAAAGTGAAACGAACAGCAAGCTAATGTTGCTTGGCAACATGTATCTAGTAAAAAGTGAAACAAACAGTAAGCTAACGTAATAAAGCTTTTTTTGCGAAAGCTTCAATAAAGCTGTTGTAACATTAATTTTGAATTGTAAAGCGTAAAGCTTTCACACAACGCTCGAATGCTAATGCGAAGAGTCGATAAGGTAAACCTTTTTTAATATTAGGGCGGCCCTCTCAACATTCGCAGAACTTATTTCAATAAAAATATTAATTAAAATACATAAATTAAATTAAGTTTAAAAAAATTGAACATAATATTTTTTTTTTAAACGGACTTGAATCAAATGCCGTTGGTAAATATAAAAATTACAGCAGACAGTTGTCCGAGGCCTTCGGAAACGGACTGTCCCTGCAGGCTGTGTCAGAGACACGGCCATTAAGTTTAACGTAGAATACGCCATCCGATAAGACAGAAAACATATATAACAATAAATGATAGATAATATAAGCAAATGAATTTATTGTTATATATGTTTTCTGTCTTATCGGATGGCGTATTCTACGTTAAACTTAATGGCCGTGTCTCTGACACAGCCTGCAGGGACAGTCCGTGGCCGAAGGCCTCGGACAACTGTCTGCTGTAATTTTTTTTAAAGAATGTATTTTTTTTTAAGTATATATTTAGGTAATTTTTGTAAAAATGTGTATTAATTCTCCCGAAAAGGGAATTTTTTAAAAAGAGGTACTTCTGTTATTAAAAGTTAATATTTTTTTTCGGAAAATTTACTATTTTTAAGAAGAAGTACCTTCAGTAAGAAAAAGCCATAAGACAATGATTTTTTTTTTAAAAAGAAGTACTTTTTTTTAACAACAAGTACTTTTTAAAGAAGTGGTACTCTTTATGCGAAAAGGTTATTTTTTTAAGAAAACGTACTTATCTCAAGCAAAGAAAAGGTATTATTTTATTTTTAAGAAAAGTTACTTTTGCGAAAAGGAAAGGCATTTTTTTTAAGAGAACATTTTTTTAAAGAAAAGGTTTTCTTTTTTGGAATTGGTCCTTTTTTCAAGAATAGATTAATTTTTAAGAACCTATCTCAAGAAAATTTATTCTGTTTCACAAAAAAGGTACTCTTTAAGGAAAAGGTAGTTTTTTAATAAAAGGCAATTTGTTGTAACAAAATGTAGTTTTTTTTAGAAAATGTGGTTATTTTAAAATAAATTACTTTTTTTAAGGAAAGGTAATTTTTGTAAGAATATTTAATTTTTTTAAGGAAATGCACTTTTTTAAGATAAGGTATTTTTTAAGAAAAAGTACTTTGTTTAGTAGTTTTTAAGAAATGGAATTTTTTTCAAATAAAAAGTAAAAAAAGGGATTGTAATAAAATGCAATATTTGTTTGCCAGTCATGCACTTTGGCTTTTCTAAATATACTTTTTCTTGTGTTCAAAACTACAATACATACTACGTTTCGGTTAAAGGCTCTACCTAGAAAACTTCCCATTAAACAAGAAATTTCCCAACATATGTCAATCTAGACACAAACCAAAGCAAAAGTACCCAATATAGTTGATAATAGTGGGTTGTAGCATAATAGGGTTAAAACAAAAGTTGTTTAATTTTTTTTCATTTAGCCCCCATATCGCAACGTGCGATAAGGAACTTCGTTGCAACAGTGACGGTGTATTAAAAACATCTATTGGTAATTGTACGCACCGTTTCCGAGTTATAGGCATTTTCTCTTTTAGCGATTTTCCTACTTTGCCAATTTTTTAAACAAATTCTCCCATGCGAATTGAACTAATTTAGAAACAAGAAACTTAGAAACTATTACCCTGGGTAATTAATTACCCACCGCCTTGGGTAATGGATAGAGGCAGCCTACCCATTCCCCATATGGAATCGGTAATCGTGGTGGGTAATCCCCCATCGTCGTGGTTAACCGTGAGTAATTGGAAATCATGATGGGTAATGCCCCATTGTCGTGGGTAGCTATCTATTATTATCCACATACACTGTGTGTAATGGGTAAACATTCATTATCCATTCCCCACGGTGATGTGTAAGGTTTACCGGTAAGGTCAATGAAATACTTTTCAGTATATGCAAACATTTTTTTTAGATTTATCAATATAAAAATTGATATTTGACGAACATTTTCTTTAAATCTTAAAACATATAGTAACTTGATATACTGTCTTGGATATACTGTCTCTCTAAAATTCACATAGATGGAAAACCCCTGAGACCAATATTATCAGCAGCTAACGCATCACGCTACGGACTTTGTCAATATATGATCAGTATACTGAATAATTTGACGAAGTACTCCAGATAAAATGTTAAAGATGCAATTAATTTTAATTAGAGGATCGACAGTATCGGAATATATGAAAACGAAATATTGATCTCATTCGGCGAGGTCTTCCTGTGTCCAAGAATATCGATGCATTTGGTCATTAAGACGATAAAGAAGACATGGAACATATTGGAGAAATTCACACAAATACCACACGCTCAAAAAATACAGCCCCAGAAACATATTTCGGGAACCATGCCTATGTTTGTAAGCATTGTTTTTATGAATTGAAAATCTACGGCCTTTTTGTTTCTTGGTTGTCTGCGACGTTTTTGTTTTCAGCAGTTTTTAAAAACCAAATCCACATTTGGGTCCCAAACACCTATATTATAACCTATTAATCATTGTGTCTGTTTGGACACAAATATACTACACCATTTCCAATTGCAATTTTAAACAAAATCAATTGAAATTTAAAAATTCTATTTGAGATTTGAAATACATCGATTGAAGTTCAAAAAAATGTGAATTGAAATTTAAAAGTCATCAATTGAAATTTAAAATACATCAATTGAAATTTAAAAAATATCAGTTGAAATTTGAAAGACATCAAATGTAATTTAAAATACATCAATTGATGCTTAAAAGACGTCAAGTCAAATTTAAAAGACACCATTTGAAATATAAAAATCTAATAAAAATCTAATAATATCTAATCTAAAAATCTAATATACTATATAATAAAATCTAATAACAATTTTTAAATTTCAAGTGACGATTTTTACATTTCAATTGATGTCTTTTAAATACCAATTGATGTCTTTTAAATTTCTCTTGATGTATTTCAAATTTCTATTGATGTATTTCAAATTTCAAGTGATGTGTTTTAAATTTCAAGTGATGTATTTTTAAATTCAATTGATGTATTTCAAATTGTATTTCAAAACCACAAAAATATATACTATAAGATATTAATCATTTTGTCTTCAACATGTAATATTGACTGGCAAACACAATGTGTTTGAACACAAGTATATTATATTTGCGACGATCTACAATACGTTACAGTTGCATCCAAACAACAAAATCAGACAGATTTTCAGCTTGCACTTGACGATGTTGGAAGTGAAGCCCAAAATCTTGCTTATGTATAAGGAAGACTTATTGGGTTGGCAAAAAGTAATTTCGGTTTTTTTGTTCAAAGTAATTCAAAGTTGTCGGTCTGATTCGACAACGGCTTTGATTTTTTTCTCATCAACCTCATTTGGCCTACCGCTCCTGGGGCCTTTTGTGACCGTGAAATTTCCAGAACGAAATTTTTGAAGCAGCTTTAGCATGTGCGTTCAGGTAAAGCATCCAAACCAGACAACACGTCACTAATATCCCGGTGAGCTTCCGGGACTTTTTCCCTTTTCGGAAATAAAACAGCGAAACATGATGAAAATTCCCAATATGGTCGTCCATATTCACAACACAATTTAAGTGGAAATTGACCACTGCAAAAAATGTGACATATCCAAAATTTAAACTTGAAATGTCAGCTATCTAACGGTGTTACACAGTATTTAATCGGCTTATCAAAAGCATTTAAAATATAACAAAAGCATCGTCTACATGAGAAAACCAAAGTTACATTCTTGCCAAAGCAAAATCTGTTGTAATAAAGGCAAATGAAGTGGACAACACACTAAACGGTATTTTCCGAATGGTATTTTGGGAAGCTTTTTCATGGCTACATCACTAAACGAGGTGGTGGTCGTCGAATGTAATATAATGTGGTCTGAGAGGGGATCGAACCCACGTTCTCATTTACAACAACTGCATTCACTAATCATTTCACCACCGACGGCGAAGGAGAGCAATTCGATATCTATGATAAAGGTTTATATGAGGGCGTTAAATCGCACAATAGTCTGAGCCGATTTTTTAACCACACAAGTCTAAAGTGACAAAAATAATAAACCTTATATTGTCTATCGTTTAAATCGTAATGGGGATAAGATTGACGTATACCGAAGGATATATACGTTGGCACCACGATGACGAAATTGAAAACGCGAATATCTCCCATAAATCAGATTTAAGGGCCACCTATAACATATGGGACAGAGAAAGGCATTAGTAGCACGTGCTATGGAGGGTCATAATCCGAACTTGAAATTTTAGCGGAGGACATCAGTTGGTCTCGCAATACTACACATTTACGTTTACTCAGAGAAATGACTAACTATAAGACGGACATTGGCCGATGTGCTCAAATATGTCGGGCATACATTGGGCATATAATTAACAATACATCCATGTTTCATTACAATTGACAGCCGATTCCACAACCTGAATTTGCCTTGCCTGAGCAAATACAAATTCAAACTATTTCGTATGCAAATTAAAAAATCCCATCACTGATATCGACACACAATAAACAAATAATAAGCGTGCACACTGCCTGCGAGTAATTTGTTATTTATAATACTTGTAAAGTAATTACTGTCAATCGTTCTGTGATCAATATGTCATTAATGTTAAATATTTTTTTATATAGAACACTGTGAATGATTAGCGATGCTAATCGAAATATTGGAAATATTCAAAAATTTTGAAAAAAACAGACAAACCTGATGGTAGTTTAATTTTATGAGCACAAGCGAAACTACATAAACACAGACGTGATAAGTCATCCAATCTGTTTGCATGAGTGCAGAAATATTAGCAGCAATGGGCACTGTTATATATATTCCAACAAAAACTACACCAATAATTGAGCTTTTTCATTATTTTGTTTGATGGCGGTTTGGAGAAAAACACAATACAAAATCTTAAATATTGTAAATTGGGGCAATCCGGCTTGTGATGAAAATCAATCGAGTCAAAATCAAAAAGCATAATTTCTAATATTGGGAAACAACTATTTTATATATACATTATTTAATGACAGCAAGAGATAAATAAATTAATTGATATCCATTATTTGCACAACAAGAACTAAGCGATTTTAACGGGCACTCATTACAAAGTCGTCGAAAAATTAGTTTAGCAGGGAATACAAAAACAAGCTTATCATTAACATATAGTGTGTTCTACCCGATTCCTCCGAATGCACTGTAAAAATCTTTAAAATACATAAAAAACTATATTTTTTGCTCACCCTATAATCAATTTTTAAGAGCAAAAATTCAGCTCCTCCTCAATGTAAAACTCTTACTCCGACTTTAAAAAATTCAAATCTCGAGCGAGTTTAATTTTTAAAATTTTTGTTTATTTGAATCCATAGACGAATATGTATAGACACATTTATTCTCTCAATAAATTAAACGTCATAGGTACGGTGGAAAGTAAACATTGGATGGTGGAAAACATGGGTTCAATAATACCAGATAGAGGCGATAGTAGACAACGTCCAACAAAGGAACAACAACCGCATTTCATGTGTTATGTGGCAAACTAGTTGTATTACATACAATACAAATAAATGGTGTCCCTTAACATCCCATGAAGGGATTGGAGAGAGCTTCTCACAATCAGTGAGATGTGCGCTTTCTAGTTTTATACTCACTGATTGGGATCTACAGTTTTACACCGGTTCCGAACGGTATTTTGAGAAGCATTTTCATGGCTAACTACTCGATAGTGTCGCCATCACTAAGCGTCGTAGAAAGAAATGTAAGGTGGTCTGAGCAGGGATCGAACCCACGTTCTCATGTACAAGAGCCGCGCACACTAGCCATTGCACCACCGACGGCCACAAATAAATACCAAATAAATAAAAATAAATGGTTTCCCATTACATCCCATGAAGGGACTGGGGAGAACTTCTCACAATCACTGAGCTGTACGCTTTCCAGTTTTCACTCACTGATTGGGACCTACAGTTTTACACCGATTCCGAACGGTAATTTGAGAAGCTTTTTCATGGCTAGATACTCGATAGTGTCGCCGTCACTATGCGAGGTGACCGCCGCCGAAAGAAAATTTGAAGGTGGTCAGAGCCGGGTTCGAACCCAGGATCTCATGTACAAGAGCCGCGCACACTAACCATTGCACCACCGACGGCCACACAATAAATACCAAATACCAACGATAAAAGTCAACAAAAAAGTGCAAAATACATTTAAAGTTTTCAGTTCTACACCAAAAAGACATGAAAAAGTTAAGTGAACATATGATGTAACTCCACCTGATGTAATTTTAAATTTAGTTTTCTCATTTTCTCAAACCTACGACGAAGAGTCTGAAATGAAACGTCAGATGAGAGAATAAATGTGTCCATATTATATTCGTCTATGATTCGAATCGAGCCAAATATAAATAATAGAACTCCACATCGGAGTTTATGTTTTATTATACTGAGTGTGAAAGATTTCTAGCGAAGAGGAGTCGAGTTTTTTGACTCGCGATTTTTCGGATTCTTATTCCATTTGGTCTAAAGCTAACGTGGTAAAAATTTAAACCCAATCTGATAACTCTAAGGCGTTCCGACTATTGTACTGTATAAGTATATGACATACTTATATGACTTCATTCTGAAACCGTTGAGGGAGTATATCGTGTTATACCTTATTGTAAGCGTATAGACTTCTGCTAGAAGGCATTCGTTTTCGAGTTGAATATTTTTTTCATTCGGATACAACTTATGGGAGAAAACCGAATATCCCAAATTTAAATTTTTTCTATGAATTGACAATATTTTCAAATTTAGAGTTTGAACCACTAGAGTGGTGGAATTTTACTCAAACTTTTACCACTCTATATTCAGGTGAAACGTGAAAACAATTTTACTCGTGTATACAAATTTACACCCAAATTGCCAAAACCCGAAAACATTGACCACAAGTATATAATATACTTGTGTCCAAACAGATTGTGTTGGCTATTCAACATTACATGTTTGAGACACAATGATTAATATGTTATAATATACATATGTGTTAGCGAGCCAAATCCATATACAGCTGTTTTTATTGCACTGTTTATGCTCTCTCGACAGCAAGAGAATAAAATTCGGACAACGAGAGTGTCTATCTTGTAAGTATGTATCTGTATTTTTGCATTATTCTCTCAGTCAGTGATTCATAAATATTCCTGAATGTGCGTGTACATTGCAGATGAAGTCAGTGATTCTTATTTTTTATTTTATTTTTAATTTTATTTTTTTTATTTTTTTTTATTTTATTTATCAATGTTTCAACGGGCAGATGACATCACAAGCGCTTGATCAGTGAAAAAAGAATAAACAAACGCTCGGACGGTTAAATCCCTGTAGGTAGCCTGAGGCCAAGTCTCTCCAAGTCACCAGTTTTGTCAATTATTTTGGTGGCGAATCGTCTACACCTTTTACTTTGCCTTTGATGGCTAGTCAACACGATAACTGCCGTAAATCTTTACAGATCACAATTAAATTTTGTCAGTGACTATTATTATTATATAAATTCGGTACTAGGCAATGTTTTGCTAAAACATACTGTTTAATTAAAACTGGCTATTGTGCCGCGCCCAGTTTCGTACCTCCCATACAAAAGTTGGGCGTATTTCCGTATTGCCGACTCGATATCTCCAATATATCATAACCGATCTTAATAAAATTTGGTACTGATCAAAATTTTGGCAATAACTTGCTATGCACATTTTTCTACCTCGCATATAGTTAAATACTGGTAGGGAAATTGGTTAGTAGTCAAAAAAAAAATCTCCAAAACCACTTAGGATCGTAACTAATTTATGTATTCAATAGTAATTAGTGCAATGTCAATCTGCTATTGAATATGGTCACTTTTCAGTATGGGCGTTTTTAACAGAACTCCCACGAAATGGATGTCTTAGGGTGAGGGTATGATTAAGTCGGTTCATCCGATTGAAACTTATGTAGTGGTTATTGTATTATTTTTTTGATTAAAAACACACTACGCTGCGCGTAAACTAAAAGTTGTTTTATTAAAAAAAGAAAAGTGAACGCGTAATTTGAAAAAATAATATATCTCACATTATTTTCGTTAATAACATATCTCATTTTAACAAAATAATTGCACCTGTTTGACTTAATACCCCTCCCAATATTACCAAAAGTGTAGACTAGAATTACTAAAATGTACTACTGAATCTCTGGTTCTAATGTCTCCATGTGGTTCCAGAAGAACCACCTAGTCAATAGTCCTAAGGTCACTAGTGTATTCTCAATGACAAGGACATGTTAAATGTCTACAGCAGAGAGCATTGCCTGGGGTATAAATGGTCAGTAGTACTGGTGACAAAGTCAATAGTGAATCAGTACCGTTTTACTATCTACATTTTCTTCTGGGATGGTTTGTGATATTGTTTTGATTTTTGTGTATGTGTTTCGTATATATTTATGTGTGCTACCAAACTGGGCAACGATTTTGAGGAAAGGAACTGGAAAGGCAACTACTTGAAACCCTTTTTCTATCAGAGCCTTTACTGAGACAATCGGCACGGTGGACCATTAGAGACAACAAAGAAAGGAGAAGCAAAAGATCAGCAGATTCTCATTTCATGAAAAAAAATATTCCATTCAATGCAAGCAAAAGTAAAAATTGTTGTTTTAAATCTTATAAATTTTTGTATTAGTTTTTTTATAAATGCGGATTTATATTGATAAAATTAATTATATAAATAATTCAAATATATTGAAATTAAAGAATAATTCGTTTCTAAATATTATTATGTTGGGGAGGAAATATGCATGTTTCCAAAAGGTATGTGGGGGTTTGGGTGAAACTCGCGAATGCTTCGACGTAATTATATGGATGTTTGAGATGAAGCACGCATATGTTTCCACGAAAAACATACATAGTTGTCAGTAAAGATGCTAATGTTTGTATTTAAATACACGTCAGTTTGGAACTTGCAAACATATAAATGTTTGAAGTGTGTTCCAAACATATACGTGGTTCCTGCAGAATATGTTTGGGAGAATATGTTAAGATGCCGTTTTTTTCACCTACAACTTTCAATGGCTCTTTTTACCGTCGAGATGATTTCCTGGATACCAGCATTAGATATAAATTTTGGTGCTGAAATAGAAGAATTTGACGCAATTCTCCAGAAGTTTCTGTTTTTGGTTGGTACTTAAGCGGTTGGAATCCTTTCTTTGTAATTCTTTCCACAGTTTTCAACATCTTTTAAGTATCACACCACAGTTTTGTGTTTTCGCCCAATTTCCCGCGCAAAGGCCCAATAAGAATATCTTTGTGAATGAAAAACATAGATTTTGGCTGTTTCCGCTTTGTTCAAAATACTTTTCTTGCCCATTTTTCACAAATATTTATTGGAATACATATATTTCTTTTACTTATTGTTGGCAGTATAAATCAAATGTGACTTCGTGCAAAAAATTTAAAAATGCAACGTGGTTCTCATCACATGAACCGAAAAAGTATTATTGTATAATAGATAGAATAGATACATCTATTATTGTATAATACATACAAAATAACCCTATACTTATTTATTTTATTCAACCAGTAGAGTAATGTCATATAGAGCTGCCATTCTTCTCATCTGACATTTCCTTTCACACTTTTCGTGGTGCGGTCGGTGATATATAGAGATATTTGACGTAAATTGGCTTACTCCAGGTGGAATTACAAAAATTGTTTAATTAAATTTTTCATATCGTTCTGATGAAAATCTGAGAAATTTGAACGTATTTTTGACTATTTTTTGGTATATTTTATTGTTAGTACTTATTTGTGCTACATTTACAATTTCAACGCACAAAACGAAATGCCGTTGCTGATTTATTGTTGGTTGGTTTGAGCCATTGCCTCTATCTGGTATTATTAAAGCAATACTTTCCAACATCCAACCGCCCATCTGCACCACACTAAATGTTATCAATTTACCGAGAGAGTTGTCTACTCTATACGTCATTACTCTATGATTCAACATATCTATTCTAATATTTGACTTCCCCAATTGTGAAAACTGGAAAGCGCACAGCTCAGTGATTGTGAGGAGCACTCCCTCCTGTCCCTTCATGGGATGTAATATGAAACCATTTATTTATTTTTAATTGGACAAAATCAAATTTGCCTTTGAGCGTTTTGTACTTCTTTTTGGATTGCGAATACGGTTTATTGTTTTATGTATTTCTGCAAATATAGTACCTGTGCTGTCATTACTTCCGGTCATTAATTTGAAATTGGCAGATATTACTTATATTGCCTTGGACAACTTATTTCAGAAAATTCGTTGACAACGTCTTCTGTGACTGCCTGATTTGGTCAGTTACCATAGTAAGCTACGAAAAAGGATTTAGATTTGTAATTCTGCGTTGTTATATCAGTAGTGTAAAAAACCGGTTAGTTGACTTGAAGTAACCGGTGAAACTGGTTCTTCGAAAGTATCACTTTTTAAAAAGCCGACGTATGGTTAACCGGCCGGAATTTTTGGTTTTGAATACACTACTTGGAGTTGTTTAAGCAAAAAATATTTGTCATGTATCAACATCTATAGGCACGGGTAGGGCAATCTGTCAAAGCGAACACATGTAAGCATTTCAATGTTTTAACAATGTTAATCTACTAAAATGGCTATAACTCTTGTATTTCTGTATGGATTTCTTTGGTATGCATCTTGATTTTTAAAGAACAGTCCAGTGTATTATATACGGAATGTATACGGTCCAGTGTATTATATGATAAAATAAAAATGAAAAATATTTGATTTTCTCCTAAAAAAATGCAAAATTTGAAATGTTAAATTCAATAAATTCTCAACGAAGCATTGTGATTTGAAATTTTTTCACTCATTTCAAAGACATTTTGACGGAAATTATTTTAAGATAAATTTCCAGAAATTCGATGAAAATTCAATTAAAATGAACGTACCATTTTGAAAAACAAGAAATTTAAAAAAAAAATTGTAAAAAAACTGTACCATTCAAGAATTGTTGTTGTTGTTTTTTTTAATAAATCTGCTAAACTACGTCAAAAAATTGGGTTGGCATTTCTGGTTGATCAACTTTTGTTATCAATAGCATAGTGTTATCAATAGCCTGCAACTTCATAACTACCCAGCGGCGGAAGTCGCAAGGCCTTCCACAAATAATTCACGCAGAATAATTCTTTTGTAATGGCTTTCTAAAATAAGGCCTGATTTAAGCATGATTTTTTTTTATCAGATTTAACCAAGAAGAAAATTTTTACAATTTTGGTATTTTTAAAATTTTCAATTTGAAGTTGGGCGTGGTAAAACTTTCTAATATAGATACATACATACTTATAAATAAATATGTAGAAGTGGATAGAGATTTTGTGATAAAATAAATTATTTAAATTTTATTTTTGTTTAAAACAAATAAGTTAAAGTAAATGTCTTCTAAGGTCTTCCTCTTTGCATGCATAATGGGCAAGGAAGGCATTGCCTCCCAATCTCACGCAATGTTAAAAAGAAAGGAGGAGATAATGTGTAGGGAAGGCCTTCCGTATTTTAAAGAAGGCCTGTTTGGTCATGATTTCAGGCCTTCCATGTCATGACTTCCGCCGCTGGGTATGATCTTGTTTACAAAAATCGAAGTTTAATGTTGTAAACAAGATCATAAAATTTTGGTAAACAAGATCACAAATCTTACATACGCACACGCAGCACATGCAGCTAACATCGTAGCTGACTACTTGACTACGATCTTCGCCTCTGCTCCAGATCTCTGCTTGGGGAATCCCTTGCGTGCTGTAGATAGAAAAGGAGAAACCATTCTGTCTAGACGAGGCTTATGTGCTTTTTTGCAATGTTTGGCATGGAGACAAGTGCTGCTGTTGTATGTGAATATATATACATATATATGTATACAAATATGATTTGGAAAATAAGCTTCAAGCTAAGAAAAATATATTTGCTCTGTCTATTCCATTTTGGCAGTGCAACATCAACCATTGAATCTCTTTTCATGTCGTAAGAAGTTAGAACCCAGTGCTACTAATTTCATTTCGTTTTAGACTTGCTTTTTTAAATTCTTTATATGTCCTAACTTCACCTGTCTATATGCATGTATGTATGCATGCATGCGCACGGAAAAAACTTTGGATTGATTTTTAACCCCTTTCCCGATCCAATAGAGCTGAAACTTCGCAGGCAAACTAATGTCGACAACAAAAATGAACTATCAAAATATGGGCGGGATTGGACACAGGGGCGTGGTACCTTCCATACAAATCACAAATTAAAAATCCATTATTTCTGCTCCTGTTAACGGTATTTGATCAAAATTGGGTATGTTGGTTAGATGTACATATTCTAAGATCTGCTGCAAATATGGGCGGGATTGGACAAAGGAGCGTGGTCATATAATGGGCTTTTCAACAGAGACGCTAGAAAAGTAAATCGATAGGGACAGCAAACGACGCCACATTTTTTCCCGCTCTTTTGACATTTCTCTTCAGTAAGGTTTGCCATTTCATCATGGAAAGATATACGAGCCAACAACAAGTCGAAATTATTAAAATTTACTACCGCAATTTGGAGTCAGTGGCCTCAACTTTAAGAGCGCTACGTCCAATTTATGGTCGGCTCATTTCTGGCTGAATCGCTTCGTCAGTAAGCAAAATATGCGTTATTGGTCAGACACCAATCCACACGTAATCCATGAGTCATCATTGCATCCCGAAAAAATTACGGTTTGGTGCGGTTTATGGGCCGGCGGCGTCATTGGGCCGTACTTCTTTCGTGATGATCAAGACCGGTACATTACTGTGAATGCGAATAGCTACCGTTCAATGATAACCGAATATTTTTGGCCGCAATAGGATAATATGGACTTGCAGCACATGTGGTTCCAACAGGACGGCGCCACATGCCACACATCGAATGCCACAATCAATTTATTGGAAACCAAGTTTGGTGAACGTGTTATCTCATGAAATGGCCCAGTCTATTGGCCGCCTCGGTCGTGCGGTTTGACGCCGTTAGATTATTTCCTGTGGGGCTACGTCAAGTCTATGGTCTATGCCAACAAGCCAGCGACTATTGATGAACTTCGTACGAAAAATCGAACGTGAAATTGCAGCAGTATCGGCCGATTTATGCTTGAAAACCGTTGAAAATTGGGCTCAGCGTATGGACTTCTGCAAGCGTGCCCGTGGTGGCCATGCAAAAGACATCGAGTTCCATACATAATGGCATCGAACGTACTTTCACAGGAATAAAGAATTTCATTGGTATCTAAAACCGGTTTTGTTTTATTTAAAAAAACTTTTGTAGCGCTCTTATTGAAAAACCCGTTATAAAGAATTTATAGTCAAAAACTATGTCTCTTACCGGTTGGTTTTTTATTTATTTGTTTTTTTAACTTTCCGTGACTGAGAAGTCAGTAAACTCTTTGACTTTTGAAAATAATTGAACAGTCGTACTTGTATCTCGTTGCTGGAATTAGTTGCTCATAGAACTTTGAGTGTTTTCTCACACTAGTAATGCTTTCCGATTAAAAATTCGAAATTATTTTCTGGCAGATTAACACTTCGCTTAAACTATTTAATTTACTGATTGGGACTATTTATTAATTCAAGTACGTATGTAAGCGGTTATACACTCACAGAAAAATTTGGTTGAGGCAGCCGAATTAGCCGTAACCGAATTAAGAGGTTGTCTCAACCGAATTAGAGGTTGACACAACCGAATTAGAGGTTGACATAACCTCAGTAGAGGTTGACACAACCTCATTAGAGGTTGACACAACCTCAATAGAGGTTGTCACAACCTCATTAGAGGTTGACACACCTTCATTAGAGGTTGACACAACCTCATTAGAGGTTGACACAACCTCAATAGAGGTTGACACAACCTCAATAGAGGTTGACACAACCTCAATAGAGGTTGACACAACCTCAATAGAGGTTGACACAACCTCATTAGAGGTTGACACAACCTCAATAGAGGTTGTCACAACCTGATTATAGGTTGTCACAACAGAATTAGAGGTTGTTACAACCTATTTTAGATAGTGTGACAAATTAATTATTAACGTTTTTTATTATTAAATTATGATTTATTTTCCTGTATTCCTATAAAAAATTCAAAAAGCGAGAAAATAAAGACATACATATTGGGTAATCTATATAATAACAAATTTGTTTTACATGCCTCTTCCGACCTTTTTCAAGTCCCGGCCATCACGGGACACCGCACTAATTCTGACAATCGGCTGATGTATCGGTTGATTTAGGTCCTAAACAATTTTGTATACACACGATTGCAGCACATCTCACATGACCGACCATGAAAAACTTGAAAACTGTTGATATCTGCTTCAATAATTTCTACAAAATAAGACGTTTTATCTTACCTTTCTTAATAACAGCAAACAATTTTGGAATTTTTAAATTCTTGTTAAAATAACATTGGATTATAGAATTTTCAACGTCATAGGTTAAATACATGGCATTAGGTCGTGGTAACCGAATTGAATATGAATTCGGTTGTACCCACAAATTCATGAAAAATTCGGTTACAGCAACGGAATTGACGCCAAATTCGGTCGTTGCAACCGAATTAAAGCTAGATTCGGTTACTGCGACCGAATTGATACCAAATTCGATAGTCACAACCGAATTGATGTCAAATTCGTTTACTACAACCGAATTAATGCCAGATTCGGTTACTCCAACTGAATTTGGTACCAATTTCGGTTCTTGCATCCGTATTTATTTCAAGTTCGGTTGTTCCAACCGAAATTTGAGAAAATTTAGTTGACTGAACGAATATAATTGCAGATTCAGTTGTCACAACCGAATCAAATAAGAAACGGGGTTCCTTCAACCGAATTTCGGTTGTGGGACTAAATTCGATCGTAACAACCTCAATTCGGTTGTGGCAACCTCAATTCGGTCGTAACAGCCGAATTTATGGTTCCTACAACCTCTTTTCAAACAATTAGTTCTCTGAGTGTAGCTGGTGAGCCAATTATCAACATTCCAATTGATATATAGATTAATTGCAAATTATGAATTAAGAAGATAAATGTGTTATATATTTAGGAAATAATTACATTGCAATAACTATTTGTTGGCCTTGGAGGCTTTAGTATTACTGTATGGAATGAATTCAACCATAATCAAAATAAATAGTGCTGCCAACCAACTTAATTCACAACTCATCCGGACAGCAAATGTCATATTTTTGGTTTATTCCCAAGCGTATGCTAATCCCAATTATTTTACATATTAAATCAAAACTAAAACTAAATTCAAATAAACCACTTAGTTATCTAATACATTTATCTGCATAGTTTGTCAGCATATCCTTGAATATTATGGAATAAAGTGGAATTATTGCATTATCAGTCTCATAAAACCAGAAAAAAAAACCCACAAATATTTAGAATTGTAATTACTACACATTCATTCAATTTTGAATATTACATATTCAGTTATATAACCTGAGCAAAGGGCAAACTGTTTCAAAACTGTGTGGCGTGAATTAATGAGTTTCATTTGCTTAAAATTAAAATTATAAAATATTTACGATATACGAGTGTAAAATGATAATATTTTACAGATTCCAATGTTTCACAAATTTGTTGCTGTCATTAAAATATGCTGCCTTGGTAACAAACTTTTATTTAGTTATTTCGATATGTCAAATATCTCCAAATCATTTGCTATTGTAATTTAACGCCCCTCCAATCGCCCACAATCAAGGATAATATTGCTCGGATCGTTAAGACAAAGAGAATGCGAAACTAAAACTCTGTGAGTGAATGCCAATTCGATTGGGTTATTATCCGAAAAGTTTCTTTTAATTACTTTTGCAATACAAACAATTGTTATTGTTTGTGATAAAATCCACAATCTGCGAATATTGTATAGATTTTCATAGTCATTGTGATACGCAATAGTACTAAGTGCCGAATTATTTCTGAAATCCGAAAACTTTTGCTACAATCACTTGAAAATCTCAAATCATTTGGCAAGTAATAATGGGACATTTCATGAGAAGTTCACGAAAAATGGGAATTTCTAAATGTATGCATTGATGTGTCATTGAACATTAATGATGTGGAAGCGATTTTGCTGAAATGGTGTCACTAACAAAGTATTAGGAGGGGATTACATCTGCGACCGTTCTTTCCTTCTCTGCTCACCCTAAAATTGCAATATAATTTTCTCACTATTATATTCAATAACTCTGTTTATCAGGCAAAATCAAAATTGAATGACTGTAGTCAATTCTAATAAAAATGCGCTGCTGTTCTTAAACAAAAGTCCTAACCTTTTTCGATAGCTCTACCAATGAAGTAAATACTTGAGAAATCTGCATTCTAACAGGCCCAGGCAGTGAAAATCGCATCCATGCAACAACAAATTATTAAGGAGACTCTTGCTATTTCAGATCTAGCAATAAATCGTCATCTTCGGATTTTTCAAATGATGCCACTGTATTTACAAGTGCAAACGAAGACTCAATTATATCGAGACTTCGTGCCTATGCAATTGTGTGAATACAAGAAGAACGCACTTATGTGCATGTCGATCGTACCGTCGGCTCCCATTAGAAATGCTATTTGTAGTTACATTAAAATCAAACCCAATTTCTGCAGTTTCGTAGTGAAACGACAAGGTTATCATACAACCCTCTATTACCTCAGGTCGTCGGTGCATTCGGTGCAAATGTGCCTTCTATATTCGAAAGGCTTAGTAATCACTGAACCATCGAGGTATCAGTGGGGCTTCGCTGAAATGCTGTTTAATTATCCTGACTCTAAACTATCGAAAACGCATGGAATGCATGGCACCCCCAATTAGGAGAGTTGGATTTCTTGAGGACCACTGCACATTGGCACAGAGGTGGCAATTTCCGGTCAAAAGTCACTTTCACATCGTTTGAAACTGTAGACACACAAACTCAAGAAGTAAATTTAAAAAAAATGATGTTGTATTGAAAAATAAAAATGTTCAAGAGTTTGGTCGTTTTTTTTTTAAATAATGTTATTATCCAATATTTCGCTGCCCTTTGGGTAGCATCGTCAGGAAATAAACACAATTATTAATTAAAAGGGTAGCGAAATATTGGAGAATAAAATTATATTCAAGAAAACTACCAAACGCTCGAATGTTTGAATATAATACGAAAGGTCGAAAAAATCATTACTTTTTCAAAATTATGTTGTGTTTATTTACTTCCAAGTTTTATACTTTAATTGCGTCTACCAAAATTATTACTTTTTTGTTTGCTTTATTTTACCAAATTCCGTCAACATTGTGGCAAAACAAAATACGAGGGCGGATCAAAAAGTCCGTGACTTTTTGAATGAAACAATTTTTAAAATTATTTTACAACATAATCTCGTTTTTGCTCAATACACTTAGCGCAACGTTTCTCCAATTTGTGTATCCCTTCCAAAAAATAGGATTTTTGAGGTCCATAAAATAGACATTTGTTTGATCAATAATTTCATCGTTGGAGCTAAATCTCTTTCTACCGAGCCATTTCTTTAGGTTTGGAAATAGGAAATAGTCACTGGAAGCTAAATCCGGTGAATATGGCGAATAAGGTACCAATTCGTAGCCCAATTCATTGAATTATGCCACTGAGACTACACACGTGTGCACCCGTGCATTATCTTGATGAAAATAACTTTTTCTTGGCCATATGGGGTGGTTTTTTTAAATCATCGTTAAATCGATCCAATAAGTTGGCATAATATTCGCCGTTTATTGTTTTTCCCTTTTGAAGGTAATTGATGTGGATTATCCCGCGTGCACCCCAAAAAAAACTGTTGCCATCAACTTATTGGCCGACAATCATACCTTGGCCTTCTTCGCAGCCGGTTCACCCGAAGAAACCCATTGTTAAAATCCATGATCCATGTTTCATTCACAGTCACAAAACGCCGCAAAACCTCCTTCGAATTGCTGTTAAACAACTCCAAACAAGCTTTTGAAGTTGTCACTCGATTAGGTTTATGGTCACTTGAGAGCAAACGCGGCACCCATCTTGCAGACAGCTTTCTTAAACCCAACTGATCATTTAAAATCGATACTACACTGCCATATGAAATGCCTATGGCATCAACAATCTCATGCACTTTTACTCTTCGATCGGCCAACATTTTCGGGTGTATTGACCTCAATTGACCGGCCAGAACGTTCAGCGTCATTTGTACTTGTGTGACCACAACGAAAGTCAGTAAGCCATTTTTTACCATTGAAATCGATGGTGCAGAGTCCGCGTAGTATTTATCAAGCTTTTCCTTGGTTTGATTGAATGTTTTTTTTTCGTAAAAAATAGTGTTTAATGAGCGCTCGAAATTCAATTTTTTCCATTTTTAAAAAAATGCACGAGGTTGTATGATTTGAACAGCAGTTAAACGCAAATTTAATGACGGAACTTGATCAAAATTTGCGAGTAGTCTACTAACAGGTGGTACTTGATGGGTGAAGTGTTGCATTTTATATAACTACGACGGAAGTTCGAAAACTTACGGACTTATTGATCCGCCCTCGTAAATGACAAAACGTATAAAAATGTGAAAGATCCAATTAATTAATGTACCCAAAGGATCCAATGCAAACCAACGCATGATATAAATACCTTTGTCATATCAGAATGTTGCTTGTTATAAAATCTAGTTACGCAATTGTTCTTTCATTACTGTAGACTTTACTTTTAGTTTTATTGACTATTGTATAACGTCATGAGGTCAGATGTCTTACACATATTAATTAAACAAACAAATAAACAAATTAAACTAATTGTAACATATTTCTCTAACTGGTTCTATCCTGCGCCTTTTCACACCAGTTGGTAGCATCAAGGATACGGGGGCGTTCTTCGGCCTGGTCTTTGTCGCCCTCACTTCCTGCTTTCATCGGGTACGTTATCGAAAACCTTTCCCGCTGGCTCATCTTCATCCATTCTGATAACATGGCGTAACCACCGCAACTGGCCTAATTTGATTCGTCCACGTCAGACTATAAATCATACACTCACAGAAAAATTCGGTTGAGACAGCCGAATTAGCCGTAACAGAATTAAGAGGTTGTCACAACCGAATTAGAGGTTGGCACAACCTCATCAGAGGTTGACACAACTTCATTAGAGGTTGAGACAACAGCATTAGAGATTGACGCAGCCTAATTGGTTGACACAACCTAATTAGAGGTTGACTCAACCTCATTAGAGGTTGACTCAACCTCATTAGAGGTTGACTCAACCTCATTAGAGGTTGACTCAACCTCATTAGAGGTTGACTCAACCTCATTAGAGGTTGGCACAACCTCATTAGAGGTTGGCACAGCCAAATTAGAGGTTGTTACAACCGAATTTAGATACTGGCATAAACGAATTATTAAAGTTGTTTTAAAAAGCGAGAAAATAAAGTCACATAACGGGTTTTTCAATAAGAGCGCTAGAAAAGTTTTTTAAATAAAACAAAACCGGTTTTAGATACAAATGAAATTCTTTATTCCTGTGAAAGTACGTTCGATGCCATTATGTATAGAACTCGATTTCTTTTGCATGGCCACCACGGGCACGCTTGCAGAAGTCCAGACGCTGAACCCAATTTTCGACGGTTTTCAAGCATAAATCGGCCGATACTGCTGCAATTTCACGTTCGATCTTCGTACGAAGTTCATCAATCGTCGCTGGCTTGTTGGCATAGACCATAGACTTGACGTAGCCCCACAGGAAATAATCTAACGGCGCCAACTCGCACGACCGAGGCGGCCAATCGACTGGACCATTTCGTGAGATAACACGTTCACCAAACTTGGTTTCCAATAAATTGATTGTGGCATTCGCGGTGTCGGTTGTGGCGCCGTCCTGTTGGAACCACATGGCCTCCAAGTCCATATTATCCAATTGGGGCCAAAAATATTCGGTTATCATTGAACGGTAGCGATTCGCATTCACATTAATGTGCCGGTCTTGATCATCACAGAAGGCAAATTTATATTTTTAAATGTGATTATTTCAAAAAGTAATAAACGGTTCGGAGGGTGTGTGGCGCCGTTGGAATTATCGATTGTGAGGATTTGTCAGTCACGAAGTCGCAGTTGTCGAGTGAGCATCGTGCGTTCGCTGTGGAGACATTTTTAAGAGTAATAATTCTTACGTAATTGCTTGTCGACAATTTTGTTAAAAGTTCGGTATTCGGCGAATAATTTTACCGAGTGTAAATTTAATTCGTTCGTGGGTGCAGAGATTCCGCGCAACCTCAACAAGCAAAACTGCCGTTACTGGACTCCAAGAACCCGCAACCATCGATTGAAGCATCAAAAACCATTGCATTGCCCAAGGGTAACTGTTTGGTGTGCCTCATCCACGCATGAGATAATTGGACCATTTTTTTCTGAAAATTCTCGAGGCCAGGCGACGAATATCAACGGTGAAAATTATCGACGCATGATTACGGAATTCTTTTTGCCAAACCTACGAGCTCATCCAGCGTAGTCTTCACAAACGTGGTTTAAACAGGATAGGGCGACGGCACACACAGCTAGAGCTTCGGCGAATTTGGTTCGGTAAAATTTCCCCCAAAAACTGATCAGTCGCTTTGGGGACATCCCACGGCCACCTAGGCCGCCCGATCTAAATCTCATTGATTTTTTTTATGGGGCTACCTCAAAGAGAGGGTTTATAATAACAATCCCCAATCTCTTGTGGCTTTAAGGCAAATATTCGTCGAGAAATCAACTCAATTGAACCAAGTTTACTGCAGCGTGTGGTGCAGAACACAAGGCTCCGTTTTGAACAGTGTGTTCAACTCGACGGAAGACATCTGGATGACATACTCTTTAAAAATAAAATCCGTATTTCCATTCTATCGTTCATCTTAATAAAACTTTGTGTCAATTATTATGTATTTTATTTAAGTTGGAAAATATAAATCTGCTATTATCTCCAGAAATCAAAAGAAAAGAAAGAATTGTGATATTTTTAAGAACATTTATTTTTGTAAGAAGATGTACTTTTTTAAGAGAAGGTATTTTTTGAAGAAAACGTTTTATTTTAAGAAATGGGAATTTTTTTTAGAAATTAATATTAATAATTAATATTAATTTTAAGAGTAGGTCCTTATCGCAAGAAAAGTTATTTTTATTAAATTTAATTTAATATTTTATTAAATTTGTCTTTAAAGAAAATGCAGAAAAGGCAATTTGTTGTAAGAAAATGTACTTTTTAAATACAAGGTACTTATTAAAAAAAACATTTTTATTCCGAAAAGGTATTTTTTGTAAGAAAATTTACTTTTTTAAACAAAGCTACTTCTTTAACATAAGGTATTTTGTTTAAGAATAAGTTTAAGAATTAAGAATTTTAAGTTTAAGAATTTTGAGAAAATTTACTTTTTTTAAGAAATGACAATTGTTTAAGAAAATGTTATTTTTTTAAACTTCTTTCACTTAGGCTTTTCTAAATTTACTTTTTATTTTACTTTATTCAAAACTACACTGTATACTAAATATTCGTTACAGGCTAAACCTAAAAATCTTCCCACTAAACAATAAATTCCTCAACATGTGTTAGTCTAGAAACAAACCAAAGCAAAAGTACCCAATATAGTTGATAATACTGGGTTGTAGCATAATAGTGTTAAATAAAAGGTGTTTCAGTTATTTTCATTTAGCCCCCATCTCACAACGTGCGATAGGGAACTTCGTTCCAAAAATTTTAAATCTCTAAGGCAAAATTTTTGAGTGGTTAGTTAAATTCGTAATCAGTTGATTTTGATTTATGTTTGATCTGACTTTAAATTCGAAAAGAGTTTTTCAGTGCATTGTCAAATAATCTTACTACCATGTGGCAACAGTGGTAAATGCTACGAAAAATAACCTGTATTTATACATTTATCGGCTATTCGTTACAATGCATCAAACTGACGCCATTTGCAAAATAAACGTGAAGTGCTAAAATACGAAATATTTAATGAAATTGGAGAATATTTGAGCAGAAGTAAAGTTCTAACTGCACTACGAGTTAAATGAGTTGAAATAACAATAAAGTTTTTATTATTATTTCAACTAGGACGGTGATTATAATTCTTCACATTAACAATTAAAGAAGCTTCGTGTTTGTTCTTCTTGTTGGTTTCTGTCAAAATCATATGGTAACTTGATCATAGTTTAAATGCCCAACTTTGGCTGTTTAAACATTAATTCAATTCAGAGTTTAAATTATGTTTGATCGTTGATCAAAGATGATTTTCCACTCAAAAGTTATGCCTACGAGTGACACAACCTCGATACGCACAATGTATCTTCCTTTAAAATCTCTTAAAACCAAAAAAATTTTAAAATTTAAAATTAAAAAAGTGAAAGTTACGAATGAATTTGTAGGTTTATCAAAATACTGCGAAAGTCCATTTCGCCCTGATCGCTATGATATAGTTGGAGTAGAGCTATAATTTTGTGGCTCCCGAGGTTCACTGGTAGTTTTCTTTTAAAGGGGTAACATAACTCTAATATTGGTAACCATAAAAAAAAAGATTTTTAGACGCCTTCTCAAAATATGGTCCACAGTGCGTCCCACCTTCTTGTTGAATCCACATGTAGTGCACATCAATATTACCCAATTTGGGAAGATCGAGCTTTTTAGTGCCAAATCATATACACCTAACGATATGATGGGTATTTTGCGAGAAGTTTCTCCCGGGCTCATTATTGTCTCGATCTCCTTGTTTTGACTGCCCCCGGCAACTTTCTTTGGGGTACTTGAAGGGAAAGGTATACGGCAAGAAGCCAACTACTTATACAACTCAGAATTAGAGAAATTATATTTCATGCATTATTATTATAAACCATACTGGCATGAAATAAAATATTATTATTATATTTTAAAAATATTATTAAAAAATATAAATATATTTATTCAAACAGAAAACATTGGCCTGGAACACAAAAAACAAACTCTATATAAATCACACAATGCGTGAACAAAACAACACCGATGTTAATAAAATAAAAAAGCAACCCATAAAAAACATATTTGTTGACTATAAATTCTTTATATATGACCACGCTCCTTTGTCCAATCCCGCCCATATTTGTAGCAGATCTTAGAATATGTACACCTAACCAACATACCCAATTTTGTCCAAATACCGTTAACATGAGCAGAAATAATGGTTTTTGAATTTGTGATTTATATGGTAGGTACCATGCCTCTTTGTCCAATCCTGTCCATATTTTGATAGTTAATTTTTGTTGTCGACATTAGTTTGCCTGCGACGTTTCAGCTCGATTGGATCGGGAAAGGGGTTAAAAATCAATCCAAAGTTTTTTCCGTGCGCATGCATACAGACAGGTGAAGTTAAATTAAAGAATTTAAAAATTTGACAATTTATTCAACTCCAAAGTTTAGAACATTGTGACTTTGGTCTATACATATTTGTTTATTGCGAAATAGTTTCCCTGAAACAGTTTCCCAAACATCGGTGTAAATTTTTAGATATCGCCCTGTAATTCATTGATTCTACGACCCTAGAATCTCTTCATGGGATGCAATAAGTAAAGTCATTCATTTGAAAATTTCTAGCAAAAAGAAATGCACACAGACTTGCAACGTTATACTGCAACGGAAACCACTTCATAACAAAATTCGATTTTATATTCTCTAACTCCCGTTTATTGTATGGTATTGAATTTGCTCTAGCTCAGTTGTTTAACTTTTCCCCTTTGTCCTGACATCATTTTGTAAAATTTCAAAAAAGTTCATTTAAAACAAATCCCTTAAATGTTCTGGTTATACATCATCTTATAATGCAAAATGTCGAAGTATCGTACCAGACAATGTACCATACTGATATGTTAATGTCTGCTATAAAGTTTTTTTCCACTTGGTTTATAATGATTTAGGATTTTACTCCTTTTGCAATATGTTATCGAAGGATATTCTTTTTGGAATGAGATGTCATGTGTGTTTTTGAATTTATGGGAAAGTGTCATATAGATGATGTGCTAGTGAACTACAGCGGAAGGGTAAGAAATGAGAGTGATCTGTTATAAGCGGCAGTAAGATTTTCCAGTGCAGTCGATACTATGAAGTGTTTGTTACAAATAATTCTATTGGAGGGATGTGAGTATTTAAAGAGGTGACCTTGATGTAATAATAAGAATTGGCATGCAATAGAATATATATTATACATTTTTCAATTTTATTTAATCAAAATTGTTGAATCTAAAAAATGGTTTGTCATTGCTGAGTTTTGGAGAAATGTTTTTCAAACATTCGAAAACTTCCTCAGTATCTTTAACCGTCATTTCGATGAATTTCTTAGTAATTCCCAATTTTATATTAAGTGGCGGCAGCAGTATGTCATCGATATTCTTCATTAAAGGTTCACTAAGCAATTGTAACTGTTTTTCGTTTTCGGGAGTTATTTTTCTCCAGTCGTTACACTGATAGTGATTGGCTTTGCCGTGAGAATCATACCATATCTATCATAACCGTTTGGGTCTCTTACCCAGATTACCGGCTTAGCAAAATGCAAGTGTCCTCTTCGTCGAAAATTCATCCGTTTCATATGATTTTTCCGACGACTAAGATCACTATTGTAAATAGAGTTTTGTCAAATCCATATCATAAAATGCGCTTGTGTTACTATGTACTTAATTTTCAATCTGATATTTGGTACAAAACATGGGGGAAAAGTTTTTAAAATTGATTGAATTCAAATAAGAATATGAATTACTCATTATATGAGTAATCGCAAAAATCGCAATTCTTTTCGAAAATATGGCAAATAGGGGAAAAATTAGAAAAAATTTAAATGTTTCGACATATTTGCAATGTTGAGGCACTAGATGTAGTTTTGGCCGCCGGTTGTGCAATAACTTTTTTATTTTGAAAACGCTATAAAAAAAATCGACTGAATATTTTCTCAAATTTCTTTTTTTATTTGAAAGGATTGTACGGTTAATAATGGAAAATAATTTCATTCAAATGGCTGCCTCGGCTGGCCATACATTATCGATTGTGTGCAGCCGTATTTCACCAATGGCTTCACGAATATTGTCCTTTAAAGCGTCAATTGTCTCTGGCTTGTCGGCGTAACTCTTATCTTTGAGACAAATAATAGTCCAACGGTATCAAATCGCAGCTCCGAGGTGGCCAAACGACATCAGCTCTGCGGCTGATAATGCGATCTTTACAAAAACAGGGCGCAAAACATCGAGTGTAGCTTCGGCTGTGTGGCACGTAGCGCCGTCCTGTTGAAAGCAAATGTTGCCAATATCCTCCTCTTCAATTTTTGTGAACAAAAATTCGTTCAACATGGCCCGATATCGATCGCCATTGACTGTAACGGCCACTCCTTGCTCATTTTCGAAGAAAAATGGCCCAATTATGCCTCTGGACCAAAATCCGCACCAAACAGTGACTCGTTTTGGGTGCATGGGCTTTTCAATGTATGCGTGCGGGTTTTCTGTACCCCAAATACGACAATTTTGCTTGTTTACATACCCGCCAAGCTCAAAATGCGCTTCATCTGAAAAGATGATTTTTTTTGGCAAAATCGGCATCTTCTGTAATTCGATCGCAGGCCCATTTTTCCCATATTTCCCAGCGTTGTTCAAGCGTATACACAACCATATTCGTTCAGCGGAAGGATAAAACTAATTATCTGTCAAATCAGACATGAGCTAATTGTTACCATTCACGAAATAAGCACTAGTTGAAAAAAAAAACGTTAGATGGCGGAGCCTTTATTTCCTCCGTTCGACGACTGTCACCACGCTTAGTGATGGCGACACTATCGAGGACTTAGCCACGAAAACGATTCTTAACATACCGTTCGGGACCAGTGTACAACTGTAGGTCCCAATCAGTGAGTGTAAAATTAGAATCCCATCAAGGGATGTAATGGCAAACCATTTTTGTAGATTACGTTTTTTTGGTGTTAGTTTATTTTACACTTTTTTCGTCCTAGTCTATAGTTACAATTGTGACAATGACAGGAAAACAAAATTCCAATTGGTTTGCGAGATAGAGCCGTGAGAAAAATTGCATGTTCTTTGAAAAAATTAGGATTTAGCCAAAATATACACACTCACTGAAAAATTCGGTTGAGACAACCGAATTAAGACTTTGTCTCAACCAAATTAGGGGTTGTCACAATCTCATTAGAGGTTGACACAAACTCATTAGAGGGTGTCTCAACCGAATTAGACGTTGTCACAACCTTATTAGAGGTTGACACAACCTCATTAGAAGTTGCCACAACCTCATTAGACGTTGACACCTCTAATGAGATTGGCACAGCTGAATTAGAGGTTGTTACAACTTAATTAAGAAAGTGTCACAAATGAGTTATTAAAGATTTTTTTTTATTATAGTCTGATGATTTATTTTCCTATATTCTTGTAATCTATAGGGAAATACATTTGTTTTACATACATCTTGCGACCTTTTTTGAAGTCCCGCCCATCCAGGAACACCGCACTAATTCTGACGTGTTCCATCGGTTGATTTATGCCCTAACCCGAACCGTTTTGTATACAGACGACTGCAGCATATCTCACATGACCGACCTTGAAAATCTTCAAAACTGTTGATATATGCTTGAAAAATTTCTGCAAAACAGGACGTTTTAGTACAAAACAAATTTTGCTTACCTTTCTTAATAACCATAAACAACTTTTGACATTCTTTAATTCGTTTTAAAATGATATTTGATTAAAGAATTTATACCTCATATTTTACATACGTAGTATTATGTTGTGGTAACCGAATTGAAAATGAATTCTGTTGTACCTACAGAATTCATGAGAAATTCAGTTACAGCAACCGAATTGACGCGACCGAATTGATATCAAATTCGATAGGTACAATCGAACTGATGCCAACTCGGTTACTACAACCGAATTGCTGTCAGATTCGGTTACGCCAACCGAATTTGATACGAATTTCGGTTGTTGCATCCGAATTAATTTCAAATTCGGTTTTTCGGAAAATTTAGTTGACTGAACGAATATAGTTGAAGATTCATTTGTCACAACCAACTCAATTATGAGACGAGGTCGCTTCGTTTGTGGGGACTAAATTTGGTCGTAACAACCTCAATTCGGTTGTGGCAATCTCAATGCGGTGGTAACAGCCGAACTTGCGGTTGCTGCAATTAGTTCTCTGGGAGCATGAGGCCATAAAATCCGGACAGCAGCCAAATAGAGATTTGTTAGTTTCGATAAGTACTTGGAGAAATTTCACACAAGAGGGAGTTTGCATTTTGTGTGTTGCACTGTGTAATCCAATGTTCAACACTGCGGAAGTTTTGAAATTATTTGTTCGTTTCTTTAGCTTTTCTTCCTGATTTCGTATCCGGACTTCTGAATATTGTGCAACGTCTTGGAATGTTACAAAAAAGGTCAGGTATATTATTTATTTAAAACAAATACTACCAATTTCACATTTAGCTGCTTACGAATTCCTAACCAAGGATCTTCAAATGATCCACTAGTATAGCCAGGATAGTGCGTTGCGGATTCTTCTTGAACCGCATAAAGTCTGATAACTATGGTACAAACTTTTAGGCTCGTACAAAGGTTTTGAGAACGTGACAAAGTGGTAGAAATAGTACACAGTTTTTAGACGAAATCCAATTGTGCCAGCGAAATAACTGCACGCTGCAAATCAATATTACATGTTGGAGACACCCTGATTATTAAGTTAAAATATATGTTTTTGTGACCCAAATGTGGATTTCTTTGTTGAAAACTTACTTACTTAGTTAACCGGTCTCGGACAATCCCAGGGGGTCAGGGACCTTACAAAACGAAGATAACATATTTCGCCAACTAGTTTGATCTTTTGCTTTATTTCTCCAGTTGGTAGTACCAAGTGTACACAGGGATTCGTCAACCTGATCCCTCCAGCGGAGTCTTGGTCTTCCTATTTTACGTCTTCCTTCGAGTTCGGTTTCGAAAACCCTTCGTGCTGGTTCGTCTTCATCCATTCTACTGACATGGCCTAGCCAGCGCAATCGCGTTATTTTGATCCGCTTAACTATGTCAATGTCAGGATAAAGCTCATACAGCTCATGGTTCATATGTCGCCGATACTCGCCGTTGGGCACTATAGGGCCATACATTTTTCGGAGTATTTTTCTCTCGAAGACTCCTACAGATGTTTCGTCTGCTTGCGATAGGATTTCTGCGCCATCAAGAAAGACAGGTTGAATAAGAGTCTGGTACAGCTGTACTTTTGTTACTCGCGAGAGGGCTTTATCTCTAAAGTGATTGCTTAGCTCAAAATAACATCTATTCGCAAGCACAATTCTCCGATTGATTTCAAGGTTGACGTTGTTGTTTTGGTTTATGGCAGATCCGAGATATACAAGTTCGTCCACCACCTCGAAATGACTTGGGTTATCAACGTTCACGCTTTGGTCTAGTCGCGTGGAGGCCCTGTTCGTTGAAACCGTTAATATTTCCTGGTCCTCGTTTACCGTAAGACCCACTTCTGCTGACCGCATCTATCGAAGGCCGCTTCATAATCGACAAATATATGATAGGTGTCGATTTGTGTTTCGTGGGTCTTCTCCAGGATTTGGGTTAGCGTGAAAATCTGGTAAGTTGTGAATTTTTCAGGCATAAAGCCACACTGGTATGGACCAATCAGGTCAGCGGTAATTGGTTTTAGTCTTTCGCACATTATACTTGATAGAACCTAATATACTATGGATTAAAGGCTTATTCCCCGATAGTTGGCACACAGACTCGGGTCACCTCTTTTAAATATGGGACATAGTACACTGAGACCTGTTCTGCCATCGTCTTGGTTACGAGGGGGAATCGACGTCGTCGTCAATTTTCCCAACATGCTCTGCACATCTGCGATGAGATTTCCGTCCTTGTCTTTACAGAAGGGGGCCCTTAAACATGTCAATTAGTTCCGTTTTTCACATTTTGGTACAATTTTCGAACTTCGTTCTTCCTTCTGCATGTGTCAATTTTCTAACTCTCGCTCTTTCTCCACTGCCGTTCCTTACGCCTAAGATACCGTTTACCTCCTTGCTTTTCTCGCTATACCGCTCAGTTGCAGCTCGCGTTGCAATTGACTGAAGCATTGCCATACGTGCAGCGTTCTTTTCATCATTTGCAATGCGACACTCTTCATCGTACCATTGTTTATTGCAAAGAGATTTTTCAAAACCAAGTAGGGTTTTTGCGGCCGTTATTATAGACTCGGAAATGGGCTTTCACTGCGCATCAGGATCGGCATAAGGAGGGGGTAGGTTCTGTACCAAAAGTTTCGAGAGCTTTCTTAAGTAGGCTGTGGGTACCTCTGGTAATTGCAGCTTTCCGATGTCCAGCTTCCTCTGCGTCTGGTTTCGTACGATTTTCGCTCTACTCAATCTTGTGCGAACCTTTGCTGCTACCAGGTAGTGATCAGAATCGATGTTAGCTCCTCTGATCACTCGAACGTCCATTACACTGGATGAGTGCATTCCATCAATTACCACGTGATCAATTTGGTTCTTCGTTCTTTGATCAGGGGATACCCAAGTAGCCTTGTGGATGTCTTTATGCTGGAATCTTGTACCACTAATGACCATGTTTTTTGCCGCTGCAAAGTCAATCAGTCTCATACCGTTGTTGGAACTGTCAGCATGTAGACAGAAATTTCCAATAGTTATATTAAACACATTCTCCCTTCCTAATTTTGCATTAAAATCTCCTAGTACAATCTTAATGTCATGGCCAGGGCAGCGGTCATATGTCTCCTGTCGGAGGTCATAGAATATGCATTTGGCATCATCATCTTTCTCCTTTATCAGGGCAGGCACACAAATGAAGAAATATAAAAATATTTCGCTTTTATGCGGATTGTGGCTATACATTCACTCACAGGATTGAACCTAGAGACTAGATGTCGCAGTCTTTTGCCAACTACAAATTCGCAACCAAATTCATTTATTTTTTCATGGCAACTGTAGTTTATGTCGCACTTTCTTTTTTTGTGCAGCCGTGTCCTGTCCATCGCATTTCCCGGATAGAGGTAATGTTAGCCTTATAACTTACGAGGACATCTGCCAGTTGGATACTTGCACCGGATCTATATAGAGTTCTTACATTCCAAGTGCATATCCGTAAATCGTGGTCCTTATAACGTTTGCGGGGTCGTCAACAAATAGGGGTTATTTATGTTTTCTTGTTCGTTTACGTGTTTTCACTGTCATTATGAACGGTGGCGGGAGGCAAACCCAGTCCACAGGGTTTTTGCATTTTACCTACTGCCACCATATTTGATTGCAGCCGGCCATTATGGATCAGACGCTGACCAGGATGCATAATGTCGAACCTGGATTTGCTTCTTTTGCTTTCTATCCGCCGTTGGCCCGTATATTTGGCTCATCCGCCTTCTAAGGACAAAAGAATAAGCCCAATTGTTTGATGAGTTTCAGTGACATCAGTCACCCACTAAACCTGATTTGCAGCTCATGTGTTTCGCCTTCTCACTCTAGCTAGCTAACGAAGGTTTCCGAAAAGCCATTGCCAAGGACATACTGCGTGGAAGTAGTAAGCTGCTTGGAATGCCCAATGAAGGAATCATTTATGGCCACTCCCAAGTGAATGGCTATCAGAAACCTTCCACCTCCACGGACAGTCCCATGTTGAAAACTGCTGTTAACAAAAAATGTGACCGACAGCAAAGGAACAACAAAGCAGTTGATCTTCAATTCATAAAAATAATGCTTGCAAATGTATACATGGTTCCTGCAGTATGTTGCTGGGCCGTTTTTTCAACGAGTGTCCTAAATGACTCGGAGGCTAAATCAATGAATGTTCCTTCGCTGATGATTTTTATCACGCCCGGTAACATATTCTTAATTGCTGACAATGTACTTGATTGGGACCAGTTTAGTGGTTATTCTTAATCCTTGTAAAAACAGACATTCTATAAGGGACCTAACTTTATATACGTGGTTAAAATCAGTATTGTATGCAAATATAATGTATTTGTAGCTTGTCGCAACTATAGTATACTTGGGTGCAAACAAATTGTGTTTGTTATTCAATATTTCATGTTTGACACACAATGATGAATATATTCTAATATGAGTTTCTGTGACCCAAAAGTGAATTGGTTTGTTGAAACTGCTAGAAACACAAACGTGATAGACATCATTCAAACAAACAAACAATTGTCAAACAAGTCAATTCATGAAAACATTGCTTGCAACCATATACATGTTTCCTTCAATATGTTGCTGGGGCTGTTTGTTTTCAATATAATTTGTGTTTATGGTTAGATTCCCATCATCTATTAATATTTACGTCCCATGAAATTATTCGGGAGAGCTTAGCTGTGCTTTATGAATTTTAATACTCTCTGAGCCGAATCTACAGTATGAAGCTGATGCATGTGCCGGCTTAACGATAGTCGATAGTTCATGAGTAACAGCTGCAAACCCGATGCAGCGACAGCATAAAAGTCCCATATTACCTACTACTTCGATACCTGTATGTGTTAATACATTCATGAATGGAAGGACATGTGCATACATAAATATTATACTTTAAGTTAAAGTGTAAAATATTATGCAGAAAGCCGTCTGAATACACATTTATGCATGTTGTTGCGTATGTATGTATGTATACATATATCGTATGTTTTTAAAAATTTATTTGCCTTCGTTTGTGTTCACAGGAGTTTTTGTATATTTATACGGGTGAACCACAAATGCATGTCTGCTCCTTCTTGTTTACATACACTTGTTCTTGTACTTGTCGTGTATGCAGGGGAGTAATAATTTTAACAGCTTACTTGAAAAAATCTAGTACACAGTAGTGGTCATAAAAACAGAATTGAAAAAATAAAAATTTAAATTTGGCCTCAAATTGCACGGTGCAAATTGCAGAACGCTGTGAAAACTTTACATTTTCCTCTCCGATATGGTTCAAAATAAACTAACAAATCAAGTACAAATAATTTATGGAGCTACTTCTTGTGCGATATGTCTGCGATATGTTTCACACCCAAAAAATGCTATAGTTGATAATAACCACAATTTCGATTACGTCGTGGGTGAAATTCCTCTAACTAGTGGTGATTAAAAAAACTGAAAAAAGGCAATATAATAGAAAACAGGATACGGAAACAACCTTCGGCACACGGATTAGGATGCGCATTTGGCAATGGAATGTGCGAACTCATCGTGACGCATCAAGGCTTGCACAATTAGAAAATCAAAAGAAGCCCATGGTGGAAGAACGTGTTAACTCACTTGTTTTCAAAAAAAATATTTTCCTTCTTTCAATGTTTCCTAGAATCTGATTTAAAAAAAATTTAAAAAAAAAATTAAAATTTAATTTTAAGAATTTAAATATTAGATATTGACTTTGTTTCTTATCTAAAACAAAATCAGATACCATAGATAGATTAAAAGAAGGAATATTTTGATTTTGAAAAAAGTAAGTTAACACCTTCTTCCTTCAGAGGCTTCAAATGTTGAAGTGTATGTTCGAAGTCTTAGGGAAAAGCGAAATGACGTGGAATGACAATGGCAAATTTATCACGGCAAATGGTAATTCTGTACTCTACAGAGGGTGAGTAAATGGAGGCGAAAGTTCCTAATATCAAAGGAAATGTAGAACTCCCTTAAAACATGGAAACAATGTAATCCAATCCTTAGACAAGTTTAGGGTGGACGGGGTATTAAAAGACTGGATCAATCATATGCTAAGGAATAGATGGAAAAACTGCGGTTCAGATGACATAAAGATTAGATATAGGGTACAACATGGAACACCACAAGGGTCCTCACAAAACACTGTCCTCTAAGGAAGCTTACCGATGACGGACTTAAACCAGTGTGCTATGCAGACGATGTTATAATACTGGGGAAAGGATTCTTATCATATATGAAGAGAGGCCGAGAGGGCACTACATATAACGTACAACTGGGCACAGCCAAGAGGCTTAAATGGGAATCCGGACAAAACGGAAATATATGGAGGAAAATATATTTTCGAATTTTAATAAACCCCAGGCGTGGTTATTAACCCGGTTTTTAACACCAGTTTTTGTAACCAACTGTCACGTCCGATTTAGTAGAATCGGCTTGAGCACATAGCTTATGTTTCTAACTTATAATTTGAAATTTTTATAATGTAAAATTTTTATAATTATAAGGCCATCTAGGCGATTTTTCCTCGAGATAGCCTACTTTGCCGCACGATGACACCATGAAACCGTTGCATGAATATATCGTGTTCTAGCTTATTGGAAACGTATAGACTTCTGCTAGGAGGTGTTGGAATCCAAGTTAAATATTTTTTTCTTTTAGATTCAATTTTTGGGGAAAAAAACCGAAAAACCAAAATTTTAATTTTTGTTAAAAATTGCAAATTTTTTCAAATTAAAAATTGGAACCCTTAGAGTGGGCAGATTTTACTCAAACTTTATCCAGTTTACACTCAGTTTAAACTAAATGAATGTGGAAATTTTTTTCAAATGCACCGAGGAGTGAAAATTTTCTAGTGTATACGAATTTTCACCCAAAATGCCAAAATCCGAAAACTTTGACTAAAATGGGGCACGGCTTAGAGTTGTCCGATTCGGGTCAAATTTTCACCAAGTCGGTTTTAGACCATAAGGAACAAGAATCCGCCTGGGGTTTATTAAAAATCCGAAGTTGTTTTTTCATTGCCACCCTAATGTCTATTCACAGAGCAAAAGACGACCAATACAGGGTGATTCAGGAAGTTCCGGACAAATTTCTTCAGCGTATTCCTTGGCTCATTTCATGAAGAAAAGTCCACTAGGACCATGTCCGATAATGCCAGGGTGCAAAATGGCAGCGGGTTCAAAATTTTCGGATTGTTGGTTGGAGGGTAGTGGGGTAAAGTTGCTAACTTCTGAGCCAGTAGCCGGATTTTTTTGGGCTTGTTGGAAAGGTCTTTAAGAGGCCTTTCAGAACCAAATGACGAAGACTCCGAAATAGGAAATATAAAATCTGGTGTCCCGCAAGGAAGTGCGTTAGGACCACTTTTATATACTATATTTACATCTGACATGCCCACGAATAATGATGTTGTAGTAGCGACTTATGCCGATGACACGGCAATATTAGCCACTAATACATCTCCTGCTGAGGCCTCTAATATAATCCAACGACAACTTGAGCTTACGGAATTATGGTTTAAGAAATGGAATATAGAAATTAATGCCGAAAAATCAGTACATGTCACTTATACCTTAAGAAAGGAAGACTGCCCGCCGGTGATCTTAAATGGAGTTAACATTCCAACATCCAACAGTGTAAAATATCTTGGACTTCACATCGACAGACGTCTGAATTGGAGAAAACACATAGAACACAAAAGAAAACAACTAAATATAAAAACGAGGAAAATGTTTTGGCTTCTGGGTCAGAAATCTCAGCTTAGCTTGGAGAATAAAATTCTAATATACAAATCTGTTCTAAAACCAGTGTGGACATATGGTATCCAGTTATGGGGAACAGCCAGTACTTCTAATATTCAGATTCTTCAGAGATATCAGTCAAAGACCCTTAGATTAATCAGCAATGCTCCATGGTTTGTCAACAACAATAACATACACAACGATCTTGGTGTCCCTAAAGTTAAAAGCGAAATTGTCAGATTTAGTACTAACTACCTAAATAGACTTAGTAATCATACAAATATCTTGGCTATAAATTTGCTCAATGATAGCGAGGAAGTAAGGAGACTAAAAAGACCTCACGTTCTTGACCTCCCATTTTTATAATTAATATTAATGTAAATATTGTACTATAAATGCAACATATTGTATTACTGTTAAGTTTCATAGAACTTAACAGCTCTGTCATTTATATGAAATGGATATAAAATTTGCTTAATGTTTATATGTAAATAGATTGCAAATAAAGAAAACAAAAGAAAAAAAAAATGTTCGAAAATGATATTGCGACATAACGAAATGATATCGTCATGTATTAGGTATTTCTCCGCTGGTAATACTGCTTGGAGGAGAGTGACGCCTCCGTATTTCCCCGGTCGAATTAAATTCAAAAGGTTCTATCAAAAATGGACGGCTATCCACTCAGCGTCTGTACGCCAATCAGTAATAATTCTACTCGAAACTTACTTCCCCAATCGTGGGTTTCAGATGCACCGTGCCCGCGGATAGTTTAGTCAGTAGATGTTAGGAAAAAATGTACGTATGTATATTAATTAGCTGTAAGAATTTGAAGAAAAGTTGGAGAAATAAATGAATTTAAAGTTAAAAAAAAAAAAAAAAAAAAAGTGGTGCGTCAATGAAATCTGCGCGCCTGAGTGAGTAACAAGCCTTGTCTAAGTTATTCACGTTCTATTGGGGGTTATGGCGCAGTCAGCATCAGATTCTCTACACCCGGGGCACCGAAATTTATGAATTATCTTAAAAGCCAAAAACATACAACAATATGACAAGCGACGACAGCTGAGGATAACGACGCACAATGATACAGTAACGACAATAAACTCGATCTGCACCAAAAATCTGTAACTTTTTAATGATTAATATCGGTAGTTAAATTGAAAAGGTACGGAAATTTTGTATTGATATTTTTTGAAATTTGACAACAGAACTACCGAATTGCATCATTAATAACAAGATGTATTTATTGCAGGTGGAAGCATTAGAACAGCTGATTTAATTTTTTTCTTGTCGTGTGGTCCGACCTTGTCAAATTTTGTTTATACTAATTCTAAGATGTATCTTGTACATGTGGTAGCTTTAAAATAGCAGACGAAATTTTTTCTTGTCCGAAAATTACAAAAATTCCTCCTGATATAACCACAAATGAATACATCTTGACAATTTCGATCGACTGAATTTGATAACGTCGGCTCCTGAAATGAAAACAATATGCCTTCAATTCCTACTACTTCTACCTTACTTATTTTGCCATGGTTAATAAGTTACAGAATTCTGGTGCAGATACACGATTAGAACTGTCGGTGGAAAGTCGTGGACTAAAAGCGTGCAGCGAATGGCGATGTGATTGACTTTACCGTCCAGAGTACTAGAGACGGTGGGCAGTGTCTACCTGGCAGACCTCACACAGTGCCAAAACACATATATTAATTGGGCTAGAAATTTTACCGGCCCACTATACGCCGAAGAGTTCGCCTCGACGGTCGCAGGAAACGATTACTATCACCCGATGTTGAGCCAAAGTATCAACGACCCACGGTAACCGGAACCAGCGGACCGAACGCGTGTAATGAAGTGACTTACCATAGGCGACATCGACAGATGTCATGGAGATGGATGCATCTTCTGGATATAATGGTTAGGTGGTTTAGCTGCCCATACCGCCGAGAAAGATAAAATAGATCTTGATTTTTATGCGGGCGTCAATCAGCATCTCACCATATGGGAAAGTACCAATATAAATGGTAGACAAGAGACATTTCTTGGGCCACTAACCTTTATATTTAAAACAAAGGCAATGAACCAAGAATTATTACTTAAGGTATCCAGTTGAACATTTTCTATAAACACGTCATGTCAGAGTTCCTGCTGACTTTCTGATCCGCTCCCATACAAAAAACGTTATGCTACCCTCTGACATTTTCAGGGGTTTCACGTCAACAGGAATCTTCCTCAGTTTGTCAGTAGTGGTGATCACCTTAAGACAGGTACGCAAGACGTCCTTGAGTAACCATTCATCAGTGGGTCAGTTGCTCAAGACTACTTTCAAAATGGCGGCCCTGGTCCTCTTAGAGGTACTTATTTATTTGAATATATGTAAATGCATCTAATTTGTTGCACGATATTGAATAAAGTCTGAAAGATGAAATGACAGAAAGTAAGAATAATATATAATGCTCTGCAAATTTTAATAGTCGTTTAACAAATTTCAAATATTTTTCAATAAATTCTGAAAATGTATGGCATACTTATATTTCATGACTACAAATGCACATTATTCAGTTTCAAGTTTTTGACTCGCAGTTGATGAATGATGAATACTTCTTCTATCGGCATTTAGCATTATCAAAACTCAGTCATAAAATAGTTCTGAAAAATCAGTAAAATGGTCTGACATAGATAGTCAGCCCCTTCACAATTAATGTCATCTAAGTCAAAACTTGTGAAAGTTCATGAAGATGCCTTACTTAAAATGTCGTCACATGGTCCTAAGGACATGCTACTGGCAATTTTTTTAAACAAAATTTCCAACTGGGTAGGTAAGAGGTCCTGGAAGTCCCCTTCACGTTACAGATTACCTTCAAGTTGATGAAACGATGGAAGGTGCCAACAGAGCATTCGTTTCCTGATCATTGTTACTTAGAGTTTTCACTCTTAAAGAACATCGGCACTTTGGCGATTCCAACAACCTTTCGGAAATTAAACTGGACCAAGGACAATCAAAGTTTATACGATATTATGAAGAAATCCATTCCTTTCTCTGGAAAATTATTACGGCTGAGATAGACAATCCTACCGATGGAGTTTGGCAGACCATTATAATATAAGTTCCCATTTGGTTGGGCTGGAACGCCCAGTGACAGTCAGACTGCTATAAGATTTCTGAAATCAGTACTCCAGACTTAAAAATTTGACCACAAAAGCCGCGCATCTCTGAATGACATGGCCAAGCAGTTCGATATTCACAGTATATGGGTGCCGGAGAAAAGCTTCTCAACAATTTTGTTCGGAACCGGTGTAAAACTGTAGGTCTCAATTAGCAAGTTTAAACTAGAACGCCCTCAGCTTTCTTGGTGTGAGAAGCTCTCCCCAACCCCTTGTTGCGATGTAATTGGAAACCATTACATTTTTTGTGGGCACAGAAATATTACAGCAAACTATACACGCTAAAAAACCGCCCTTGTAACTTACGCAGGAATCATGTACCTATAGACATATGTCTGGAACATCCATATACTTACGTGCAAGCATTGTTTTCATAAATTGAAGAGTTGCTGCTATTTTGTTCCTTTGTTGTCCGTCACGTTTTTGTTTTCAGAAGTTTTCAACAAACAAAACAAAGTTGGAACGCAACAACGTAAGTATATTATAACATATTAATCATTGTGTTTCCAACATGTAATATTAAATAGCAAACAGAATGTGTTTGGACACAACACTTTATATTTGCATCCAAACAAGAAAAAAAGACACATTTTTCAGCGTGTGGAGCAGATGAGCTGCCAATTGTTGGGGACCACCTTGTCTATTCCATGGGATATGGAGAAAGTAGGTATGCCTCTCTCTGTTTGCAAGCTCATGCTTAAAAATTAAGCCTTGAGAGATGTGAATGATAGATGGTCTGATAGCATAAATTACATGATCACCACGGAAGGATGGCCAGATTACGACCTGAATTATATGACAAACTTGGAATCCATTCCTAGACAAGATATCTCTATGCTAGTAGCTGTGATCACTTGACACTGCTTTATAGGCAGACATGATTTGAATCAGCTCATGATTGATGCAAATGCGGTGGGAGTGAAAAGGGGAACGAGAGCGTCGGACATAGCTACTGGCCTCATATGTATGAGTAGGAGAAATTATATAAGAACTTACATCATGTTGGATGTAATAGGCATCCAGAAAGTTATGATGAACGCTCTCAGGCGCTATTTGCAGAGTATTAATTGGATCGCCATGTATTCTATACCTCCTCCACATCCTGGAATATCGTGATCAGGTATAGGTTCAACGATTGGGACGGAATATGGCGTCACGTGGCATGACAACGGTCCTCTTTGGTCCAAATAGTGGCAGCCACTGTTGTGCGCGACTGTTATACATTAGAACGTGGGTTCGATCCCTGTTCTGCCCACCTTACATTTCTTTCGACGACCGTCCCCACGTTTAGTGACGGCGACACTATCGAGTACTTAGCTATGAAAAAGCTTCCCAACATACCGGTGTAAATTTTATCATACCGAGGTAAGAATAAACCTCTGTAGTAGAACAGGGACCTAAGAAAATCTCGCAGAATAAGTTTTAACAAGGCTAAGTTATCAAGGCCGGAGCGAGATTGGAATGTGAAAAAATTAAAAGTTAAACCACCTTATTGATAAAAGGCTATGAGAGGTTCGAGAGACGGTTTTTGTACAGGCTGAAAAAATTAGTCCCAGTAACATGAAAATTAGCCCCAATTCATGAATTGAAGATCTGATTCTTTTATGTTTCTTTGTTGTCTGTCACATTTTTGTCTTAGAAGTTATCAACAAACAATGCCACATTTGGGACAAAAACATATATTATAACATATTAACCATTGTGTGTCGAACATATACTATTGAATAGCAAACACAATGTATTTGGCTATAAGTATACTGTATTTGCGGCAAGCAACAGACACGTTATATTTGCATCCAAATAATGACAAAAGAAAGATTTTCAGCGTGTATGATAAATTGTCTCTTAAACTTCTCATAACTTTTGGTCAGCGAGGCCGGAAGCATATATGAAAGAGCTAGGATCTCCTGGGAGCATTGAAAATGCTTCAAAAACTTTCAGACTGAGCAAATCCCCATCGAAAACATCCACCTCTCTGCGATATCAGAAAGAATATAGCGCACTGCAAATATCAGTGATGAATCAGTAAACCTACTGCGTAACTCATACATTCCAAGAAATTGTGGAAAATATCTTGGCTAATGTTGCATGGCACCGAAGCCAAAAATTAGCTCAACAAAAAATGTAACCTTTTAATGAACATATTTTCGTTGCAGTGATGAAACTGTACATTAGCTCACTTTCAATGAAAATAATTTTTTAGAGCGACTGACATTTTAATGCGTGTGAGGAATCTTTTCCGTTCAGTGTAGGTTTGAAGAATTTAGTTTTTGGGTGTTCATGTTTGCAATGTTTATGGGCCACACTACTCACTTCTGTTGCGATGTGGGAAAAATTATTAAAGTGATTTTTTTTACTTCCACTCTAACATTTTCAACATTTTCCGCTGCGTGAGTTCGTAATGCGAAAGGAGCTTTTCATGAAGCTCATACATTCAAAACATTCCGCTACCATGGCAGGTGTATATTTAGGTTGATCCTTGAGTTTTCAAGTTGTTGTCAAGTGTTAATGTTTTAAAGTCTCAATTATTTAGGATATGCAATTTTGAAATACATATACTAATTTTTGTTCATAAATATACGTTTCCTCTATTTCAAGTATTTACAAGTATTTTATTTCAAGTATTTACACTTGCACCAAATTTCACGGGTTAAATATTAAAGTAAAAATAATATTTAAGGTTTCTTTAAAATGTAAAAAAATTAAATGTTATGCAAATCGCTTCATTATTTTCCTTATACAGTTTGGTTTATTCGACCCCCTTTTGTTTCAGTAGCGAAGAAGAATAAAAAAAACTTTAACCACTTTCAACATTAAGTCGACGTAGCACAGTAGTAAATCTGCTGTGATTTCTTCCTCTTAAACTTTTTTCTCTATCTATAGTTTGCATGAAAGTTGTAGTTAAGCAGACATTGATATTCAGCATTGACACATTTTCATCAAAATCAGCATAAGTAAGTATCCTCTCCTCGGTACCATCTCAATCAACATCACCAACATCATCATCATCATCATCAACACCACTCGCTCCAACCATGTCTTGGTTGGTTTGTGGGGGGGGGGGGAAGGTTAATGCTTGCGCCAGTTAAGCGCATCGTTATCATTTCGTGTTTCTTATAAGAGGATGTATACATCAAATGTAACGTATAAGAAAAATGAACTAAAAAATTATGACAGTTTTTAATACAGAAACGTGCGAAAAATAATTTATAAACTTTTTAAGCACTTGTATACTTTATGGTGACTGTAGTGACTTTATCGTATGTTTCTTTTTAATCATAATATAGTTTTTATATTAAGATCTTGCAAGTTACGAAAACTTGGCGATACAAATGAGCTGTACGCAGGGTTTTTAAAGTTTAAACAAATATATATATATATAAGTATCTAAAGTGGTATCAAAGTAGAGACTCCGAACACTTCCGAAAGGAGGCCTGTGGTGACGGGAAAGTGTTACTAGTTTCTGACCTTAAAATGATAATTTCAAGATTTCTAAACGTTAATGTATATTTTATAAATGTCTTCTGAAATTCAAACTGTGTAAATATTTAGTTACTAATTTGTTCTGACGTTTTGCCAAATTTCAATTCATGCAATTTTGAAAACTTCAGTCATTGCTATTATTTCTAGTCAGTAAATAAAAGGTGTTAATATTGGTTTCATTTTTCTTTTTTCCAGATATAGTAAGCGGCGGAGTTTTAGGACCTCTAGATACATTCAACAGTTTCGAAGATATTAGCTCCACCACCACAACAGTCCCAACGTACACCCACCCGCATTGGATAGAACCATACTTTGATCCTACAACGCCGCGTAATGTTACGGCTTTAATGGGCAAATCTGCGTATCTGAGTTGTCGTGTACGAAATTTAGGAAATAAAACGGTAAGTAATTTAATATGAAACTATATTGACAACACTTGTACACCAGACGTGTTAATGAAATTACCGAACCATAATGGTGATTGGTATCGCCCCACACTATAGATATTAATATTTCGACTATTTTGAACATGGCGGGTAGGGTGTACTGAAAACTGCTTTTGAAATTTCAATCGTGGGGAGATTTAATAGATGTTTTTCGAAGAACTGATTATTGGCTCGTCCAACTTATTCGAACGAAGGTTGATATCGCACTTTACCGGATGGGGGCTAGGCCGAAAAAAGCGTAACTTCAGAAACCATCACGACACTTTTGCTATAGTACGTTAGCAAGCTATCTCTCTCTCTCCCCAACGCTAAGAAAGGGTGGACACAGTAGCGTATACAGTGTTAATAAAACTGGTCCTTTGAAACAAATTTAAAAGAGCAATAAAACCATATTTGTGTACTTTTAATTCAATTTTGTTGGAGAAAAAAAGGCTATTATTAAATTTTCGTTTCACTTGTCAAAATCATATGTATTTTGTTTTTATCCATTTTTGTATTCTTGTATTTTTGGTATATATTTGTGCAGGGTATGACAAATGAAACGAATGAAAGAAAATATAATATATGTTGTTGCTGCTTACAACTACAACAACATCTGCTGCTACCATGTATTTGTTGTCACTGACTACAAACGTGTTGCCGTATCACATTTTATTTCACACAGTACAGCAAATGTTGCCACATTTCATAGTATTAAGTATGGATCGTTTTATAAAAACAAAATACATATGATTTTGACAAGTGAAACGAAAAATTACATGGAAATAATGTAATCACTTATTTAAACGTCTATTCTTGATAGATAATACTACCATGTCAATATGTATAACATTTAACGCGCGTTGTTGTGAACATTTTAGTTCCCATTTTGTTTTCAATCGGAAATAAAAATCTATCCTTCAATTTTAGAGATATAAACCTATACGTAATCTTCCATTAAATAAAATAATTTTAATGAACTTCAACTGTGTACACCATTTTGCAAATTTCTGCTTTGAGTCTCTCCTTCATAACATTTTCATTCACAAGAAATGATAACAAAATATATCTAAGATAACTTTTTGTTACCATTTCATGAAATTGAACATGTGGCAACATTGTCATTGCTCAAGTCGGAATTAAAGTGGGAAATTGAAATGCCACTTAATATCGCTTAGCTGTCCCGTACAAATTGGGACAATGTCAAACCATTTGAATAATCATCATCAGGAGATCTCATGTGTTGAGACATAGAATTTGGATTGCCATAACCTTTTGATATCCTCGTCATAATGTATCCATTTGCAGGGAAATATTGACCCACAGTTCTGATTTTGGAGTATAATTGAATAGAAACATAGACATTTTCACAAATATTTTTCGATGGGTAGTAGTAATGTCCGGTTCCGCGTAATTTAGGAACCGGTTTCGTCGATTCCGTTTACGAGTAGATTCGGGTATTTGGATCGGTTCCGGTTCTCAGAATATTGCCAACCCAAAGAGGCTTAAGAGAAATACCTTATTATACGACTATAAAATTTGATAAAAATATAAGTCTTTTGTCGAGTCCAATTCCGAGAATAACAGGGTATTTGAACCGGTTCCGGTTCTTAGCAAAGTGCTGTCCCAAAGAGGCTTAAGTGAAATATTTGATTATAAGAATATACAATTTGATAAAATACACATTTTCGTACCCCACCCTAAGGTTAAGAGTATTGGTTCCTTTGGAAACGAGTCCTCTTATTCAGGAAACGTTATATGGTTTTTTTAACTCCTTTTTCAATTCCTGTATAATCGTTTTTCGGTCTTTTTGAAACCGTTTTTGGTTCCTTTGAACTCGGCTTTCAGTCCTTAAAGAAAGTTTTCGGTTCATTTGGACCAGCCTTTCGGTTCTTGTAAGCCACGGTCCGGACAGTTCTTCGGAACCGGTTCCTCAATTCTGTGCAGCATTAAAGGATAGTGATGATCTTTCATGTATACAACTTAGTGTTTTCTGGTGAGAATTTTTCGTCTGCATATCTATTTTTATAATTGTGGCCGTCGGTGGTGCAATGGTTACTGTGCGCGGCTCTTGTACATGAGATCCTGGGTTCAAACCCTGCTCTGACCACCTTCAAATTTCTTTCGGCGGCGGTCACCTCGCATAGTGACGGCGACACTATCGAGTATATAGCCATGAAAAAGCTTCTCAAAATACCGTTCGGAATCGGTGTAAAACTGTAGGTCCCAATCAGTGAGTGAAAACTGCAAAGCGCACAGCTCAGTGGTTGTGAGAAGTTCTCCCCGGTCCCTTCATGGGATGTAATGGAAAACCATTTATTTATTTATTTATCTATTTTTATTTTAACGTGAGAGCTTCTTGTACCAGTTTATTGGCCACGAAAGTTGGTATATTGAATCTAACATATGTTAGCTGTATATTGTCAGATTTGAAAAATACCGTCAGTGTGTAAAGTTTGTGAACATTTTATTAAAACTTTGGATTTGCATTCCTCTATTGCACGAAAAGTTCGAAATTTTTATTTTTAGGAAGTGATTTTCTTGTAAACAGGACAATGATTTAAAAATATGACCAACGGAAAAAAATCCGTATTTATTATGCAGTAATAAGGCTACAGTCGATGGTAGAATTGACAGACCCGAATGGCTGACTTAATAACATTGTTTTGAATTAAACCGGAAAAAGTGTTCTTCGTTGAGTAAATAAAATAAATGAATCTTGTGTAATTAAAAGTGGTTTTGGATAATTTTTGAACAACAATTGTGTAACTTTGGCCAACACTGTTAATATACCTAAATAAAGGTTGAAGACTTGTCTACTGTCGGAGTCTTGTAAAAAAATGTGTATACTAGAGCATCTAATTTTAAATACAATTTTGTCAAAACCAGTGAGGTTAAAAAGTAAAAGTATTAACCCCCACCGGGTTAATAAAAGTAAATGCGTTCATATATGGATTTTTAGACTTTAGAAGGGCCTATATAGTGAAATGTATTTCATCAGGAAAGATTAATTAATGGCTGACTTATGCAAGATATACATTCAAGATTTGGATACGCATATTTCGGAAAATATGGACCAGCAGGAAAGTTTTTATTTTTGTTATCCCGGTTTCATGCCCTATCAAGACAAAAATTATCAAAATAGGCCAACTGTTGCTAAAGTAAATTTGCTTCCAAGTCGGAGAAAATCAAAACGATTTTGAATTTTCAAATATCGGACAGACTTTGTGCCAAGCAAAATCAACTGATGAATTCTTCATAGCATTTGAGAATATTATGTGTGCAAATGCAACAAAATGAAGAAGATTGTTATGTGCTTGCTTTTGCTTATTTCTTTTTTTCCTTTCACTACATTCGACTGATGAAATCTTCGATGCGTTTGCGTTAATTTTGGGTGTAACACAAAAAACGTGCAAAACAAACTAAAGAAAAATTGTTCTAACAATTTTGTGCAAGAAATAGACGTTAATGTTGCGGGATTTCTTGCGAAGTTATTGTTTATTTTGTTTGGGCATTTACATATTTGGAATTAGAATTCAGTGCGGTTTTAGTTATGTAGCATTACGGGTGCAAGTGTAAAGTTGTATGTTAAATTGTATACTACAAATTGTATTTCAAAAGTAATGAATAGTATGCCAAGATTGTCTACAACACCATCAACAAAGTGTTCAATCAATCCACATCTACTTCAAAAGTAATGCACGGTGTAGCGAGGCTGCCCACTAAAACCATTATATGAAATCTACAAAGTGGCAAACCAATCCACATTGCAAGAAAAAGTAATGGAAGCTGTAGTGCATTTGCCCACAAGAACTGATTAAATAAGCGACTTTGTAAGCCGACCAGAATTCTCGCGCCTGACCACAATATACATACATTACTTTTGCAAAGAAGTAATCTGCTTTGTGGTCTGACTGTCCAAAAATCCGGCCATCTTCATATAAAAGTAATCTGTTTTGTAATCAGAATTAACCTAGTAAGTTATACAGAATCGATTATTTCATGTGGAAATTTCCCGCTGGGATACTATGTCACTCTCTTTCTCTCTCCGCTATCGGAGAGAGTACTGACAGCTTCGTACACCACAAGGTCGAATTATCTATTAGGTAGTTGCAATATAAATTCGGTGGTTAGACTGTCAAAATTAGTGGAATACTGAAAAACACTATGTACACAAAATGTGGAAAATTTTATAAGCTTGTCTTACTTGATACAAAGTCTGTGCTACAAACTGCATCGTAATTGAAATTCGCCGAATTTTATTAACAAACAAAACAAATTTGACAGCTTACTCATGGAAAAAGCCCGTATCAGCTGGTCTGACGCGTTTACCTGATACATAATATTTTCATGGTACGGCACTGCCATGGTTGAAAGACAAGGTTGTATCGTTAGAACAGCTGATTTGATTTTTTTCATTTGACGCACTTGGGAAATGTCAAATTTGTTTACATTTGTTGGTTATAAGTTGTTCACAGACGCGGAATTAAATAACAGACGCGAATACGAGTTAGAGTTTCACACCGGGAAAAACCAATTCAACCGCAGCATCAAACAATTTCAATTATTAATTTCAATCTTCATTAATTTGGCAGATATTTCTTTCCAATTATATCACAACTGATACAAAAATGCACATTTTGTTTACATTTTTATCAGCTGAGTTTGACAGAAGCCTAGTGCGATTTTGCACTTGATTACACACATATTTACTGCTACTACCGTGATTAGTGTGCCCTGGGCACTGCTAACAAGCCCTCTCTGTTTAGGTTCTCTGTATTGTTTTCCAATTCTCAAGCCTGAACACAGAGCAATAGACAAGAGTATAGAGACTCTTTTCTTTACGTTCTCTCGATGACGGCGAGGTAGTAGGCCATTTCATCGAGTTCGAGTTGCTGTTTTGGTTTACTCTCTGCGTTGGTTCTTCTAATCCACAGCTGATCAACCTTAGAGTTGGGTAAAAATGGAGAATAATGTTAAAAAGAGAAATAGCGATAGATGACTGGAAGTATGTAGGGTTGTTGAATCCGTTTTTAATACATTTGCCTTTGTGCATTGCACCAAGAGTACAAAACTAATCAACTAACAATATTTTGGGGGTAATTAAATCGAAGAAAAAAGGGATAACAAGTGAAATAAAGAAACATGTAATGATGTGCTAGTGTAAAACTATTTATTAGGTATTTCATAAGGTTTCGTTGCTTGTCGTAACTTCTCACAACAGTTGTACGAATTTTGTTGTTGGCTTCCATATAAAACTAACTTACGACAAGTACAACATCGATGGTACTTATGTTTACTGATTGTCGTACTTTACTAGTGCTGTTCTTCTTGTACCAAGTTTGTTATTACCGAATACATTTGGTACGTAACATCACTACCATAAGAGCTGTTGTTGATATTTATTACTTATTTTGTTATATTATTATTGTGATATTATTATGTTGCGTTATTGATGTTATTATTTTATCCTTTTCGTTTATTTTCGTCACTTTAGTTTCAAAAAATGTTTTTCTTCAATCAGTTGTTTATGCAATCAGTTGGATACGTACGACACACAACAAAAAATGCAATAATGGTTGTTCACAACTATCGTACTTAGGCACGACAATCCAATACAACATTACGACATTACGAGAGCTTGTGAAAACCCTCTATGTTTAGTGATTGCAGTTAAAAATGGAAAATGGTTTGAAATGGAATAATCTAGTTTTGAAGCGGCTGATTGTAGTAATCAAGTTTTTTTATGGGCTCTGGAGGAATAGTCATTTTTGTTTCGAACCACTGTGCATTAACCTTTTTTTCTGAAACTAATTTGGTATCAGAAATTTTATTTTGAATTAAAATAACCTGAGGTTGATCTTTAAATAAATAAAACAAACAAAAATTAATAATAAATAAATAATTAAAAATTAATAATAATAAAATAAAATAAATCAAATTTTGTTTCAAAAATGTATATTTGAAATGGGTAATGTCATCTTGAAGTGGAATAATCTACCTTTGCCATTAATTCATTTTTTCCGGTGTAATTATAAAGTTTTGTCCCAATTTTATTTTCGCTGAGGTTTCGTTTCAATGCTACCAAACAAAAAAAAATAAAATCGGTTCTGTTGAAAGTGGAATAGTCAAATTTTGAAAAGGCCCTCCACAAATAAAAGATTAATATTACGATTTATTGGTATACATTTGTATTGAAGCTGAACAATTTCTTGTTTCCTTGCGTGTATATTTTGGAAACAAATTTGGTGAAGGTCCAACTCTCTAAAAAAACAAACTATGTTTAGGTGGGTAAAACACGGTCTTTGGTTTGTTCGAAAAAACAAATTTTTTAAGAAGCCGGTTTTCAGTTTGCTCGAAAAATCAATTTTCCAATAACCGGTTTACGAGTTTTAATTTTGGCAAAAACCGATGGAACCGCTATTAAAATATGACAAATACGGTTTAATTTTAATTAAAAAACTTATATTAAGATCCAATTTGGAGTGTGTGTTTAATATAAAATGAAAAAGTTCTATTCAAATTAACATTAAACTGATTTCAATTCGAAAATCATATTCAGATTTGAAGGAGTTTTTTACGGATGAAAATCTTATTAAGTTTGAAACATATTTATATAATAATTTTATTTCTGAAATTTGCAAAAAAAAGTTTGAAAAGCTTAATTAAACCTTAAATAATTTTTAAGTAATTCGTGGTTTATTTTTTATTACTTCTTATTCGCTCTAAAGTCATTTTGAAATCTGAACAAACAAATGTTTGGAAATATCATTTAGAGTTTATAGAAACATAAAATCATATTTGAAAATAGGAATCATGTTTCATTAATTTCATTAAAATTTTAAAATCATATAATTTATTATTAATTTTTTTTTAAGGATATGTAATGTTCAAAACCAACTTCTCCGTTAAATGTTAAAGGCAGATGTTAAAATCATGCCATAAGAATTAACCCAATATGGTGTAATTTATTTTTCTTTGGAGAACACGGATTGTGTAAACAGATGGAGTGTATTGGTGGAATATTGTTTAATACCAAACGGACAGTGGGAGCCATTGATACGCTAGCTATCAGTCGGGTTGGGCAGGTTCGGTCCTGTTTGGAATTAGTATTGTCACAATCCAGAACATAAATAAACAATTATTATAGACTCCCGAAAACTGAAACCAATATAAACACTATTCTGGATGGCAAGGTTCTGACCAAAACTTGTACTGCCCTGTTTGGCCTAGATTAAAGAAAAAAAATTAAAAATAAACAAAGAATACCAGTCATAGGTTATCGACAAAATAGAGAACTATAGATATTGAAGGAGTTCTCCGCCTCGAAACCCTATCCCTTCCTAGTCTTAACGGCGTAAAATATATTTTGTAAGACCCCTACGTTGATTCTATTACCTTTATTTTACATCACCCCCTCCGCAAGAATCTCGACGAACTTAAGCGTTCATTTTATTAATGTAACACAAATTCATATTTTATTCAAAAGAAATAAACATTCACTTAGAAACTAATTAACTCGATTTGTTTAATTACCATAAATTTTTTTACACGACTGTAGTGAATTTAAATAACTCTATTCTAATATCCCTATGTATGTATGTAGATCCTAATGTAAATGCATACTCATATAAATATAGAACTTTGTAGCTTCTGAATACATATTTGCAGTATCTTTACATTGATCACTTTCCTAACTACCATTACGAGAGTAAGGATGTTAACATTAAAGTATCAATAACAGAAACTATTAATTGGATCTGTATTCTATTTGATGTTGACAGAGAAGAAAAATGTTAAGGTCACAGTTTCTAATTATAGATATGAACCGATTACGGGTTTACATACAATTTCTCAATACTAATCGGGAGTGGATGATGAGACTAATAATTCCTCTCAACAAAATTTGCTAACAGCACTGATATTGTCAGTGACGGCAAATGTAAGTCAACAGAATGTTTAAAAATTTACAATGCTTAATGTGACTTCTGTTGATAATATATATGTAACTTTCAAAGGCATTTAGGGTGATATTCATTTCCACATTTTGTTTCTTAAAAAAAATCGTTAAATAACAGCAAAATCGAAATTTTAAGGGTTCAATCAATTCATCGATAAATTCAAGGTTATTGAAATTCGGTTATATGCATATACATATTATACAATATATGCATATATTAACCTTCAAATGACGTAAACTTTTATCTCTTTGCCATATATTAAACCAGATTAACTGGTACTAAGGTTAATCAAGATTGGATGAAAATTAATTACACTCAGAACAAACTTTAACGAAATTTGGCCTTTAGCTTGTCATTTGGATATTAAGCGGATTTTTATATCAAAATGTTGGGGTTTCAAAGCAAATTTTTAATTGAATTTTGGAAATATCCAAGGAATTTTCATCACTTACCAATGGTCTACGAATTTACAGATGACTCCGAGGCCTCGTTGTACATGTGCTGTTGTGATATTTGACAATCTGTGGGAATGTAGAAAAAATTAAAATTTTGCTTTGGAAGGCGAACACTTTAAACTGAATTGATTCAATCCTTCTGAAGGAGAATACCTAGAATTATTACAATACTTAATGTTTTCCGATGCCGGTTTGATTTGAAGTAATTTATTCGTAGTTTGTAGAGTTAGTCATCTTAATATCTAATGATATTCTGAGAAAACAGCTGGTTGTAGTGATGAAATATTCAAACGGTAGGCCGCTATTGGTGTGGGTGATGCTTTTGATGACCCCTACGTCCTTAATGTAGTAAAATCCAGGTAATCTATATAAGTCGGGACACGATTCTCTGCGAATTTAGGTCACCTCTAGCGTTGGTGGTCCATGCTCTCTTATTGTTGCAATGGTGTAACAACACCGATTGTAGGTATTTCCTCACGAACAATATTCCGAATATAGACAATTAAATTGGCTATTGCGTAACGTCCCCGAATATGAACAATTGAATTGGATGTTGCGTAACTGCACCGAATATCGACAATTGGAAGGCTGTGAATGTATGCTTAAGGTGGCCAACGGCAAGCGACCAAATTGGTAATTCTGCTGTTTCTGTTGCGATGTGATTGTCGTTAAAGGTGAATCAGGAGAGCAAATTTCCTCCAGTCCTGGTCCTTTACCAAATTGGGCTTCGGTAGCTGAATAATGTGGATGTGGACTCAGTGGACAGAGTTCCTGGATTTCTCACACTGAACACACATGTATGCACTCTTATAAATCAAACGCTATTTTTTTCTTTCCGCAGACAATGTGCACGCGCCAGCTAACGAAACCCAAAATGACATCTCATTGTCGGTCACTATTCAACAAAACCTATGCTCTAGACAATCGTTTTCCAGAATTTGTTTATAATACAAAGTTCTTCCAATAATTTTCGGCGACACTAATACCACCTAAGTTTGCTTTCCAATTGCAATCTATTCAGTTAATGGAATCTGTTGTTCTAAAAATAGGAAAAAAAAATCTCACATGCTCCTAACTGTAGTTTCTTCCAATCTGCCACACTAATTGCTATTAGATAAAGGTCAATTTAAAAAAAAAATGCAGTAGATGCACAGGGATTTGAACCTGCTACCCATGGCGTCAGAGTCAACCGCACTCCGTCTAGGCTATTCTGACCCATAAGTCTTGAGTGTCTAAGCAGAAATTCAATGAGTATGAGTACCATTGTTTTCCGTAAAATGACTGTCATATTTCCTGAAAACCAAATTTCAATTGGTATTTTTGACCTCAAGTGGTAGGCCGGTGTTTAAATGGTACAGGCGTCGTTATTCTCGTCCAATAATAAAACATGTAAGGAAAGATATAAATCGACTACTACAGATATTTACACAAAATCCGGTTTCCGGTTTGTTGGAAAATTAAGTTTTTTAAAAAACAGGTTAAGCAGCTTTTCGGTTTTGAATACTCTAGGTAGAACACATGAGTTTAAGCTAAAAATTTGAAATAAAAATGTTCGTGGCGAGGCATATTTTCCGAATTACGGTTGTCATAAATCGGATATATGGGAGGGAATTACACTTAAGGAAGGTTCTTGAGCAACTAATGTGACCGCTTTGTCGGGAAGTTGACAGCTATCGAGTAATTAGCGGTGGAAAAACTTCTCAAAATAACATTCGGAACCGGTGTAAAACTAAAAAAAAATAATTAAATCGTTTCCCATTACATCCCATGAAGTATTCGGGGAGAGCTTCTCACAACCAGTGATCTGTGCGCTTTCTAGATTTACAGTCACTGATTGGGACCTACACTTTTACACCGGTTCCGAACGGTATTTTGAGAAGCGTTTTCATGGCTAAATACTCGATAGTGTCGCCGTCACTATGTAAAACTATAGGCCCCTATAAGTGAATGATTGTGAGAAGCTCTCCCCTATCCCATCATGGGATGCAATGGGAAAATATTTATATTTTTATTTATTACTGCCAAATTTCCCAATAAAATATTTTTGCTTGTAAACATATTGTTACGAATTTTCTAATTTTGAGGTATAAAGATCAGTTTTTTAAATGTTTAAGTTACGATATGTACCACCTTTTTCTCTATTTTTTACAAATCCCTCCTCAATAACGTTTTAGCCGTCTATCGTACCTGATAGCCATCTAAACTGAGGGGGGGAAATGGTTTCGCAATGCATCCCTGAAGTGATTGGGGAGAGATTCTCACAACCGAGGGCTGTGTACATTCTAGTTGTACACTCACTCATTGGAACCTACAGTTGTATACCGTATTTTGAAAAGCTTTTTCTTGGCTAAGTACTTGATAGTGCCGCCGTTTCTAAGCGAGGTGACCGCCGTCAAAACAAATGTAATGTACTCATGTACGAGAACTGTGCACACTACCATTGTATCAGCGACGATCACCATCGAAACTGAGACTGATGCCAATTACACGGCACACCAGCCATTTACTCACCTCCGAATCCGCAATATAACCACATTCGCGAACCTTCTCATGGTATCACAGGTATTCTCGATCATTCTCGCAGTATCTATATCGACTATATGATTTGTGGTGATAATAACGGTTCTCGATTGGCGCAGACTAGTTATTCATGATGAATTGGTATCAGGCCGTTTTTCAAATTAAAACGGCGGCGCACTTTTTGGCGCATGACAACTGACCTTCAAAATCCACCAATACTGTTTGGGACCATACTATACGCTGGAAAATAACGGCCTCTATAACATATTCCCCCCATATATATTCTGCAGGAACCATGTATATGTTTGGAACACACTTCAAACATCAATATGTTTGCAAGTCCCAAACTCACTTGTGTTTCAATGTAAACAGCATCATGTTTCCTGTCAAACATGTATGCTTTTACGTCGAATTATATGCACATCCAAGTTTTGTATCCGGGAAGGAAATTAACATTATCACGCTTTAAAGGGCTCCGTAAAATGGAGTACTTTTTCTTTGACAATCCCAAGTCCGTAAACCACGCTACGGTCTCTTCAAAAGAATACTGTGTTGTAAAGCATTTGGATGCGTTTGAATAATCTCTTGTAGCTTATGCAGTCGCAATGGGCTTGCGATCGTCATTGATTGTGTAATATCCGATATTGCCTTTTCTTGGTCTTTCATGGAGTTGGTGGACAATGCTTCCCTAAGATGACGCCATGATCATGTCTGCAGACGGAACCGTCTTCGCCTTCTTTGAACTCTATTCTCCCGCTCTAGTCCACTGCTTTGGCTGTTCCTTTGTCTCAGGTGTGAACTGATGAACCCATGTCTCATCCGTGGTTATAAATCGACGCAAAAATTTTACGTTATTGCAGTGAAGCATCGCCAAACACTCTACTGGATCATCTTCACGACGCTGTTTTTGCTCTATTGAAAGCAAGCGCGACACCCATCTTGCGCACAGCGTTCTCATCTTCAAATCTTCGGTCAATATACGATGTATAGTAATTTTTGAAATTCTTATTATTTCAGCTAGCTCACACACCTTCAGCCGACGATCATCCAATACCATTTTGTGGATTTTCTTCACCGTATCTGGCGTGAACACCGCAATTGGTCAACCAATACGGTGTTCGTTTTGGCAGCTCGTTCGGCGTCGTTTAAGCTCTGCTACCCAATATTTTACATCTAACTAAGCTTTAATATTGCCTGGACTGAGGTCTTTCAAATGGATATATTGAATTATATAACTGTGACCAATTTTTTCAATGCATACAAACTGAGATCGTCTACTTTTGATGGCTCAAATAAAAATACTAAACGTGACGCCTTGCAACTTAAAATATATGTTGTATAAAGTTGTCACTTGTGTACTCAAAACCGAAACCGGTTAACCGGATTCTGCTTAACCGTATGCCGGTTTTCGAAAACGTCGATTAAACTGGGTTTTCCGGCTTTTACACAACTGATATAACGCCACAAAATTACACATCTTTTAAGCATTTTTCATTGCTCACTATGATTACTGACCCCTTCAGACAGACACAAAAGACTTTGCCAGTAAATAATTTCGCCGATAATTTTCTGAAATTAGGTGTCCAATGACAATGGAACTAATTCCGGAACAAATGACAACACAGGAAATAATGACAACACAGGTAGGTGGTATGTTAACAGAAATGCATAAAAAACAGTATACACAGTAGGGTGGAGTGAAAAAAATGATTTTATTTATTTTAATTTGTTGCCTATTGTGATCCATAATGGCCATATAAAAAATGGGTTCTGGCAAACAATTTACACCAGTGAGCACTCTAAAACTCCTAAAGCAAAGGAAAAAAGTAACAAAATGCGAGTGTCACTTAAAACTTTGGCAAATAGATGTGAGAGATATGATGTATCTGATAGATCCGCGGCAGCTATTGCTTCTGCGCTTTTATAGGATATTAGTATAGTTACAACTGAGGACAAGTCAAAAAATTATTGATCGGAGCAAAGTTAGAAGAGAACGCCAGGAAAACCGGTCCAATCTTCAGTATAACGGACTTTGTCTACGTTCTACTACCAAGCTGACTGGGACTGGGCTCTACTTCGACGGTCGTAAAGATAAAACACTGCTCCAGGTTAAGTTGGGCAGGAAGTACTATCGTCAAACAATTGTGGAAGGTCATGTGTCATTGGTTCAAGACTCAGGCGAGAAATTTATTGGACATGTTTCACCAGCAAGTGGTCAGAGTTTCTAACAGAACATTCTATTGACATTGCAAATCTGTAATTGATTGGGTTTGATGGGACATATGGTAATACCGGTTACAAAGGGGGAGTGGTCCGACTTCTTGAAGAATACTTTCGCAGACCCATTTAATGGGCAGTATGTATGCTTCATGGAAATGAGGTTCCACTTTGTCATCTCCTGCACCACTTGGATGGGGAAACTACCAATCGGCAAGAAGTTGGAATTGTGTGAGAAGCTACATGTTAATGTGTTCAAATCAATTGATACCAATTTGCCTAAAATTCCTGAACGCATTATCAAAGACCTAAGTACCGATCAAAAATTCATATACCAAATGGTCAAAGCCATTGCTAGTGGTAACTGTTGAATAGATTTGGCTGGGCGGGATTATTTATTTATTTGAAACTCAGCCTTTATCCAATAGGATACAGCCGGTAAATATTTTCAACAACGTTATAATAATTAAGACTTAATGCATACATACATACATACAAATTAAAACAAAAAAGTAACAAGCAACAAAAATTATTAAAAGTAAAAACAAAAATTAAAAAGTAATGACGGTAAAGGTAAATATATATGTAAATAGGGCTACAAAATTTGGTCTCAAAATTACATTAAAGTTAGTAAAAATGAAAATATAAGAGAAAAACGTAAACTAGGTGTGGAACAGATCAAATATTTGTTTGAACGAAAAATGTATACATATGTATATAAATTGATTCCAGTAGTTCAATTAGATTGAAAATACGGAATTAAACAAAACGATAGAGGGCAGGAGCAGGAACCTATTAGGATCATAGGAGTAACCAAATAATATATTTCAAAATACCGTTCGGAACCGGTGTAAAACTGTAGGTCCCAATCAAAACTATAATGCGCACAGCTCACTGGTTGTGCGAACCTCTCTCCAATTCCTCTCTCCAATACATTCATGGGATGTAATGGGAAACCATTTTTTTTTTTAGTAGTTGGCAACCAATGCTATTTAAAGGGGTTTTCGATACGAGCGCTACAAAAGTTTTTTTTAAGTAAAACAAAACCGGTTTTAGATACCAATGAAATTCTTTATTCCTTTCAAAGTACGTTCGATGCCATTATGTATGGAACTCGAACCCAATTTTCGACGGTTTTCAGGCATAAATCGGCCGATACTGCTGCAATTTCACGTTCGATATTCGTACGAAGTTCATCAATCGTCGCTGGCTTGTTGGCATAGACCATAGACTTGACGTAGCCCCACAGCAAATAATCTAACGGTGTCAAATTGCAGGAACGAGGCGGCCAATCGACTGGGCCAGTTCGTGAGATAACACGTTCACCAAATTAGGTTTCCAATAAATTGATTGTGGCATTCGGTGTGTGGCTTGTGGCGCCGTCCTGTTGGAACCACATGTCCTCCAAGTCCATATTATCCAATTGGGGCCAAAAATATTCGGTTATCATTAAACGGTAGCGATTCGCGTTCACAGTAAAGTGCCGGTCTTGATCATCACGGAAGAAGTACGGCCCAATGACGCCGCCGGTCCATAAACCGCACCAAACCGTAATTTTTTCGGGATGCAATGATGACTCATGGATTACGTGTGGATTGCTGTCTGACCAATAACGCATATTTTGCTTATTGACGAAGCCATTCAGCCAGAAATGAGCCTCATCGCTGAAGATGATTTTCCGATGAAAATCCGAATCATTTTCAAGTTGTTGCTCAGCCCAATTCACGAATATACGACGCTTATGGTGATCAAGTGGCTTCAGTTCTTGCGTCAATTTGAGCTTGTAAGGATGTAGGTCAAGATCTTTTCGCAAAATTCGCCAAAACGACGTCACAGATATGTCCAACGCTTGAGAACGACGTATGGGAGACACATTTGGGTTTTCTCGAACTGAAGCCTCAGCGGCAGCAATATTCTCGACACTACGGGCACTTCTTTGTCTCACTGGCACGGGAATATTTTGTACTGTGCCTGTGGATTCAAATTTTTCCACTAGACGCTCAATTGTTGATCTGGTAGCGCTCTTAAAGTTGAGGCCACTGACTCCAAATTGCGGTAGTAAATTTTAATAATTTCGACTCGTTATTGGCTCGTATATCTTTCCATGATGAAATGGCAAACCTTACTGAAGAGAAATGTCAAAAGAGCGGGAAAAATATGGCGTCGTTTGCTATTCCTACCGATTTACTTTTGTAGCGTCTCTGTTGAAAAACCCTTTAGTTTGCCTGAAATTCAATTCGAAAAAGGATATATTTTCATATAATTTACGACGTCTCTCGCAGACGGGAATTTGTTGCAACATTTGACGGCTCTACCATTCATAATTGGCATCTGATTTTAAAAAACTTTTCGGGTTCTTAATCTATGAGGAATTGATTGATTTTATAAAATGCCTCCGATAAGTTTTTGAATTTTGCCACGCTTGCCGACTCCACAGTATCACATCACTCAAAAAACAGCAGACAGTTGTCCGAGGCCTGCGGCCACGGACTGTCCCTGCAGGCTGTGTCAGAGACACGGCCATTAAATTTAACGTAGAATACGCCATCCGATAAGACAGAAAACATATATAACAATAAATGATAAATAACATAAGCAAATGAATTTATTTATTTGATAGTTGCTTTTGATAATATACATAAGCTTATGGTAGGAAAAATAGGATAAATATGTTTTTAAATTAAAAGAGTAAGGATAAATGATAAATAACAGACGCAAATCAATTTGATTTATTTTTTTTATAATTATATATCCATGTTAAATTCAAATTCACATTTAACATTTTGTTTCACTTAAATACATAAGTAAATATACGAAATTTCAATATATCATCAATCAAAACAACAGCCGAAGGTTTGTGTCCACACTGAAACAGCATCATAGTTTGTGTCCACGCTACAAACTCAAACACTCAACCAAACACCGCACATATGTTTGAGTGTATGTGTTTAAACAATTTTCATTTGAGAAATTTAAATATTAGGAAGATATCAACCAATATGAAATGTATATCAAACGAAAGATAACATCTTCATTTACCTACAAAAAAATTTTTAAAAAAAGTTATCTCGCCGTTTCCTCATAATCAATGAAATAAAGATTACAACAATAACAATCTGACATGACCTATACCGTAAGATAAGACGTATTCTACGCCAAAATATGTCTTCTACAGTATTCCTTATAACCAAACAACGGCTCAGGTCTTTGGGGATAATACGATCATAATCACTAGACACTTATGAGACGCATTTAAAACAAGATGCGCTTTAATTAATTAGGTTCATGAGAATATTCGTAATCTTGTTTGTAACATCTTTCTGCCCTATTTTTCTCTCTCTCTGCAAATGATGTTCATACGCTTATACCCTCTCATAATTAGATGTCCCACAACAGCAAATACGTCAAACACAGTCATACACAGCCGCAAGATATACGATACTCAAAGAGGCCATTGCCGTAGCCTCTTTCTCGTGTGAAGAAAAAACTCCAGATATGTTTGTGTCACCTACATAATATTAAGAGTACATGAACATTACAGAAATGTGTACTTCTTAAAGAATATTGCACGCGTGTGTGTATGGATGTATGGATGTGTGTGTGTGTATGAGTAATGAAGATAAATATTACAAAGGGCTAGTGGGCCATACGCTCTATGGTGTGTTGGTGGTGCTGACAGGAATTATTACAAAAGAAATTGTTTAATAACATAAAACCATCTTCTTTCATGCAGACAGGAGAAGAAGAAGAGCAATGACATACAAATCGTAAAGGAAATTAAGCGGATAGAAAAGCTTACGAATGTTCAAGAATCATTCAAAGGAAACCGTGAACGTAGAGATACATACATGTGCATACATACAGATGTGTATAATATGTACATGACAGCGGCTCAAAAAAATGCATTAGCACAAATGCTACTTTATCGTTGGCTGAATGTAAGTTTCCTTAAGATTTTCAACAAAGATAAATGAAATATATTTGCACTCATTAACATCGAAATTCTTGGAAAATATAATGCAGCAACATATGGGCAAGCAAAATAATTTTTTTTAAAGCAGGACTTCGGAGTTCTGCTAAAATTAAGAAATTCAAATTCCGCAATATTAAAAATTTTAACTACGGGTCTAACTCCAAGCCCAACTCCAACTCTACAAATAACCCCACCGTTAAGGGAATTTTTTTTGCTTAGCCAGTATTTACGAAAGGGGTTGCTGTGAAATGAACTGTCATAATGCGGTCAGTCTTTGACATTTGTGATCAGAACACTCTGGCAAATCATCATGGATATCCAAATTTTTACCGACTTTTATTGCTCACATAATCGTCCATCTGAGCAAGCCATCCGACGAACTGTGGATAAATTTCATACCGCATACTTTCTAAATGGCGCAATAACACCACCACGTCGAAGAAATGTGCGAACTGTCGCCGCTGCAAACGAAAATGTGGACGAATATAATGTGAGGATGGAAGTCGTAAACTTGTTTCCACCACATCACACAGTTATAACGGGTTTTTCAATAAGAGCGCTACAAAAGTTTTTTTTTTAAATAAAACAAAACCGGTTTTAGATACCAATGAAATTCTTTATTCCTGTGAAAGTACGTTCGATGCCATTATGTATGGAACTCGATTTCTTTTGCATGGCCACCACGGTCACGCTTGCAGAAGTCCAGACGCTGAACCTAATTTTCGACTGTTTTCAAGTATAAATCGGCCGATACTGCTGCAATATCACGTTCGATATTCGCACGAAGTTCATCAATCGTCGCTGGCTTGTTGGCATAGACGTAGCCCCACTGGAAATAATCTAACGGCGTCAAATCGCACGACCGAGGCGACCAATCGACTGGACCATTTCGTGAGATAACACGTTCACCAAACTTTGTTTCCAATAAATTGATTGTGGCATTCGCTGTGTGGCTTGTGGCGCCGTCCTGTTGGAACCACATGTCCTCCAAGTCCATATTATCCAATTGGGGCCAAAAATAATCGGTTATCATTGAACGGTAGCGATTCGCATTCACAGTAATGTGCCGGTCTTGATCATCACGGAAGAAGTACGGCCCAATGACGCTGCCGGCCCATAAACCGCACCAAACCGTAATTTTTTTCGGGATGCAATGACGACTCATGGATTACGTGTGGATTGTTGTCCGACTAATAACGCATATTTTGCTTATTGTCGAAGCCATTCAGCCAGAAATGAGACGACCATTAATTCGACGTAGCGCTCTTAAAGTTGAGGCCACTGACTCCAAATTTCGGTAGTAAATTTTAATAATTTCGACTCGTTGTTGGCTCGTATATCTTTCCATGATGGTTTTTGCCACGCTTGTCGAACCTTACTGAAGAGAAATGTCAAAAAAGCGGGAAAAATATGGCGTCGTTTGCTGTCCCTATCGATTTAATTTTGTAGCGTCTCTGTTGAAAAAGTGTACAAAAACAAAAAAAATATGTGAGTTTGACAGATGAAGCGGAATATCACATGCAAAAAATTAAATCAGCTGTTCTAACGACTTTACCATTTATATATTATTGCACCATGGTATATTTGTTGTTAGCTCAAACATGAATACACACACATATGACTGGACCATTTAAAGTGGTGCACACAGCTCATAAAAGTCAGTCGTTGGATAGCCGGCGACTCTAATGCTGCCCACACACGCATAAATTTGTTTGCAAACAAATTTAAATTTAAGTAAAAATTTAGCGTGTGTGGCATTGTTTGCAAACTTATTTCAAATTTTCAAAAACTTTTGAAAATTTATTTTGGATTTGTTTGCAAACAAATTTATGCGTGTGTGGGCAGCATAACACATCGCAGCTAGTTGTAGTCATAGTAGCTTGTAGCATTGTCCACTAGTAGTTTTAGTCTTGTAGTTATCCTGTTTGGTTACTTGTTCGGGGACACCGTGCCTGAGGGAATCCGAGCCAGTGCCTCGGCAGCGATAAGTCCTGTATACTCGATCGGGGACGCTCTGCCTGAGGGAATCTAATTTGGGTATCCTGACAATATCTTGCCTTAGCCCTAATTATCCTTGTATTTAATCGTGTAGTTATCCTGTTTGGTTACTTGTTCGGGGACACCCTGCCTGAGGGAATCCGAACCAGTATCTAGACAGCAATAAGTCCTGCATACTCGATCAGGTAAACCCTGCCTGAGAGAATCCGAATTGGATATCCTAAAAATATCTTGCTTGGTAGTCTTAGTTCTCGTTATCCTTTTATTTAACCCTGTAGTGATCCTGTTTGGTTACTTGTTCGGGGACACCCTGCCTGAGGGAATCCGATTTGGGTATCCTGACGATACTTTGCCTGGTCTCTTTTCAGAAGAAGTTTGATCTGGCCGCTCTATCGTAACAGTGAGGCCTACCATCGTCTTGGAGCAGGAGACAACGTATTCCCGTATCCTCGAAGGGCCCTGAGGCATTTCAAGTCACAAACATCGACTCACGTGTTAATGTCGTCTGTTTTACCAAAGCGAATGATCCTTTCCATGAAACACCGCCAGATCCCATGCCAGCCGTCTAAAACTCCTGTGTATACAACGTTCAACTACAGCGCAACCCGCCGAGGATCCTACAAGGCTTAGCAAACCCAGAAGATTATCGCAGTGAAATATCCTAGAGTGTGCATTAAACACGCAAAATTGTGAATTAATTATGGTCAAAAATAGAAAGTGAAATAAAACAGTCATCAAATACGAACAAACAATCTTTCTCTCTCTTTCTCTCTAGCGAATCTAAATTGTATATAACGAACTCTCGATACCCTTGAGCGTATCCTAGCTTCAAAGATGAAAACTCGTTGTTACAATACACAATTTTTGATTTGTGAGGTTCGTGTCCAATTTTGTGCATTAACAAACCCATTATTGTTAATGTAGAGTACAAAATAAACGCATATGGAGTGAGGCCATTCCACAACATACCCTACCGACACTATTACATGAAGAAATATTCACCGTTTAGTGCGGTTTACACGCTGGTGGCATCATATTCCTTCAAAAATTAAGCCGCAGCTAGCGTTACTGTCAATGGATTAAGTTTTATTTTGGATACTTCGAACTAAAATATTCATTTCCTTTTATTTTTGTCCATTTTAGTTCCAACCAAAGAGTGACATACAACAGTAATTCGAACTCGATGAAATGACCTACTACGTTTTCGTCATCGAGAGAAAGTAAAGGGAGGATGTCGACTCTTATCTAATGGTCTTGATCGGTGTGTCTCTCTCTCTATCGCTCTCGTATTAGGTACTAAGGAAACAAAAACGAATGTGACCAGAAGACTTGCTGTCCCTCTCTTTACATTCTCTCGATGACGATGAATTAGTAGGTCATTTCATCGAGTTCGAGTTACTATTGTATGTCACTCTTTGGTTGGTCATAGAATGGACAGAAATAAAAGGGAATGCATATTTTCATTCGAAGTAACCAAAATAAAACATAATAATATTAACAAGAGTTTGTAGCAGCGGTTTTATGTCCTAACAAAGTCCGTGGAAGACTTGGAAAACATATAGAGAATGAAAGAAATCTATAATTTTAACAATTTGCGTATTAATTGGGATCTACTTATACACAAATAATTTTACTCTAACACTTCATTATAGTTGATTTTTTTCTGAATATCCCTTTTTTTCATCGATTTTATTGGCAAAATTTACTCCCAGTTGATGTATTTTGTTGTTTTTGTTTAACTCGCGGCTATCACCTATCACCGTTTCTTATTTGGAAGCATTTTCTCTATAAGTTCTCCAAGTACTAACTTGATCAGCTGTCTCATCGGTACCACTTAGGTAGTAGGCCATTTCATCGAGGTCGTGTTGCTTTTCTATTTTACTCTTTGGCCGGACATAAAACCGACAAATACAAAAGGGAATGCGTATTTTTGTTCGATGCAACCAACATAAATTATAATTAAGCTGTCATTAGTACCAATCAAACACTACTTCAACTTAGTTTGCTTCTGGTTGCCTATCGCTCTCTTGCCTATGCACTCTGTTTTCTATCAATTTGCTACTACAAAGTCGATCAGCTGTGTCACGGATATGCCCTGGTTTGACAAATGACTTGGAGAGAAGACATATTAATATTTATAGTTAAAATCATCAAAGATGATACCTGCAGGTGTAATTTTTTTAATGGGATTAAAACGCTGTGAAAAAATGTCAAATTAAATTCATTGAATGGAAAAGGATGCGACTCCATATTTCAATGCACAACTTCAATATGTCAAAATTTTTATAAAATTTAAATCGCTGACTACAAGTATTACCTCTTTTGTAACACAAATGCAATTCAGGAAAATGCGACACTCAAACGCCATTTTGTGATTCCTTGGCAGGTTTATGTTTCATCAAATTACCATACTTGATTGGAAGTATAAAGAGTTTAAAGTCTGTGGTAGTTAATCTGATTATTCATAGAACTTTCTGCAGGCAACACCATGGCAATTTTCTTGAAAAGAAGCGCAGCAATAACAATGTCAATTTCACAAAACCTTCTGACCAGTGGTTTTAGCTTACAGTCTCAAAGGATTCCAGTGTGCGCTTGTGCTGTGTTACCCAGCTCCACGCTGTTGTTTACTTATTAAATTATATTAGTTTGTTAACTCTAGCAAATTTGATTTTGCAAAAGAATCTAAAGTTTTAAATTGAGAGCACAAATTTAGTTTGTTACTGTGCTAATATTACTGCATTGGTATAGAGTTGCCAAATAAAATTTTGCATTTTCTGCAGGTACAGTAACATTTAAATTGCTCTATATTGCCAGATTGATAGTTTCATAAAAGTTATGAGACAGGCTATAATTATCAAATATTGAATTTTAAACTCAATTTGACTAGTAAAGGGTTTTCCAATAAGGATTTGAGAACTTTTTTTTAAATTAAACGCAAACCATTTGAGATATTTCCAAAACTTTATGATCGACTTGAAATACAATCAAAACATTTATGAATGGAACTGGACTTCGTTCCTATGGCCACCGTGGGCACGTTGGCATCGGTCGATTGGGTGGACCCAATTTCCGATTACTCGGTCACACATTTCGGCCGTAACCGCCGCTATTTTGCGTTCAATGTTGGGCCTGCGTTCTTCCAACGTCGTCGGCTTGTTGGTATAGACCAATGGCTTGACGTATCCCCAAAGAAAGAAGTCTAAAGGCGTTAAATCGCACGAACGACGCATCCAATTGACAGGTCCATTTCGGGAGATAAGACTCTCACCCATAATAAATCGATTGTAACGTGTGCTGTGTGGGCTATGCTACCCTCCTGTCCATGTTTTCCAGTTCGGGCCAAAAATAATGGGTAATTATGGCGCGATAATGATCGCCATTCACAGTAACGTGACGATCGATATTATCGACAAAAAAATATGGCCCAATGACGCCGCCGGCATGCAAACCGCACCAAACCGTTATTTTTTGTGGATTAAGTGGTGATTCATGATGCACATGTGGATTTTCACCAAACCAAGAACGCATATTTTGCTTATTGACGAACCCATCGAGCCACAAATGAGCTTCGTCACTGATGAGGATTTTGCGATGAAATTCATCATCTTGGCGCATCTTATCCTGGGCCCATTCGAAGAACAAATGGTTCTTCTGCTTCAATTCTTGAGTCAGGTTGATCTTGTATGGGTGTAAACTCAGATCTTTACGCAAAATTCGACATAAAGTGGTCTTGGAGATGTCCAGTTCTTGAGGAATCGACTGATTTGCATCGTTTGCTACTGACGCCCATTCGAAGAACAAATGGTCCTTCTGCTTCAATTCTTGAGTCAGGTTGATCTTGTATGGGTGTAAACTCAGATCTTTACGCAAAATTCGACATAAAGTGGTCTTGGAGATGCCCAGTTCTTGAGGAATCGACTGATTTGTATCGTTTGCTACGGACGCCTGAACGGCAGCGACCAACCCGTTGACTCACTTGCACGGCAGCATCACACAATGAATATGTAGACTCAAATTTGTGCACTAAACTTGTTGTTGATTGTCTACTAGGGCGAGAATAACGACCGAAAATTGGAGTTAAATCTCTTAAAGTTGCGGTCACCGACTCGCAAAAAAATGACATCAACGGTTAGAGGATCAGTGAAATAGTGCGTTCACATAGTTGTCAAGTACCTATTGGAAATCTCTTTATATTCGACTCGGTCCTCTTTTTCCACCACACAATGCTGACCTCTGCAAGGTGATCAAAATACTTGATAACACATAAACACAGAATACTGTGAAGATATGTTACACAGAATTATATTCAGGCCGTTGTTGCACTAGCACGTGTGCGCAGCTCTTGTACATAAGAACGTGGGTTCAATCAATGCTCCGACCTAATTACATTTCTTTTGACGATGGTCACCCCGCTTAGTGTATTCGACATTATCGTGTACCTAGCAATGAAAAAGCTGTCCACTCTGTTCTGTAGCTTCTGGCAATATTCCCCAATGATCTTTGCATCGGATTAAGATGCCCATTTCTAGCAAGTTATTCGCCCAAATTTACTGATATTTTTTATAAGCTTCAAATCCGAATAGGGGTATATTCATGTTGTCATTCAAAGCACCTCGAAGCAATCACCGTGGACTAGTAAAGTACACACGCTGAACCAAATGCTGAAAAAAACCGTCTCGCATTACAGCCCACGATGGGACTTGGGAGATCTTCTTTCAACCCGTTAGCTGTGCGCTTCCTAATTTTTCACTCACTGATGGGGACCTACAATTTAACACCGGTTTCGAACGGTGTTTTGAGAAGCTTTTTCATGACTACGTACTCGACAGTGCCGCCATCACTGAGCGAGGTGGCCGTCGGTGAAGGAAATGTAAGGTGATCAGAGCAGGGATCGACCCCACGTTCTCATGCGCGAGAGCCGCGCACACTACACATTGCACCAAATACAAGTATCTTTTTTAAAATTAAATAAAATGAACTAAGGTTAATTTCTTTTGGTATATTATGGCTTTATTAGAATTAAAAACATTCACATTATTTATGGAACCTGATTTCATTTATGTCGCTGCAGTAGTTCGGCCTGTCCTGCCAATTTTCCAAGACTTTGATGGCGGTTTATGGCTCTGTCGCACGCCTGGTTCGAAAGATATTAGCCTTAAGGGTGTGGATAGTTTCTGAACTATCCGCATAGCATCGGCCTTTAACGGCACCCCACAAGAAAAAGTCCATAGGGGTCAAATCGCAGCTCCGAGGCGGCCAATTGACATCACCGCGTCTGCTGATAACACCACTACCGAACTTAGTGCGCGAATGATCGATTGTCTGTTGAGCTGTGTGACATTGTGCGTCATAGTGCTGAAAAAAAATATTATCCTAGATCACATGTTCCATTTTAGCCCATAAAAAGTCCGTAATCATCTCTCTATAGCACTCCCCGTTGACTGCAATTTCGTTTCCAGCAACAGTTGCGAAAAAATGGGCCAATGGTGCCACCACTCCGAAATCCACACCGAACTATCACTCTCTGTGGATGCATTGGCTTCTCAACAATAATGTGCGGGTTTTCCTATCCCGAGATATAGCAATTTTGGTTGTTGGCATAGCTGCCGAGATGAAACTGCGCCTCTGCAGAAAATATGATATGTCGACCAAATTAGTTTGCAATATCTGCAATATTTCCCAAAGTTGTTCGAGCGTATAGCGAATCATTTCGGTCCGTAGGGGTATGATTCTGACTGATACTTAATATATGGAACAGAAGAAGTCTATCCATATCAAAATAACATGAATTAAAATATACCTGTATTGGGATCGCCCGTTACTACAGCTGCCATGAGGTAAAGCACTAATTTGACGTAAGCTTGTCATCAATTTGATGTAAATTGGTCATCATTTTGATGTAAATTAGTTGTTAATTAGTTGCAAACTGTTTGGACTATTTTTCATTGCGAAAAAGTCGCAAGAACAGGGTATACATAAACAACGCTTATAGCGTGGATATTGTTCTCTGTCCATTGCACTATCCTCGAACTTAAAATACTTTTCATAAAGTTGACGAAATATGTCATCAATTTAATGCCAACCAATTGAAGTACATTTATCACCGATTTGATGTAAAGATTTTCTTTCATTGTAGAGTCTAGATGTCGTAGTCTTTTGTCAACTACAAATTCACTACCAAATTAATGCTTTACCTCGTGGCAGCTGTAGTAACGGGTGATTCCAATACATAAAAGCGAAATACTTTAAAATATGGCTAACTATTGTCCATGCCCTGACGGAAGAAGAGTACGAAGACATCAGGGGCATGTTCAATGATCGCCTGGAGGAAGCACATAACCGGTGCCCTGGTCATGGCATTGAATTTGTTCTAGGTGACTTTGATACTAAAATCGGCAGGGAAGATGTCTTTGAACCAATTTTAGTATACACGCCATCACTTGCGATAACGGAATGGGACTGGTAGATTTTGCCAACACGAGATTCCAAACTAGGGGCATCCACGATGCTACTTGGACGCGCCCTGATCATCAAACGAAAATCGAGATTGATTACCTGCTAATTCATGGAAGGCACTCTACTAGTGAAATGGTAATAAGTATGTGTGCCTCGAGGAGCTAATGTCGATTCGGATCACTACCTGGTTGAAGCAACGGTTCGTACAAAGCTAATGAGAGCGAATTTCGTACGAAACCAGACATATAGAAAACTGGACATCGGAATGCTGCAAGTACCAGAGATAGCCACGGCCTATGCAAAGAAGCTCACTCAGTTACTGGCGCAGAACACACCCACGTCTCATGAACCTTCAAATCTTGAGACCGTGCTTGGTTGTGAAAACCACTAAAACACAAACCATGGTACTCTGAAGAGTGTCACATGACAAGTGATGAAAGGAAGACGCACGTACAGTGTACTTGTAACTCGAACCCCGATGGACTGATATAGGGAGAAGAGTTGAGATGAAACCTGTTTATTTGAGAAGAGACCCTCTTCTGTAGAGATATGGCATAGTGTATTGGGTATATGGAGAGATCACTTCTCTGGTTTCGTTTGAGCTGTTCAAAGCTGACAGACATGATTTGAAAATCAGCACGCATCAGCTCATATGTAAACTATGGCTTTTCGAATGCATGCCCCACGATTGAAGATACTTTCCCCTATTTTTGAAAGCGACCCCTAACGTAATCAAATCAAATATCTATCAAATATTTACATTACGACAAATCCTGAAGGAACCCCACGAAAAAAAATCGACACCTACTACCACTTTGTAGATTCTATGGCTGCCTTCGATAGCACGATACAGCATAGTATTCCTGCTAAGCTGACACGCCTTTGTAGGATAACTCTGACTAAACAAAAAAATAAATGGTTTCCCATTACATTCCACGAAGGAATTGGCGATAGCTTCTCACAACCAGTGAGCTGTTCGCTTTCTAATTTTATACTCACTGATAACTCTGATCGACACGAAATTCTCAGTAAAGATTGGTAAAAGTTACATCGATCCATTTAGTACGAGGCGAGGTCTCAGGCAGGGCGACACCCAATCGTGCGATCTCTTCAACATTTTAAGAGGGTTCATTAGGAGAAAAGCTGCAGCCAACAGGATCAAAATTATCAGCAACAAGAGCCACATGGTGATCGCGTATACTGATGATTAGGCGAAATCTGCGAGAAGTTACTCCAGTATTTTCGAGAATTGAGAAGGTGTCAGCAAAAGTGGTTTTGGAAGTTAATAAGGACAGGACAAAATTAATGGTTTCGACAAGCAGAACATTGGTGATTAGGGTATACGTTACGTTTCATGGGTGAACAGGGTATACGTTTCGAGGTACTGAACGAATTAATTTACCTCGGATGTGAGATAAACAACAGCGATAACTTCAGCCTTGAAAGCAACCGAAGAATTGTGCTTGCAAAGAGGTGTTATTTCGAGCTAAGCAAGCACTTCAGGAATAACACCCTCTCTTGAGAAACTATGATCCAACTCTATGAGACTCTCATACAGTCCGTGCTGCTATCTGGCGCAGAATCCTCGGTCATATCGCATTTTGGTGAATCATCACTGAAAATTTTTGAGTCAGCAATTTTTCCAAAAATATATTGTCGTATAATGAATAAATGGTTTTCCCATTACATCCCATGAAGGGACCGGGGAGAACTTCTCACAATCACTGAGCTGTGCGCTTTCCAGTTTTCACTCAATGATTGGGACCTACAGTTTTACACCGATTCCGAACAGTATTTTGAGAAGCTTTTTCATGGCTATATACTCGATAGTGTCGCCGTCACTATGCGAGGTGACCGCCGCCGAAAGAAATTTGAAGGTGGTCAGAGCAGGGTTCGAACCCAGGATCTCATGTACAAGAGCCGCGCACACTAACCATTGCACCACCGACGGCCACATAATAGAGAACCATTAATAGAAAGCCATGAAAAAGCTTCTCCAAATTGCGTACGGAATCAGTGACTGTGAAAACTAGAAAGCGCATAGTGCACTGGTTGTGAGAAACTCTCCCCAATCCCTTCATGGGATCTAAAGGGAAACGATTATACTTCTTGTTTGGTTATAACGGAGGACGGCGAGTATCGACGAGGTATGAACCAAGAGCTGTATAAACTGTATCCCAAAATCGCCGTAGTTATGAGCAGTGCTGTCGGGTCGTAGTTGGAGTGGGAGACTTGGAGTGGGAACCTGCCGTGTTTGCCTGGAGTCGGACTCGGGGTTGGGGTGGTAATAATTTGGACTACTCTGACTCCAAGTTTAGCATTTCCCTCAAAAGCAAAAATTTTGGAAAAGACTGATTTGTTGACCGATTTTATCGGTTATTACAAATTTTTACACCGTATTAGATAAAATCCGTTTGTTCCTCATTGGAAAAATGTTAGGTTTATTGAGGAACAAAGCCAATGGTAAATTATACTTGGTAAATTATTATACTATTAATTATAATATAATTATACTATTAATTATACTCCCAACTCACATGTAAATTAAATCTGCAAATAGACTACGGAACTGCTAGACATTTACAATAATAGAAATATAAATCGAACTTTAAACTTTTTTCCAATTCGAGAATAAAGGCAGTATTTTTTTGTTCAAGTGAATTCGATTTATTTTTTTGGATTTATATTTTAATAAGTGATGATTTATCCGACCTTTCGTATTATATTCGAAAATTAAATTGTTCTAGCGTTCGAAAAATTTATGTTTTGGATTTATCTTTTATTTTAAAAAATCCTTCTAAAATAAAATAAATAATTGTGTCTGTTGATATATTATATGCAATTCAAATTAGTTCGCTGTTAATGTTAATATAATATTCGAGTCGGAGTGCAGTCGTGTATTTTCAAAATGCTGGAGTCGGAGCGGAGTCGTAAATTTTCAAATTGCTGGAGTCGCAGTTGGTCGTCCAGTTTGGGTCAGATTCTATTATAGCCCTGGTTATGAGAATCAATATAACGCGTTTACGTTGGATAGGTCACGTCAGCTGAATGCATAAGGTTAAAATAGTGCGAAAGATATTAGAAGACCTACTGGAAGGGAATCAAAAACAGAATGACCAAGATTTTCCTGGAAAGACCAGCTGGGATAATGCATGCGAGAGCTTGGTGTTTCCAACTGGAAGAGAAAAGCTAAGTATAGAGCTGGTTGGAAAAGCATTTTATCCTTATTTGACAAGTCTTGTCCCCTCATTCACCTGAAATGATCTATAAATTTTAACAACACAACGAAAAATCTCTCAGAGATACGAAGATTTTCAATGCAGCAATGTAAATACACTGATGAATATATTTCATCCCTGTGACGAAGTATTCGTCTATCATAATAATAGATTCTGGAGTTTAATGCTTCCGATCAAGATTATTGATGCCAGAAAATATCAAAGTGATTTCAAATTGTTTATGGTTAAGAAGAGTTATCGTGTCTCCCAACTCCCAACATTTGTATTCCCAGTTGGAATTTTCTTCTTGGAGAAATTTGCAGTAGTATTTCCTGGGGAAAATGTCAGTAGGTAACTACAATTTATATAACACATCTTCATAACATGTCACTACACTGAAGAAAACGCTTCATCAAATTTATGAATTTCTTCATCAATTTGTTTAAACATTTCCTTAATTTCGAACCTACGACACATTTCATTGAATTTATGAAGATTATTTCATCAATCTTTTATCCATATTTCATCAAGAATTTACATTGATTCAACGACAATATTACATCAATTTGATGCAGTTGTAGTAAATTTCCCCATTTTTATGTAAATTGTTCATTAATTTGCTGCAAATTGGTCATCATTTCGATGTAAATTGGCCCAACTATGGGGCCTATTTTTATCGTAAAAATCCACAAGAACAGGGTGTAAGACCACATGAAAAATGTTCATAGCATGGAGAATGCTTAATGCCCATTTCTCTATTTACTTCTATGTATTTATTTTATACGCCTTTTTATTTTTCTGTGTATTATTTCATTACTAAGTCCATATTTTGAATGAATTCCAGTAATTACTTCCAAATTCTAACGTTGGAGATTGATATATAAAAGATGAGCAATTCAATTAACCTGCAAATGTTGAACAAAGATCATTTTCTAATTGAACAATTTTTTTATTGAATGGATGATCTTTTCCGTCTATTCAATGAAAAACAATTGATGAACATTGATTGAGGGATTGATTGATAAGCCATATAATACCGTCTTACTGATTTGTCAACATTATGTCGACTTTTTCTGAAGCTAGTGCGGAATATCTATAGAGGAAGTCGATCATTTGTCAGCTACAAGCCATTTGTGAGGATTTGAAGTTACAAAAAATTTCAAACAGAAATATTTATATTTACTTGTGGTTACTTCAAAAATATTTGAAAATTCTGAGGAGAATTTGTTAATTTGCATGTATTCATAGGTTTCATGATGTTGACAACTCTTCTACCAGATTTTCGTTACTTATCGGAAAATTAGACCAAATACCCTTCCACAAATAAGGCATGCGGGATGGTACTTTTGTAATGCCTTCCTAAAATAAGGCCTGCAGAATGCATGAATTTTTTCATCAGATATAACCAAGGAGAAGATTGTTACAATATTGAGAAATTTCTTCTCCGTTTCTTTTTAACCGTAATTTAATTGGAAAGTTTCATACAAATTTTAAAATTATATTCTTATTTAATATTTTCAGGCTATTTTTAAAATTTTCAATTTTAAATTTTTTTAATTCTGTTTTTTTTTATTAAAAATTAATTTAAAGTAAATCCTTTCTAAGGCCTTCCTCTTTGCATGCCTTCTAAGGCCTTCTTTAGGCAATGGACAAGGTAGGCCTTGCCTCGTAATCTCAAGCAATGTTAAAAAGAAAGGAGGAGGTAAAGTGTAGGGAAGGCCTTCCGTATTTAAAGAAGGGCTGTTTGGTCATGATTTTAGGACTTCCAGGTCATGACTTCCGCCACTGGGAAGTGTTTGGAAGATTGCACGTAAGCAAAACATTTAGTGACGTATTGACCAACTAACCCACTGTTGAATAGTGACCTAAAGAAGTCTTGTGTAGATGTCATATGGTGATCACAACTATTGAGAAACTACGGGCGATTCCTGCCGACGTTTTACCAAATGTACTGAAATATCAGGAATCTCATAAAGGTTTTTATTTGGGAGTAGATCGGCAAGTCAGCAGGGACTCTAACTTGTCACCTCTAAGTCACTGATGGTGTTTTTGGGAAACTTGCAACTGGTACAAAATACCAATACTACATTTCTTTAAGACCGTATTGTGTATTTTCAATGTGTAAGAGGCTTAAACACAAGCACGATCTTATGCAAAATATTTTGATTTTGTATGGTAGCTACCAGACGAATAATGGCCAAAATGTGTTTTTTTATTACACAGTCCCTATACCGAATGTTAACTCCATTAAACCACGTTAACATAAGACCGTTACCCATCCAATTATAATCTGTATAAACTGAAGCTAAATTTGCAACCTCATTTTAAAGTGGTGTACAATTTGATTCAACACTGCTTAGTACCAAAAAAAATCCAATGAGTGTTCGAAATCACGGGCGATATATTAACACCTTTTAGTTACACGGTACCTGTTCGATTTCTATGAACACATTAGTAAATGTTACATTGGAAAATAAAAAACAGCGTTCAATCATATGATGACGTTACATTTAAATAATATTAATACTTAAAATTATTAAAAGCCCAGTGCAAGCACATGTGTCATTATTTTCTTGCCTAATACTTTTTGTTTTATTCCCACAAAAAGCAAAGATAATGCAAAGCAACAGACACATTGTTATGTTCGTACATACGCTACACAAGTTCACACAATTTTCGTTGCTCTCTTGCTATCTCATTTTTATATACGTAAAACCACATCAATATTGGCTTTGCTCTGAGAGTGCTCCGCACCCACACAAGACAATTATTCGTTGCCGCTACATCAGTGTGTATTTTTTTCCAGAGTCAACTGGCTTTTCACAAGAGTCAGCTGGCACAACGATGCCAACTTGTATAATTTTTTCACCATTAGTGTTACCATATGACTATATTTTTGCTGAATGGCATCACGAAAATATAATAATATTTCTGTGTATAAAAAGTGAGTTAAGTATTTGCAAATAGTATTATTTTCAAATAAGAAGTGCGTATAAACGTAGTGTAAGAAAGTGACTTTCCTAAAAATATTGTAATATTTAAATATTAAACATTGATGATTCGATTAATCGAACATAGAACACATCGGTTAAAAAAACATCGTTTACTTTTTAAAAATATCGATTTTTCCGATTAATCGATACCCATCCCTAAATAGGGGTGGGGGTATATATCATTTAATACGTAAAAAATGTAACACATAGAAGGAGCAATACTCGTTTTAGACCCTTAGTATCTTTGGTCGAAATTCGTTTTAGGACTTTCTAAGGTGTTTGAGCCATGTCCGTCTGTCTGTCTGGTTGACTGGTCAACACGATAACTGCAATAAATCTTTATCGACCACCGCGAAATTTTGTCAGTGACTATTATTTGTCAATATTGAGTTTAGGATTGCAAATGGGCGTTTTGGCCACGCCTCTTCTAGTACCTCCCATAAAAATCGACACGTTTACCACAAAATCATACTTCTTTGAAACTTTTCTTCCGTTAGATGTGATTAGCTTCAACTCACACACCGGTTAATAATCTGTAAATGCCGATTTAACTGGGAGAAATGGGCGAGATTGTCACGCCCATTCTGGTACCTCCCATACAAAACACGGTGTTCGTCCGTGTTGTCAATCCGATAAATCGTGTGACACACTTCCGATCTTAATGAAATTAGGTCTCAGGCTTCACGTTATCAAACGCCAACCACCGATTAAAACAAAGCCCATTGTGGTACCTCCCATACAAAAGTTGTTTGGCCGTATGGGTGTTCGGCACGAGATGTCCCGCAAAACCGAACCAATCTTTATGAAAGTTTGTACAAGTCAATATTTAGTCAAATAAAACTCTCCTATAGAAAATGTGCTGCTTGGCCACACCCATTCTGGTACCTCCCATCTAAAAGTTGGGCGGACGACCGGTTGATCGATACGATAACTCTCGTAAACTAAAACCGATCTTAATAGAATTCAGTACTATGCAATATTTTGCTAAAAGCTACTGTGTAAGTAATAACTGACTATTTGGCCACGCCCAGTTTCGTACTTCCCATGCAAAAGTTGGGCGTATTTGCGGTTTGCCGACTCGATATCTCCAATAAATCATACCAGATCTTAATAAAATTTAGTACTGATCAAAATTTTGGCAACAACGTGCCATGCCCATTTTTGTACCTCGCATATAAATATTGGGAGGAAAACTAACTAATTTGGTTATTCAACAATATTTAGCGCAATGTCAGTCTGCTAATGAATATGGTCACTTTTGAGTATGGGCGCTTTTTATGCAACAGAACTCGCACGCAATGGATGACTTAGGGTGAGGGTGTGATTAAGTCTGTTCACCCGACTGAAACTTATGTACTGGTTTTAGTTACCGTTTTTGTTTCTGCTTTGGTTCATTTCATTCCAAAAACAACCCCACAATTTTTTAAGAAAAATTAAAAATAAGAGAAATCCAACAGATTTTTTAGTTTTTTTCTGTGTATATCGTTATGGTTATTCCATCTGCTCTGCTCAAGTAAAACCCTTGGGATATTGAACGATTTCTCTAACACTGTATCAAGGGCTTTACTGGAAAAATACTACTGCAATCGGTTAAGCATTATACGAACTACCGTAATAAGAAGTTAGGTGGTCAGCTATCCACCCAGACGGACTAATATAATTAAAGTGTTTATGTCAATTATTTGCAACGTCTCTCTCTAACGCTTTCTTTAGTAATGGATAAAACGGCACTGTGTTTGCAGTTACGAGTGTTATTACAAAAATTGTTCCGGGATTTAGTCTGTCATCTCTTGGGTACTCTGGTGCAATGATATTAAAATATAATTTGCCATAGATGTTAGCATAAACGGCATTTGCAATTGGTATTACAAACCCTAGTGCCTGGATTTAGCCTTTCGTCTCTTGGCAACTCTGTTGCAATTATATTAAGAACAAAATTTGTCATAGATATTAATATAAAGTTACTTAATGCAAATTGTGTTGTTCCTTCAACTGGAGAAAATAATTCATAAATAATAATTTTAAACAAATATCATTAAGCCATTGTTGGTTCTAATACAAATACAATTATGATGCGTAGATGCACAACTGGGCAACTATACAGAAACTTACGGAAATTAATTTCAGTGGTACTCCGAGTGCAGTGAAAACTTCAGTCATTTGCGTAGGAGAGATGTGGGTGACAGCTAAGGGAGTGGATGAGGGAAGTTGGAATTGGGAATGGAAATGAATGCGGCAGCAAATGTTCATTTCCGAAGAATTTCTAATTAAACAAATAGCATTATTTAAGCTTATTTACGCTTCGTAGATTTAAACAACAAAAAGTAGACAATAATAAGAAAAACTAATTATACGATAGAAAAGCTCTTTAACTGACAACAAAATGAAGGGAAAGAACAAAGATACAAGCAAATGTACAAACAGGCAACGCAACATAAAGCACTCTGAAGATGCATAACTACGAGTCCTTTTAACAACATTCATACTTGTGGAATACAACAAAACATAAATCTCATTTTCTTTTTCAAGAGTTTTCCGGCTTTTGTCATTTATTGTCTTTGACTTTATTCCCCTTTTTCTTCTGCTTTTGTTTTTAGGTATCCTGGATACGGCATCGAGACATTCACATCCTGACAGTGGGCTCCTATACGTATACGTCGGATTTACGTTTTCAAGCAACGCATCATCATGAATCCGACGATTGGACGCTACAAATCAAATGGACACAAAAACGTGATGCCGGCATGTATGAGTGTCAAATATCTACACAACCGGTGCGAAGTTATTTCGTGAATCTTAATGTTGTCGGTAAGTGATGGGCTAGTTGGTCGTTTGTCCTTAAATTGAGAAAATTTATGCTAATGCATGTGCATGTTAATTAGAGTTGCTTTTGGTTTTTATTTTCATTTCCCAACCGGAACGTAATTCCATGGCAAAGTCAGTCATCCGTAAATGTAACATAAATCTGTGGGCTTTAGCAATAATTTAATTTGTATATAAACTTAATTTGTTCATGAAAACCAAAAACGAACCCTAATACCCTGGAGAAGTGATTTGTGCGTAAATGTAATATGAAACTCTAAGCGTTTTATAATTTATTTTGCACAAAAACAAAAACACAAAATTTTGGCGGAAACCGAAATAAAGGTTTCCTCATTGTCTTACGCTCTATGGATGTGACGTTGTTTTATACCTCCAAATGTTAATAATAGGATAATGATTTACTGAAATTTTGACTAAACGAAACAATTTAGTCATATCAAAGCTTAAAGTTGGGGAAAGAACTCCTCTTTGCATATGTTCTAATGCGAAATACAAAACAAAAAGCTCATCAATATTTCGCGACGTACAGCTTTCATATAGAATCTTTTCGAACTCAAATATATAAAAATTTATTAAAATAAAATTTGTATACCCTCACCCATAGGTATCATTTAAAACGGAAAAAAATTTAACGCATAGAACGGACCATATTCACTCACTGAAAAATTCGGTTGCGATAACCGAATTAGCCGCAACCGAATTTAGAGGTTGTCACAACCTCATTAGAGGTTGACACAACCTCATTAGGGGTTAACACAACCTCATTAGAGGTTGTCGCAACCTCATTAGAAGTTGTCTCAACCTCATTAGAGGTAGTTACAACCGAATTTAGATAGTGTCAGAAATGATTTCTGGATTTTTTTTATTATTAACTAATGATTTATTATCCAGTATTCTTATGAAAAACATTAGAGAGCGAGCAAATAAAATTATTTATATAGAATAATCTTTAGAATGACACATTTATTTTACATGTCACTACCGACCTTTTTTGAAGTCCCAGCCATCATGGGTCACCGCACCAATTCTGGCGTGTTGTATCTATTGATTTACGTCTTAAACCGTTTCCTAGACAGATTTTTGCAGCATTATTGCAGATCGAACTTGAAAAGCTTCAAAACTCTCTATATCGGCTTGGACATTCTCTGCAAAATACCGTGACGAGAAAAGTTATACACTCTATAACTTCTTTTAATATACTATTTGTTTTCATAATTTTAAACGTCAAATTTTAAATACATAGAATTATGTTGTTGTAACCGAATTGAAAATAAAATTCGCTTGTAACCACAGAATTCATGAGAAATTCAGTTTCAGCAACCGAATTGACGCCGAATTCGCTCGTGTCAACGAACTTAAGGATTAATTCGCTTATTGCGACCGAATTGATACCAAATTCAGTTGTTACAATCTGTTGTTACAACCGAATTCATACCAAATTCGGTAGCTACAACCGAATTGATACCAAATTTGGTAGTTACAACTGAATTGCTACCAAAGTCGGTAGTTACAACCGAATTGATGCAAAATGCGGTTACAGCAACCGAATTGATGCCAAATTCAGTTATTTCAACAAAATTTGATACAAATTTCGATTGTTGCATCCGAATTAATTTCAAATTCGAAATTGTCGAAAATTTAATTGGTTGAACGAATATAATTGAAGATTCAGTTTTCACAACCGAATCAATTATTAAACGAGGTTGCTTCAACCAAATTTCGGTTGTGGGGACTAAATTCGGTCGAAACAATCTCAATTCGGTAGTGGCAACCTCAGCCGAATTTACGGTTGCTACAACCTCTTTTCAAAGAATTAGTTCTCTGGGTGTGGCTGGTCAACACGATGACTGGCAAAAATCGTTACCGATCATAACGAAATTTTGTCAGTGACAATTATTTGTCCAACATTAAATTGAGATTGAAACAGGGGGTTTTGACCACGCAAATCCTCCCATACAAATCGACACATTTAGTACAAAATCATATTTCTTCTAAAACTTTTTTCTGATAGATGTGATTAGCTTCGACTCAAACATTGGATAATAATCTGTAAATGTCTACTTAACTGGAGAAATGGGCGAGGTTGCCATGCCCATTCCGGTACCTCCCATACAAAAGCTTGGTGGTCGTCCGGGTTGTCAATGCGATAAGTCGCGTGAAACACTTCCGATCTTAATGAAATTAGGCTATAGGGTTCATATCATCAAACGCCAATCAGCGAATCAGCCAAGGGTGATTTTGCCACGTCCATGTTTGTGCCCCCTATACATAAGTTGTTCGGCCGGCTGGTTGTTCTGCAAGATAACTTCCATAAATCTTTATCGATCACAATGAAACTTTGTTACTGACTATTATTTGCCAAGCTTAGTTTCGGATTTAAAGTGGGCGTTTTGACCACGCCCCTTCTGGTACCTACCATACAAATCAACACATTTAGTACAAAATCCTGTTTCTTCTACAACTTTTTCCTCGTAGATGTGATTAGCTTCGAGTCAAACATTAGATACTAATCTGAAAATGTCTCCTTAACTGGCGAAATTGAGCGAGGTTGCCACGGCCGTTCTGGTACCTCCCTCACAAAAGCTTGGTGGTCTTCCGGGTTGTCAATGGGATAAGTCGCCTGAAACACTTCAGACCCGAATGTAATTAGGTATAAGACTTCACGTCATCAACCTCCAATCGCCGATTAAGACAAGGGTGATTTTGCCAGGCCCATGTTGATACCTCCCATACTAAAACAGTTTGGCAGTCTGGTTTTGTGGCACGAGAAATCCCGCAAAACCGAACCAATCTTTATGATATTTTATACTGGACAATATTTAGTCAAATGCCACTCTACTGTGGAAATGAGTTGTTTTATCACACCCAATCTGGTCCTTCGCACAAAAAAGTTGGGCGGATGACCAGTTGACCGACCAGATATCTCCCGGAAACCACAACCGATCTTTACAAAATTTAGTACTAATCTATATTTTGTCAAAAGCTACTGTGTAATTGTGTTGTGAAAAATGATACTCGCTCGTTTTTTTTTTCATGAACAAAATTAAAAGGTTGACGGAGTCAATTCGGCCAGTGTGTAAGAGGGAAGGCTTCGAAGCTGAGAGAGTTGTCAAAATCTCTATAAAATTCAACAAAATTCAAACGGATTTTCCATGTTCTTGCTTTGCCACTTTTAAAATAGGATGTAATCGCCAAAGCATTTAATATATGCATTTTGCAGTACTGGAATCCTAATTTAAAAAACAAATACATCGTTTTATATTTATTTGTTAAATTTTTCATTAACTGTCCACTTTGGGGCCTATTTGCCAAATGTGCTATTACATACGAATGTACATTAAAATGTACCGAAAAGAGCGATTTGTGAAATTTCAGTCGTGGAGGTCCTCGAAAGATGCGTATTGAAGAGCTGATTACGAGAACATCTCACTTTTTTTCTACGAGGATACTTGTAGCCCCCTACCGGCCGTTGCAGTTTCGATTTTATATCGCTTGGTCAATATGGGGCTATTTCAATATTTAATATTTTCAAAAATGTGGACAGAGAATTTTTTCCACAGCAGCATTTTCAAGTCGTGATCAAGCAGGGGGTATCCATGATACAGCTGATCGACTGTGTAGAACGAAATTGATCGAAAACAGAGTGGATAGGCGAGAGAGCTATAACCAACCAGAAGCAAACTAAGTATTTGATTAATACTAATGACTGCTAAATTATGTTTTGTCTTTGTTGCATCAAACGAACATACTCATTCCCTTTTATTTCTGTCCGTTCTATATCCAACCTAAGAGTAAACCTCAACAGTAACTCGAACCCGATGAACTGTCCACAACCTCGTCGTCGTCGAGAGAGCGTGAAGAAAGGGATAGAGTCTCTGGGCTATTGCTCTATGCATAGCTTAACAATATATCTCTGCAGTCGATTGATGTGTTTGAACCAGTGGTCGCCAAAAAGACAATACTAACCAAATGTGAATGTAGTGGTGTATTTGCACTAAAAGAATTTGGTGCTGGTATTCTTTTGAAGTTCACTGTGCAATTTAAAAAAATAAAAATATATATATAAAAAATAAATATTATATAAAAGAACTATAACTAATTAATAAATTATAGTATAAAATACAAATTAATAAATTTTAATAAAATTTAAGAGGAGCTACATACATACATATATGCAGTCTTTCTTTTCAATACCACTCAGCTTCATTCAAAAAATTAAATTCGTATTTCCAATCTATATTCCACATATCTATGTCTTTATTAAATTTATGTTAAAGTACAAAAGATTGACCTTATAATAAATATATAAAAAACTATTCTCATATACAGCTATACTATATGCTTTCGCACATCAGTGTACCAATTTTCGATAACAAAGCGGTATGACCATTCTTCGTTGAAAGCTAATGTGCTGCTGAATGACATTTTCTTCTCTCATACGCTCTTTGATATGCCTTTTGTTGTTGTTCGTGTTGTGTACGTGTAAAAAGACGATCGTGTTCGGCCCCTTGGGGCTATGGACGGTGACCACAGGTTTGATTCATAGAGGAATAGATACGAGCTCCCATGCCTCTCTTAGCGATCTCTTGCGGTCTTAAAGGTGGTAGGATATTTAATCGAATTTAAGTTGTTGTTGTACGTTACTCTTTGGTAGCTCATAAAACGGATAGAAAAGAGGGGAACGCGTATTTTCGTTAGATGCAACCAATATAAAATTTGACTTAGTTTCATTATTATCAATCAAAAGCAGCCGTCGGTGGTGCAATGGTAAGTGTGCGCTCCTCTTGTAGATGAGATTCGGGGTTCGATACCTTACCTTACATTTCTTTCGGCAGCGGTCACCTAGCTAGTGACGGCGACACTATCGAGTATTTAGCCATGAATAAGTTTCTCAAAATACCGTTCGGAACCGGTGCAATACTGTAGGTCCCAATCAGTGAGTATAAACTAGAAAGCGCACAGCTCACTGGTTGTGAGAAGCTCTCCCCAATTCCTTCATGGGATGTAATGGGAAACCATTTTTTTTATTGTCAGTCAAACACTATTCAAACTTAGTTTGCTGCTAGCTGCGTATTGCTCTTTCACCTATCAACTCTATTTTCTATCAAATTCCAAATTCATACAATGAAAGAAAATCTTTACATCAAATCGATGATAAATGTTCATCAATTGTTCTTCATTGAACTGATGCCAAATTTCATCAATACAATGAAATTGTTCTTCAATTTGAAGATTGTGACGTTTTTAGCGTCATTGAATTCATGATCTTTTTTACAGCAATCTTCGTCATTGGAATTTATAACTAGTTAGTGAGGGAGATACAAAATATGGAAGTAGTATTGGAAAAATAAAGAGAAAGAGGAAAAATGTATAAGTTGAAGAACATTGAAAAAATACAGAGTACTTTTTTATATTATTGTTCAAGCTCAAGACCATTCTATATCTCCAGAAATGGTTTGGTTTGGTTTTCGTTGTTGGTAAAGATATTATTTAGTAGTATATCTCGGTGAGGTTATGCAGTAAGGGACGGCCCATAGTCTTCAGGCGTCTATTCATCAGAGCCGGACAACTGCAGAGTATATGCTACACTGCATCCTCCTCTTCTGCGTCATCGCAGGCACGGCACTGGTCATTATATGGCAGCTTCGACCATCTTGCGTGATTACCGATTGGCCAGTGCCCGGTCAGCATACCAGTTAACCTAGATATGTCTCCCCGATTATGGCTAATCAGGGAGTTAGTCCGGTTAATGTGCCATAAAATGCCATGTGTTTCTGGATATGCGCCACGTTTCTGTCCTATCCCATCTGATCTTCGCTCGTTCAAGGTAATGCAGGAAAATACCTCTTTTGACCAACCCTATAGGATTTGCGTCTGACACCATGTGGAGTTCGGTGGAAGAGGATCTTGCCCTGGCTAGTTCATCCGCCTTTTTGTTCCCTAGATGACCCTTGTGGCCTGGTATCCAAGTAAGAACCACATTGGCCAGCCGGGCTAGCTCGACAAGTTTTTCCCTACATTTACTAACGAGTTTAGATTCAGTGTTGTAAGATTTAAGTGATAGGATAGCCGCTTGGCTATCTACAAATATTCCAATCCGCTCTGTTCTTCGCCGTAGTATAAGTGCGGCGCAGGCTTCTTTGATGGCCAGTACTGCCGCTTGGAAAACGCTACACTTGTCTGAGAGTTTGAATAAAAATTGAAGCCTGCGTCTTCGGAGACAACGCCCGACCTGGTTCCACATTCCATTTTGGATCCGTCCGTAAATACTTTGGTGTCAAAACCTGTAGGGGTTAACCTTTATCTCACTCTATTCTCCTGGGAAACCTGACAGAGAAAAGGTTAGGCTCTAGAATCACGCCCAAGTTCTTGGCGTGAGCTGACAGTGGAATCTCTATTTCATTTAGCCGAGGAGGATTAAACTTTGGTATCTTGGCATGACCTCAGTTTTCCCTGGATTCACTCCAAGACCACTCCCAATGGCCCAATCGTTAAGTGATTTCAAGGCCCCATTCCTGATTCCGCTCAACATCCGCATACGCCACGGTTTTGATCCTCATATTGTCCAGTTTCAGTAGTATTTTGATGATCACTAGTAACCAAAGTTGGGGAGCGATGACTCCAGCCTCGCTTTGATGGCTCGCTGTTTCCCATAGAGGCGTTGATAATTCTGCTCTGTAGCATTGACACTATCCAACTCGTGAGGAATGCTTCCACGCCTAGACCTTCAAGTGATTCTTCTATAGCCGCTGAGCTCACGTTATTGAAAGCACCCTCTATATCCAAGAAGGCCGCGAGGGTATATTGTTTGTGTTCTAAGGACCTCTCAATAGTTCTGACGACTTCGTGTAGGGCTGTGTCGGTTGAGCGGAATTTTATATATGCATGTTGGCTTCATGATATTTTGGGCGATCCATCCATCTTCGTGCGGATGTGTTCGTCAATTAGCCTTTCAAGCATTTTCAGAAGAAACGATGAGAGGCTTATCGGTCTGAAATCCTTTGCGCTCTCATGACTCCGTCTCACCGTCTTGGGAATGAAAACCACTCTTAACTGGCTCCAACTCTTTGGTAAGAAGTTAAGACTCAGGCAGGATCGGAATATAATATAAAGCCATGGCCTGATTATGACCTCCGCGCATTGCAGCATCTTTGGTATAATACCATCTGGGCCCGGAGATTTATGTGGCGAACTGCTACTGAGGGTCCAAAATATCTCTAGCGATTCGCTGAGCTATTTGCCCATGTCCCGTCATTACATAGGTGGGATTTGAGTGCCCCTTGGCCATTATTTTGCTCAGTCTTGCCATATAGAGATGGAAAGAAGATTTTTGCAATTGTCTTCTTGTGTGTTTTACTTGAGATGTTTTTCGAACACTTGCATAGTGGAAAATTATCAATTCAGATGAGTTTTCATTTACATTTAGTTTGATGAATTTTTCAAAAGCAGCATTAAAAACAACCACTGATGAAGATCTGTGGCCAGATCTGAAATAGCTATACTGTTTGCCAGGAATCATGAGGATGCATTTGCAAATCATCTTCTTTTTGAAATAACTATATCTCTACTTATAGCGATATAGAATAGTCTTGAGCTTGAACAATGAAATAAAAAAGTACTAATAAAAGGGCCGAATAAATAATAAATCATCTCTGAAAATACATAATAGAAAACAGTGCAATGGCCCGATAACGTTATCCATGCTATGAGCACTTTTTATGTAGTCTTGAACCCTGTTATTGTGAATTTTTTAGAATGAATAATAGTCAAAAGACTTTGGCTCCTCATTAATAAACAATTTATATAAACTTTTTGACCAGTGTACACCAAATTGATGACAAACTTACATCAAATTGATGACAACCTTACATATAATTGATGAAAAATATACAGAAAATTGGTCAACAAGTCACATAGAAAATTTATTTCAACTTGACGCCAAACTTACATCATACTGATGAAAAATTTACATTAACTTGATGTAGCATTTTCGTTGAGTCAACGTAAACTATTGATGAAACATTGATGAAATGTTCTTCATCAATTCAATAAATTATGGCGTAGGTTAGAAAATGTGGAATTGTTTCATCAAATTGAGGAACGAATTCGTAAATATAATGAAGCTTTTTCTGTTCGTGTAGTCGATCAGCTGTGGCAGGGTTACCCCCTGGTGTGAACGAAAAGTGTCAGGGAAATTATTTGAAATCTTATATCTGCTTTCATACCAATAATTAGTATTTGAGAGCAAAGACGTCAGGGTATCACAAAAGTTTTGTATTAAAAACTGCATTCCATTCCTAATTTGTATATATTTTCTGTGTAATCTAAGTGAAATATAAATTATATTTGGGAATACTCATTCAAATCTAATGCAAATTAAAAACTACGTGTAATATTTATAGCATATATTTTTTAGTTTATTATTTGCTTTGAAATGGGAGCTAAATCTTAAGATTGACATTGCACAAAAATTCCAACTTTCTGCAGTTTGTATTCATATTCTTTAACGGACAAACATCTTCCACCGGCAAACCCCTTTGCAAACTAATTATTTATGTCACGGTATCAGCCTATGAACCCGCATAAATTACTTGTATTGTTTTTGTATTTTATTGTTGTTGGCAACACAATGTCCTGTCTATCTGCTGCCTTTTTTTTGTTGCGTATTGTCTTAGTCAATATTAGAGTAAGATATTTATTATTGTGTTACAGACTTCCTCATAACATGCTCCCTCCCACCCACACACTTTAGCAAACAGAAGCTTAAACTCAATATTTCATGGTAATTTATTTGTTTCTTTCTGTCTTTTCATATATACAACTCCGTCGGCCGTAACGAATACTCGCAACGTAACGAAATCAAAAACCAAAATAAACATAATAATTCAACAATAAAATGGTCATTTATGTGTCAACAGTGCCAACGGCGACCATCCTAGGCGGACCTGACCTTCACGTCGACAAAGGCAGTACAATAAATCTAACGTGCACAGTTAAGTTTAGCCCGGAACCACCAGCCTACATATTTTGGTATCATCACGAAGAGGTAATTAAAATTGACTGCATACACAAACTCATCTCTACACAATTTTGTTTTGCCCCTTTGACTCTACAAAAGGCTCATCAGTGCTCTATTGACACTGAGTATCCACTCGTTTCCATTCCATTCCAGACCAGTGCCCACGTCATTATTCCAAGGACTTTTTTGAGTGGGTTTTAAGTTTTTCAGTTCATTGTGCTGCCGTTTTAAATGGAATTTAAGAATTCATGTTAAAATTTCCATCTGTATTCTCGGCTACACTTTGTTTTTCTTTTGTACTACTTCCTCTCTTCTGTTCCGTTGCGTGTCGTTTTGTATTTTGCATTCATTTTGATTTTGACCATAGTTAGTGAGTGGATGGATCGACCATATTTCGCCACGATATAATCTGGATTGTGTTGTGATGGGCTCTTTAATTCTGTGCCTTTTATCCAAAATTACATTTGGTTGAATTAATCTTGGCTGTTTTTTTATCTTCTTCGTTTGATACGTAAAATTAATTATACAGTGACGGGCAATAATTCGTGCAAATGCGTATTTCCTGTTGAAAAATATGGTTAATTATTAAATGCTTGCCACTCCCTTGGTGGATTTAGCTACACCTTTGGCGACCACAAAGATTTCCATGAAATTAATATTAAAATTATTATATGCTTTACTATATCAAATTGAAATTCAGATCTATAAATTAATTGTTAATATTAAATTTAAACGAATTTAAAGAGTTGCTTTCGAATTTCAATATACACTAATTTAGATTCTAAAATTATATTTGAAATTTTACGTACATAATTCAATTGGTATTAATGTAATGTCATAAATAACAAATTATGAAACATCAATTAAAATTAAAAAGACCACAGTGAAAATGCAAAGGTATCCATTGAAATTTAAAAATAAAAAAGGCCTTAATTGAAATTTATAAATTAAAATTAAGTGGAAACTTAACGTAATAATTTTTCAATATTATAGATGAATTTTTATTTTCGTTTCAAATGTTTGCAATTTATGTTGATGACTTTGAAATTTCAATGGATGTCTTTAAAGTCTCAGCTACTATATCTAATATCCCAATTAATGCCTTTTGCATTTCATTTGGTATCTTTTATACAGGGTGGAGCGTGGTAATTTGCTTATTTGGGAATGAAATAAAAATAATTATGAACCTTAGAAAAATTTATTGTATATTTTAATTATATTGAACAGTAAGCGAATTTGTAAATTACATGGTTTAAAATAGTGTATCTGGCAAACGTCGACCCTCGCTTTCCACACACTTCTGCATACGTTTCCTGAAGTTTTCATGAACTCTAACAACCATGTCGACTGGTATTCTGCCAATTTCAGCCTCAATATTGTTAATTAGGTCTTCCAAGGTGTTGAGACGGTTGATATACACCTTCGACTTCAGGTAACCCCAAAGGAAAAAAATCGCACTGGCCGTAGTCTGGTGAGCGTGCCGGTTAGTTCACATCACCCCTCTAAGAGACAAGCCGTCTAGGAAACATTTACCTCAAAAAATTCATTGTTACCCTCGCTGTGTGTGCAGTGGCGGCATCCTGTTGGAACCAGGAATCCTCTAATTGCATTGCCTCAAGAGCGGGCTGAAAAAATCCTGTATCATAGTCAAGTACCGTTCGGAGATCACAGTTACGGCATGCCGATTGTCCTGGAAAAAGTAAGGGCCAATTATGCCTACTCGTGATATGGCGCACCACCAAGTGATGCGATCCGAATGCAGAGGTCTCTGTTGAAGTTCTCTGGGATTTGTTTTCCTCCAGTACCGCATATTTTGTTTGTTACACACCCGCTGTTACACACACGCTGTGCTTCAATGATCGAGTGCGCATTTGAAAAATACGCTTCAACACAAAATGACCTCTCGTCACGTGTCCAATGCATGATGGCAACTGAAAGGCAGGCGAATCAAAATCTCCCGTCAGCCACTATAAGCCATGCACACTCTCCACTCTCTTCGACCAACAGTGCCGCCATAGCCTGCAGTGCAAAAAAACAAATTACTGCGCTCCACCCTGTATAAGTATACCATTTAATTAAAAGCATAACTCAATATATAAGATTTTGTAGGCAATTTTAAATGTTTGTGAAATTCACTGGTTGCCTTAATAATTCCAACTCATATTTTTGAAATGAAATGAAATTTCAAATTTCGTTTTATGTTTTTCAAATAAAATTTATATATCAGCTCGTTTCTATCACGGTTCGTATTTCGTGGGTCATTGGTTACCCTGGGTAATGGGTTACCCTGGGTAACCCATTATTATTTATTATTATTTTTAAAAAAAAACAATGATGCCACATTAAAGACACCCATTGCTTAAACCCGCCCATGCGGGTAAAAATAATATTATCTTTGCCATTGGACGCACAGTTTCCGAGTTATACTTATTTTTTTGTTTTGGCGATTTTTGACGTGTTAACATCTATAGGCACGGGTGGGGCAATCTATCAAAGCGAAGCCATTCAAACAACACACAGCGTTAGCACCACATACGTGGTTGTTGTACAACAACAGTCTCAGCCTGAAAATAAGTACGATGGTATTTTATGTAGAGGCAGCGAACAAACAAGCAGGTCGTCGTTGCCAAAGAGTATTAAATATTATAGTATACAATAGAAACATTGATGTCTTTTGAAACATTTATGCTTTTTGTATTGTTTTATGTAATAACATTGTCGAAATGGTGCATTTATATTGACATATTCTATAAAGAGAATAAGACTCGTTTAGGCTCTTTTACTGAGACTCTCTACATGGGAGCGGGAAAAGAGTGCAATAAGTTCTCTATACTAGTCATGGTAGAAATTTAATGGTAGATGCAGTACGACAACAAAAACAACAGGCATTTTGGTTTTGCTCAGTGCCTGTATTTTATCAACTCAGCTGATTGAAACATAATGAAAATGCATACAACATTGGAAAAAGTTTCATTTACAAAATGCGTGTGTTTTATTTGATATTTTGAAAGTATTTAAGTATGAAAATTAAAAGGTTCCTATGTGATTTGTACGGAGAAAACACTTTAAAAACAGCAATTGTATCCGAACAAAAGTAAAAAAACTTTAAGATAAGAGAAAAACTCATTCCAGATAAAAGTTAAAATCGGCTGGGCTAGTGCTTCTACCATTTGTTTGTTACTTTTGTACTATTCAATAATATTTCAATACAAAAACAATTATTTCAGTGAGCTAAATATTGCTTTATTTATTTTAACAATATTACATCTAATGTTAAAGTAGATGTAAGAAAAACGAAAGGAAAGCAATAGGAAAAGAGCCTTCAGCACAAAAACTATTCGTTTTTTTATTTCATATTGTAACATTTACTAATATGTTCATAGAAATCGAACAGGTACCGTGTAACAAAAAGGTGTTAGCACATCGCTCGTGAGTTCGAACACTCATTGATTTTTTTTTCATGCGAAATAGAACACGTTATGAAACGCGCACAAATTGGGTATTGTCTCAATTTGACGTCCCGTTTGCAAGATATAGACATTTTTTCTAATTTTTTCTTATTTTCGATCAAAAATTGGGATGGGTTACCACAAGTAACCCATTACCCATTACCGTGGATAATGGGTAAATTTCACTTAACCATTCCCCATGTGTAATGGGTACTACTGAGGGGAAATTCCCAATCGTCGTGGATAACTTCATACTATGTTCGGCATTACCATGTGGATAATGGGTAATTGTGATGGGTAATTCCCCATCGATTTGGGTAACTGTAACAACCCACCATTCCAGGAGTCCCGAGAATAAACACACTTTATTCATATTTTATTAAGCACTTTATTTATTGCACAACTTACTTAGTTGGCTGCTGATATTCGACTAACTTTTCTGCAAACTAGTTATATACTGTCGTCTCGTTCTAACGTTATTCGTTGTTCTTTGTTTGCTCCGATGCTGCTCTCCACAACCCTCCTATATTTTTGAGCTTCGAGCGTAGTCCGGAATCGGTGACTGGCTGTGTTGGGACCGATGGGCGCGATGGTTGCGCTGCTACTGATGGTTGCGTTGATACTGGGGATGATTTCGTTGTTTCGGCAACTCTGGTAATCGGCAACTTTTTAACATGACTAATATTTCTCCGAAACGTCTTCCCACCTCCGGTTATCTCCACCTCATTATCGTTCCTTTGAACGATTTCATACTCCGTTGGGTCAAAGGTTGGAGTAAGTTTATTGGGAAACACCACATTCCGCAGCAAAACCTTGTCTCCTGTTACTATGTCTGAATCTCTAGCTCTTCTCTTCTTATCACTTCTCTCTTTCCCTCTTTGCTTATTGATTATGTCTACATCTCTAGCCGCTGAGTCTATCATATCATCAGTTATATCTTGTGCACCTGGAATTTTATCGCGGATGACTCTATTGAACATTAATTCTGTCGGGGGTGACCCAGTAGTGCCGTGAGGCGTTACGTTATACATCATAGTAAATTTTTGGATTTCACTTTTATAATCCTGTTTATTAGTGTGTGCAATTTTAAGGCGTTTCACCAAGGATCGGTTCATGTTTTCCACCTCACCATTTGCTTGTGGCCAATACGGTGGTGTAGTTATTATGTCGATGTTGTTTTCCTTGCAAAAGTTCTTGAATTCGGCACTTACATATTGCCTAGCGTTGTCTGCCCTTATTGACTTCGGTATACCTAACCGACAGAAGATTTCACGCAATATTTTGATAATCGTTTCAGAGGTAATTTTCCTCAAGAATTTTACCTCTTGATACCGAGAGTAAGAGTCGATTAGAACAAAAATGTGGTCATTGTTAGGCAGTGGACCAAGTAAATCTGTGGCGACACATTGCCAGGGTCCATTTGGAAATGAGTGTCTCTTCATCGGAGCCGGATTATTTGGCTGCGACACTAATAAAGAATCCAAGCAACGTTTCACAAAAGATTCCACATCTCTATCGACAAGAGGCCACCAAACTTTCGATCTTACCCTCCTTTTCATGGCCGATTCTCCCGGGTGCCCCTCGTGAGCAATCTCCAACAGTTTGGTTCGCAGCGATTTGGGTATAACGACCCGAGTTCCTCTCAGCATAATGCTGCCAACTGTCGATAGCTCGTAGCGGAATGGATAATAGCTATTCGTGGTGTCTTTGGCCCAAGAGTCATTTCTAATATGTTCGATCGCCTCCACAATTTCGTTTTCTCTTGAGCTCTTTTCTGCGACTTCGCATATACTGAGAGATGAAGGTGTAGAATGTACCATGATGTGCTGAATGCTATGATCATCGATCTCATCATACGAGTTTTACAAAGTCGTGAAATTGAGTCAGCAATGTTCTCCTTCCCTGCTCGATACATCACTTTAAATTGAAAAGATTGTAATCTTAAAAGCCACCTTTCTATTCTTGCTGGTGGTTTTGAAGTTGGTTTGAAGATGGTTTCAAGTGGCTTATGGTCGGTAACCAACTCAAACTCTAGTCCAGCCAACTAATAATGAAACCTTTCCACAGCCCAAACTAGCGCCAAGCTCTCTTTCTCAGTTTGTGAGTATCTTTCTTCGACATCTGACAAGCTTTTGCTTGCAAAAGATATAATGCGTGGTTCTCCTCGGGAATCAAATTGAAGCAGTACTGCCCCCAACGCTACCGGGCTAGCATCTGCTATTACGCGTGATTTATTTTGTGGCGAAAAATAAGCCAGGTCTGGAATATTTGCTAAGAGACTTTTCAATTTGTCAAACGATTCTTGTTGTTCTTGACCCCAAATATATTTACAATTTACTTTTAACAAGTTCCTTAGAGGCTCTGTAATGTTTGCGATGTCTGGAATAAATTTCCCCACGTATGTCACGAGGCCCAGAAAACTCCTTGTTTCTTCCTTCGACTGTGGCGCTCGGAATCCTTTAATTGTTTCTATTTTGTCTGGGTCCGGAGAAATGCCCATGTCTGACAACACATGACCCAAAAACTTCAATTTTTTTACTCGCCATACACTTTTGTTGTCATTAAGCAATATATCATTGTTTTTGAATATTTCCAGTACCTGCTTCACAGCCTCGTCATGTTCTCGTTCAGTGTTACCAAAAATTATGACGTCATCTATGTAGTTGAGAGCATTGCTACAAGGAGATAACAGTTCCTCCATTATCCGCTGAAAAATTTCCGGGGCCGAGCTTATTCCGAACATTAACCTCTTATAGCGGAAAAGTCCCTTGTGGGTTATGAACGTGGTGATATCACGGCTCGATTCATGTAGTTCTACTTGATGGTAGGCCCATTTTAAATCCAACCTGGAAAACAACTTGGCCCCCCTCAACTTCGTCATAAACGCATCACATGTTGGTAATGGGTAGTTTTCCCTAAGTACAGCTTTGTTAGCCCGTCTCATGTCAACGCAAAGTCTAATCTCCCCGTCTCCCTTGAAAACGGCAACAATTGGTGAAATCCAAGAGCTCGGTCCTGCAACCGATTCGATAATGTCTTGCGTGAGCGCCTCATTTATTTTCTTTTCGACCTTATGCTCTATCGCAATTGGTATTCGCCGTAAGGGCTGCTGAACTGGCTTCACCGAAGGATCCAGCGCAAGCTTGATACTTATGTGTTTAATTTTTGGGAAAGGCTTGATATTTGCGTCGTGATCCACCTGATCTGTGCATAGACCCAACTTTAACACTTTCAGTTGGATTGCGGTATCGCGTCCCAAAAGTGACTGATTCCTGTTTTGAATCACATAGAATGTGGACATTACTTCCGGGCCATCTCTTACCGACACCGGAGCTTCAAAAACAGCTATTATTTCCAACAGTCGATCCGCCGCGTATGCCTTGAACTGGTGAACCGAATGCGTACGAATATTCAACAAGACTGCCCCACTGTCCACGAGCATTCCCCAATCTTTTTGGCTAAGCAGGTTAAACCGCGACCCAGAGTCAATAATCATCGATACCGTGCGACCCCCTAGAAGGCATTGAATCATTTCGTCCATTGTCACGCTATCCTCAATTTTAAAACAGCCGAAATTTCGCGTGTCTCTTTCCGGTTCGCAACCTTCCTCCTTAATGCATCTCACCATTGACGTCTGTAATCTCCGTTGCTTCTGGTAGCCATAATCGTATTCCTCCGATTTGCGTTTAGCGTTTTTAGTTTTGCATTTCCGAGCAAAATGCCCTATTAATCCACACTTGTCACATTTCGCCTTTCTTGCCGGACAGTTGAAATCAGTAGTTAAATGACCCTTTTTACCACATCGCCCGCATTCCTCGCCGGTACGTTTCGACCACTCAACTTTTGTAGACACTCGATGTACTGTCTCGCATTCAGCTTTAGACAGCATGCTCTGCGATTGTTTTCCAATCTGCTCATGAATTTGGCATGCCGAAATTACATCATCCAAACCTTGCTCTTTCTCTAAAAGCTTCCTCTTTAAGTCGATCGGAGCCCATGAGTCAATTATTTTATCTTTTATGCAGATCTCTTTGATCTCACTTGGAGTAGACCCAAAATTGCATTTTGACCCTTGATGTCGTAGGCGTAGCAGAAACTTATTAAAATCTTCTCCTTCCCCTGGTGAGAGATTCCTGAATAAGTGTCTCTCGAAAGTAGAGTTTCGCTTTGGTGAAAAATGTTCATCCAATTTGTCGACCAATATTTTAAACACGTCATTTTTTTCCCGTCATCGTACTCTAGTAACGCTCCGGGTATGTTAAATACAACCTCCTGCAATTGAGGGCCACCCAGGTGAAGCAATTTGTTCTTTTTTTTTCACCACATCTTTTATATCTTCTGATTGAAGATATAAAGAGGGGCACCGAAGCCATTTTTCCCACTCAATACGGAGTAAAGCCTTGTCGATATTTTCGCAGAGGAATGGTCTTATCTCAGCCATGCCGGTATAACGTCTTATCGGTTACGATTTATCTGTAATGGTATACTAAACTTCTTCGTTTACCGATTCACAATTAAATGTGTTTCTTCCCATACCTGAATAAATTTGTTCCAAAATTTATGTACATATGTATGTACATATATCAAAATCGAATGGATCGTGCACCACAATTTAATGTGCGCTCTTCCTCGTAAATCACAATTTAATGTCGATTCAAATTACAATTTAATGTATTGTCCCAAGCCACAATTTAATGTGTTCCAAATCTTAGTGATCAATTGAATGATCTGAAATAGTAAACAGAAGTATTTTTCTTCTTCTCCACTCATATTTTTTTCATTTTCATACTAACCAATTTGATGTTCAGACTTTCGTATTCTGCTTTTTGTTTCTATTTCTCGCTCTCACTCTTTCGCCGGCAAAATGTTGTTGCTTTTCTCTGATGAATACCGAAAAATAAAAAAAATTAATTTAGGTATTACTGCTGTCGGTAAATCAAACCACAAAAACTTCAAATGCACTAAATCTAACTGGACGATGTCTTGGCCAAGTGGATCCCATCCTCGTCGCCAATGTAACAACCCGCCATTCCAGGAGTCCCGAGAATAAACACACTTTATTCATATTTTATTAAGCACTTTATTTATTGCACAACTTACTTAGTTGGCTGCTGATATTCGACTAACTTTTCTACAAACTAGTTATATACTGTCGTCTCGTTCTAACGTTATTCGTTGTTCTTTGTTTGTTCCGATGCTGCTCTCCACAGTAACTATCCAATATTTCCCCTATTACCCTATGGGTAATGGGTAAACCTTCATTACCCTTTCCCCATGGCTAAGTGTATGGATTACATATGGAGGGGTAAATACGAAATCTGGGTTCTATACTCCACATCACCTGTCATATTAAAGTATTTGTTGTGCTTTAGTGAGAACATAATGTAGGTGTTAGTGCCAGTTCATGAACGACTCAGTTAGACATATTACTCCATTGGGATAATGAAATTAAACGATTGCTCCACCGGAGAACTATTTTGTTTTTTATTCTCAGCAGCTCAAGATCTTGTCGACATATATCTGAGATAATTCTTCCAGTTCCCTAAATAGCTCAAGATCTTGTCGACATATATCTGAGATAATTCTTCCAGTTCCCTAAATAAGTAGGATCCCACACTAGACATCCTCCTGCAGTCTAGTGGTGGACTCGTGCAAATGAGATTTTCAGTGGATTTTTTCCCTTCCTCATTGTAACAACTTCTGGTCACATGTCTACCGATCAGAAAGTGTCCCGTCACAATTTAAACAAGCATTGACACCTTGGCTCTGGCTAAAGACAGAAGCTTCATGGAGCAATTGCTATCCACTATGGGCCAGGTTTGTATTGAGCATACACAATCTGTGTCCCTCGTCGATATTTCCTGTATCATCATATAGCTGCGTTCTTGCAGGCTACGCTTTCACGTTGCTAGGGGCGTGCCAACACGCTCCAATTCCTGTGGAACCAGTGAGGTAGCCCCTATTCCCTAGTATTCCTTAGTCACACCAACATAAGGTGAATATCGTTCTGCCAGGCCATTGGGTTAAGAAATCTATAGCAGTCCTGGGCAGATGTTAAATATAGTATACCGATTCCAGGGACTTAATGACCACCTGACTGCCCGAGAAAACATTGACCCCAGACAGTGCTGGACTATTATCATTCAGCCAGTAGGCCACTTCTTCAATGGCCAAAATTTCATCCTGATAAACGCTATAATGCAACCCTATTCACTAATGTAGAGCTGGTCATTCATTTTCGAGCCACCCATGTAGAATTTCACATACCCCTCTTCACCAGTAACTCATTTGTTCCAGGAGTCCGTTTCCGGTATGAGAGAATGGTTTAGCCGATTAAATAGTGGTTCCGATTTCGTGTAGTCGACAAATGCAGGAATGACAAATGCAGGAAATGTATGAGAGCAAGTAATCTCTCTACCTGTAATGTCTACCTGCATCAACTACATTTAACATTACATGCAGTGCAATAGTGGGAGTGGTGCGCAGAGCACCCGACATGCAGGTATTTGCCTTTATTGGTATTCCCACATCATCCGTGTAAGCATGACCACCCAGCAAAGAAATTATATACCAATCACCACAATTTACACCAGAAATACGGTGTGGTGCAACGGTCGTGTGCGCGGCTCTTGTGCATGAGAACATGGGGATGAGCCCTGCTCGGACCACCTTAAATTTCTTTCGACGGCGGTCACCTCGCTTCATGACGGCGACACTGTCGAGTACTTAGCCATGAAAAAGCTTCTCAAAATACCGTTCGGAGCCGGTTTAAAATTGTAGGTCCCAATCAGTGAGTGTATAACTAGAAAGCGCACAGCTCACTGGTTTGTGAGAAGCTCTCCTTAATCCCTTCATGGGATGTAACGGGAAACCATTAATTTAGATTTTTACATTGTGTTGCCCCTGGGGGGCAGTACTCCTATTTTGGACACTTTTAAGTGAAATAAATGATGTGTCTTAGCGCGGCGTTGCAGCACACAACTTAACATGATGGTAGCATGTCCGTCTAGAAAACGACAGCTAGGAAAGGTCCAGGGTTCGAATCCCACCAAAGCAAAACATTTTTTTCTTTTATTTTTTTTTGCGTTTTCCAATAATGGATTGTTTAAATTTGTAGGAATTTTTAAAATAAATTTTCAAATGACGCAGCATGTAAACGAACGAACATTTGGTAGCCAAAATTTGCGGAATTAAGTTGTATTCTCCCGATAGTATACCACACAAATTACGGGGTGTCTTTAGCAAGGGGATTTAATAATAATTATTTTTGCTTTAACAAATTTTTCCTGACTCGGGATTCGAACTTGATAGCCAGCCGCGCGTCTCAATATCGAGACATTGCGATGGGAAGAACATTAGTATAATCAGTGAATACTTTTCTTCCGACAAACACCATAATATCTGTAATGCAATTTCGGATTCATATATGCACATAGTACTTCATTGGACGTACTGAAAGGGGTAGAGCTAGTAGAGCTACTCCTGAATATTTTTGCTCGGCAGTGTTTCCTTCGGCGCAAAGTTACATAGAAGCAGAAACTGTTAACACACCTCGTAGATGTCGAGGTACTAGAGTGCCCAAAAAAACAGGCATAAATATATTTTTCTCGCAACCGGTTTTCGGGTTGTTCGAAAAAGCAATTTTTCAAGAAACCGGTTTTCGGGTTTTAATATTGTCAAAAACCGGTGGAACCGGGTTTTTTGGGTTTTTTTTGCTTTAAATGAAATTACACATGTAGAATTTACAATACATTTGTTTGACGACTATTTCATATACTTATCTTCAATATTTCTTTGACCATTGGGTAGCATCGTCGGGAAGATAAAAACAATTATTAATTAAAAATTAACTGAAAATATAATAATAAAATTAAAAATTAAAATCAAATTTTAAATTAATGATTGTACATATTTTGATGACGATGCTACCCAATCATTTTTCGCCGAAGAAATTTAATGTTTTGATAATTTTCGAGATCTATGACCTTTGTCGCAAAAAATGGGACCAACAAAATTTCTTTTTAAATTTTTTATCAATTTCAGGTAAAAGCAAACATAATGATGCTTCCTCCACGTGCGTCTCTTCTCAGTTGGAAATTTCCTATAGACATCATCAATGACAAAGAACTGACATGTTAGAGTCACTGCTGACTTTCCGACCCGCTCCCATACAAAAAAACGTCATGACCCCTCCTGACATTTTCATACATTTGTTCAAAAGTCAGCAGGATTTCTCCACAGTTTGTCAACAGTGGTGATCACCTTATGGCATGTACACAAGACGACTTGAGTAACCATTCATCAGTTGGTCAGTTACTCAGTTTCGGGTCATCTTGTAGGTACTTATATATTGGAATTTATGTACATATAGGTACATATGTCTGTATCTGTTCTGTTGCGCGATATTAAATAAAATCTGAAAGATAAGATGACAAAAAGTGAGACATACATACATTATTATAATGCTCTGAAACTTAGCATATTCTTCTAACAAATTTCAAATATTCTGATATAAATTCTGAAAACGTATGGCATATATTTCATAACTACAAATAAATAAAAAAAATTACAGCAGACAGTTGTCCGAGGCCTTCGGCCACGGACTGTCCCTGCAGGCTGTGTCAGAGACACGGCCATTAAGTTTAACGTAGAATACGCCATCCCGTAAGACAGAAAACATATATAACAATAAATTCGTTTGCTTATATTATTTATCATTTATTGTTATATATGTTTTCTGTCTTATCGGATGGCGTATTCCACGTTAAACTTAATGGCCGTGTCTCTGACACAGCCTGCAGGGACAGCTGTCTGCTCTAATTTTTATATTTACCAACGGCATTTGATTCAAGTCCGTTTAAAAAAAAAAATATTATGTTCAATTTTTTTAAACTTAATTTAATTTATGTATTTTAATTAATATTTTTATTGAAATAAGTTCTGCGAATGTTGAGAGGGCCGCCCTAATATTAAAAAAGGTTTACCTTATCGAGTCTTCGCATTAGCATTCGAGCGTTGTGTGAAAGCTTTACGCTTTACAATTCAAAATTAATGTTACAACAGCTTTATTGAAGCTTTCGCAAAAAAGCTTTGTTACGTTAGCTTACTGTTTGTTTCACTTTTTAATAGATACATGTTGCCAAGCAACATTAGCTTGCTGTTCGTTTCACTTTTTACTAGATACATGTTCCTAAGCAATGTTGAGCAACCAAAAACACTCAACCAAACACCACACATATGTTTGAGTGTATGTGTTTAAACAATTTTCATTTGAGAAATTAAAATACTAGAAATATATCAACCAATATGAAATGTATATCAAACGAAAGATAACATCTTCATTTACCTACAAAAAAATTTTAAAAAAATTCATCTAGCCGTTTCCTCAAATTCAATGAAATAAAGATTACAACAATAAAAACCTGACATGACTCCTCATACCGTAAGGTAAGACGTATTCTACGTCAAAAAAATTCAGTTTGAAGTTTTTGAAAAATTTTAAAATCCACGCACATGACTCGCAGTTGACAAATGATGAAAACATCCTCAATCGGAATTCAGCATTGGTCGTAATAAGAGCCATGACAAAAGGCTGACAAATCAACAGCACAGTCTTACATAGAGTGTCAGCCCCTTCACAATTTATGTCACCTAAGTCAAAACTACTGACATGTCATGAAGATGTCTTACATCAATTGTCATAGTCCTAAGGAAATACTACTGACAATATTTCCAACTGGGGTTTTGCGACCTGTTGCATCCCTTTGAACTAGGACCACTGGTTAACCCATTTTGATAGTACAAAGAGGTCAAATCAGATCAGTTAGAGAACTGACGCTTACCACACCATTGTTGATCCTACCCTCTTCCAGAAATCACCCATAGATACATTTGCTCTATTACCTACCCGAAAGATTATAGGTGTCAAACATACCTGCCTATGGTCGTCAAAGGGTTGAAACGTCTGGTGGAACAACTAATTAAGTCCACATAATATGGACTTCTCTTGTTTTAATAGACAAGACACACGTATGCGAATGAAAGTAATCAAAACAACAAATTAGAAAAAATACTTTCCCGCTTATGTTGCAGTAAATGATTGTTTTGCTGAAAACAGCTTATGAGGCGATAGCATCTCCAAAATCCTACCATTCTAATCTGAAAAACGGAGTTACATTTTATTTTTAGCTATATCTTCTAAACTAAAAAATTGGTATGCTTAATGATAAAATGATATATTCTTCACTCCAATTAAATTTATTTGTCGATCTTCATAATTTCCTTCTTTTTTAAAATTAGAGCAATTATTTTTTGTGCAAGTGGCAACTCTGAAATTTTGCAGCTGTCACATATGTTTATTCCGATTATTAAAAATGGTAAGAACAACGCGATATAATTGTGAAAACTTATTACAAAAATTTGGAAAATTATGGTGAGATCGATCGCAAACTTTGAAGAATTTTCAAACGATAAAGTGTCAACCATTCGAAGAGTGGTTACAACAATTTTAAGAAACTTGGTCTCTTACGGACAGTAATACTCCAGTGCGTCAACATACCGATCGGTCTCTTGAAAACATTGCTGCTGTAAAAGAGATTATCGCCGAAAACCCGTTGTTGTTGTTCTCAACAACTACAAATTTCACGAAGCACTACGCAGCGAATTTTGACAAATGACCTCCACCTGCATGCGTACAAAACTCAGTTTACCCAGGATCTCAAACCAGCAGATCGTAGAAAGCGCCGGCAATTCGGGTAAGGGGGCAAATTGAAGTAAATGCCAGTTTTTCAAAAAAGTCATATTCTCCCATAAAGTGCATTTCCGTCTGAATGTCATCGTGAATGCACACAATTGTCGTATTTGGGGCTCAGGAAATCCTAATGCAAAACAAATGAAAATGAGAAATAAATGCACCCACAACGAGAAACTGTCTGGTGCGAATTTTGATCAGGTTTTGCGAAGATGAGGCTAAAATTGCAATGACTGTGAACGGCATACGTTACAGGGACATGATAACGGAGTTATAGTGGCTTGTGGTTTCAGCAAAACGGCGCCACCTGCCACACCGCTCATGAAACAATCGATTTGTTGCACCAAACATTTCCAGAACAAATTATATCAAGAAAGTCAAGATCATGCAATTTAACGCCGTGCGATTTCTTTCTTTGGGGTTTCGTGAAACCTCTGGTTTATTCGAATAAACCAGAAAGAGATTGGTTGTGAGATTGGTTGGTTGGTTGGTTTTCGTGGTTGATAAAGAAACCACGGTGTCTTGAGACACCGTTTAGCATACCACATCACTCCGGAAGATCCAAAGTACCGCGTCTATATCCAGCCTGTTAATCGGAGATGCCTCATTAGATCCCCTAGATCTATCTCGTGTATCTCAGTGAGGTTATGCAGGAAGGGATGCCCCATAGAATTCAGACGTCTATTTATCAGAGCCGGACAACTTCAGCGTCATCGCAGGCACGGCAGTGGTCATTATATGGCAGCTTCAACAGTCTTGCGTGATTACCGATTGGCCATTGCCCGGTCAGCACGCCAGTTGGCCTAGATATGTTTACCCGATTATGGCTAATCAGGGAGTTAGTCCGGTGAATGTTATATTCTGGCCATGTGTTTCTGGATATGCGGCACATTTCCGTAGTATCCCATCTGGTCTTCGCTCGTTCAAGGTAATGCAGGAAAATGCCTCTTTTGACCAACTCTATAGGCGTTGCGACTGACACCATATGGAGTTCGGTGGAAGAGGAGCCTGCCCTAGCTACTTCATCTGCCTTTTCGTTCCCTAGGAGACCCTTATGACCAGGTATCCAAATAAGAACCACATTGGCCAGCCGGCCTAGCCCGACATGTTTTCCCCTACATTGACTAATGAGTTTAGATGCAATGTTGTAAGATTTGAGTGATAGGAGAGCCGCTCGGCTATCTACAAATATTCCAATGCGCTCTGTTCTTCGCTGTAGTATAAGTGCGGCGCATGCTTCTCTGAAAGCCAGTATATCCGTTTGGAAAACGCAGCACTTGTTTGGGAGTTTGAATGAAAAATTGAGGCCTGCCTCTTCGGAGAAAACACCCGAGCCGGTTGCACATTCCATTTTGGAGCCGTCCGTAAATACTTTTGTGTCAAAACCTGTTAGTGCTTTCCCTTTATCCCACTCTATTCTCGTGGGAAACCTGACAACGAATAGGTTATCGAACGTCATTGAGCGGGTGCAGTAATCGGTTGTTATATTGAGTTCTCTTGGGATTTCTGTAGTATACTCGCTTGTCCAGAGTCCAAGAGCGTTTAATCGGGTGGCACTCCAGGCCGCACCAGCTGTGATGTGAAGGTCGATTGCTACAATATGAAGCTTTGCATTAAAGGCTTCAGCTGCTGTTATGCCGTTATGCCCCTGTTATGCCGATGCAAGCTGATCTCTGTACTCGATACAACAGCTTCATAGTGGACGTCTTCTCTGCGACAGGCCATCATACCATTGCTCCATAGGAGAGTATTGGTCTGATTATGCTAGTGTACATTCATAGCACCATTTTCGGTCGGAGACCCAACCGGCTTCCGAACATTTTTCGACAAGCGTAGTACGCAACGGTTGCCTTCTGTGCGCGGTGCTTTTTGTTACGGTTCCAGGAAAGTTTAGGGTATAGAATAACGCCCAAGTACTTGGCATGAGTTCCACTTAGCCGAGGAGGATTAAGTTGTGGTATCTTGGTCTTCGGTATCCTGGATTCACTCCAAGACCACTCCTAGTGGCCCAATCGTTAAGTGATTACAAGGCCCCATTCACGATTTCTCTTAACACGGATGAGAACAAACCAGACACAATTATTACCACGTCATCCGCATACTCCACGGTTATGATTCTCATATTGTCCAGTTTCAGTAGTAGTTTGTTGATCACGAGTAACCAAAGTAGAGGAGAGATTACTCCACCCTGGGGAGTTCTACTATTCACTCGCCTTGATGACTCGCTATTTCCCATAGAGGCGTTGATAATTCTGCTCTGTAGTATTGTCACTATCCAACCCTGGAGGAATGTTTCCACGCCCAGATCTTCAAGTGATTCTTTTATAGCCGCTGAGCTCACGTTATTGGAAGCAACCTCTATATCCAAGAAGGCAGCGAGGGTATATTGTTTGTGTTCCAAGGACCTCTTAATAGTTATGACGACTGTGTCGGTTGAGCGGCCTTTTAGGTATGCATGTTGAATGCCTGATATTTTGGGCGAGCCATCCATCTTCTTGCGGATGTGTTCGTCGATTAGGCTTTCAAGCATTTTCAGAAGAAACGATGAGAGGCTGATCGGTCTGAAATCCTTTGCGCTCTCATGACTCCGTCTGATACTACTCTTACCTGGCTCCAAATTTTTGGTAAGAAGTTAAGAGTCAGGCAGGATCGGAATATAATACAGAGCCACGCCCTAATTATGACCTCCGCGCATTGCAGCATCTTTGGTATAATACCATCTGGGCCCGGAGATTTATATGGTGAGAAGCTATTGATGGCCCAGGATATTCTGTCTGGACTGATTATATCCTCTATACTATAAGTATCCGAGTATTGGGTTGATAATGTCGGCAGCTCCCTGGATGTGTTCTCGCAGCCCGGTAAGTGAGTTTTCAGGAATATCTCTAGCAATTGAGCTGAGCTATTTGACCATGTCCCGTCATCCCTCTTCACATAGGTGGGATTTGAGAGCCCCTTGGCCATTATTTTGTTCAGTCTTGCTGTCTCCTTTGTATTCTCCATCGATCCACAGAACTTTGACCAGGATCGTATTTTCGCAGTGGCTATTGCTTTCTTATAATCTTTAAGTTTATCCTTGTACGGCTGCCAGGATCCACTTCTATAGCTTGCATTGAAAGCTTTGTGAGATTCTCTTCTTAGTGTTGTGAGCTCATCTGTCCACCAAGGCGGATAGTTTGTCTTTGAGCGTGACTGAGGACATGACACTTTGAATGCGGTATCCATGGATTTCTCCAACTTTTCAGAACCCTGTTGAACTTATCCCAACCAGTTCTATGGGGATTCCGATAGCATCTGATCGAAGTTGTTTTCGCACAAATGTTGAACAATATCCAGTTGTGGTCCGAGAAGCATTTCTTTCCGGATACTGTCCAGTTTTCTATCTCTACTATTCTACTATCTGATATCAGAGTAAGGTCAATGACGTCTGACCACCCAACAAGGTTATCGGAACTCGGGAAGACAAAAGTTTGGTTAGTACCTCTGTTACAAATTGTAAGGTTGTTAGTATTAATAAAGTCTAAAACGGACTCACCTCGTTCGTTGACTTCAGAGCTGTGAGATACAGCAACATCTCTGTGAACAAGTCATGGAAAATTTCATGAAAAGAGTAATGACCGTGGGGCTATTTGACGGATTTTTTATTCCATACTTAGTCGCAACATGTCTTCTTTACAATCCAATAAAAAATCACAACTATCTCACAAAATACGTGTTTTTATTTTAAAATGAAAAAGTGCATTCTTACTGAGACACCCTTTATAACAAAACTGATCTCCTGCAAAGAATGAAAAATGCACATAATTTGCTTATTTTTTTATTTTTGAAGTTTACTTTTATGTCCTATCAATTATTATTTTATTTGTTCATTGTTGTATACCAGCATCAGCAAGTGTCAGAAGAAGAAGGAATATGGAAGTAGGAATCTTTATTTTATATTTCTATACAATTTTTTATTTGCCTTTCGTTTTTCTTCAATTCATTCGTTTCCTGCAAAATGTCTACTTAGTTATTTGTTCTTGAATAATTAAATAAAATTTCGAATTTAGGTCAACTGCATTCTTTTTCGTTTAACATTTCCCTTGGAAGAAGTTAAAAGATCGGAGACTTTGTGCAAATTTAATTTTAAAGAATTGTCAGGTATTTTATTATTCGGATTCTTATCTATGTTCGAGTATATAAAATTGCTTGATGACTGACTGACTGCCTGTGTGATTCTTCAGCGCCCTTACCAAACAGAGGTATATACGATGATGATATTTGGGGTGATTGTTCTCCTTATGACGTAGACATCAGCTAAGAAGGATTTTTTGGAAATTCCAATTGGGGCGGTAGAAATGGGTGTTGCACTAAATCAGAGAAATTGCGATTTTGCCCAAACGCGTCATCCTAGAAACATGAAATTCGTTGCGGATATTCGTTTTAGAAAATAAAAAATAGTAGAGTATGGATTTTTTTAAATTCTAATTGTTGGTAGTAGAAATGTGCGTGGAAATAAATCAGAGAAATGGCATTTTGACCAAACGCGTCATCGTAGAACCAATTTGATGTGGATGTTCCCTTTAGAAAACAAAAGATAATAAATTCTGGATTTTTTGAAATGGGCGTAGTACTAAATTAGACAAATTGTTATTGTGACCAAATGCGCGAGTTTATAATCATGAAATTTGAAGAGTGTGTTCCCCACCTGTAGCAAGCAATTTAAAAAACATCGTGATTAATCGCAATATCAACTAGGTGCTGGACAATCGGGGGCGTGGCATTATAGAAAACTAATTAGCAACCTGATCAAACGACTTAAGTAAGGATTATGCTATCTGGTGTGGGTATTCCTCGAACGAAGTAGATTTCAGCCAATAAAGGATTTTTGAATACATAAATTCGGGCCGGACGAAATGGGCGAGGTACAACTCAGGCTAATAAGCATTCTCACCATTAAGTTTTAATCATGAAATTTGGTATGGATGCTCCTGTTATAGAGTGGCTAGAAATGAGGTTTCCGAAATTGGATTCCTTTACCGAAAACCGGTCATTAAAAAAATTATGTTGTGAAGGCCATTTTTCTAAAAAACCGTTTTTAAATTTTTTTCAAACAGACAATTCTGGAAAGCACACGCACTCGCATGGGTAGTAGTGATGTGCGTTTCCGCTTTTTTGAAGAACCGGTTCTGTCGAGTCAGGCTCTGAGAAGGAGCGGGTATTTGGACCGGTTCTGGATCTCAGCAAATTGCTGTCTTAGAGAGGTTTAAGTGTAACATCTTATTATAAGAATATAAAATTTGATAAAAATACACATTTTAAGGTTAACAATTTGGGATCCTTTGAAACTGAGTTCTTTCAGACCGTTTTTCAGATCTGTTAGAATCGTTTCTCGGTGTTTTCGGAACCGTTTTCGTTTTTTTTGTTCCTTAAGGACCCGTTTTCGGTCGGGTCTTGTAAAGAACCGGTTCTGCAGAACCAATTCCGCCATTCTATGCATGGGTAGTATTGAACTGCGGTTGAAGTTAATCATTGTATGCCAGACTAAAATTAAAAATAAATGTTTTCCCATTACATCATACGGGTTTTGATAGGTCGGTAGAATGTGCGATATCTGTTTTTAGATTCAGACATCGAACTAATGATCTCATGTACAGGAGGTGCGCACGCTACCCATAGCACCACCGATGGCCAACGACTGTGCCGTAATTCGTAGACCACCAAACGCATATAAACTTTTATATGAAATTTACATTGTTAAGTATCGCTCGAAGACCATTGCTCGCACTGAATATCAAGAACAGAAGTCTTGTTTACTCCTTGTTAAATGCAAAAAATGCAAATTCATTTTACTTTCTCTTGTCTATTCCCCCGAACAATTAAAACCACCCGACAAACTATTGCCCACGGACTCATTTGGTGTTAGAAGGAGAGTTGAGAAGTATCGCTGGTTACATTGGGAAAATAATGCAAGCACTCGTATTTTCCAATTTGTTGCCGTTTGTCTTGTACAGTTGAATGTATAGTCAATGTTAGACTATATTAGACATACGTACGGTTGGTTCTGTGTAATTGTGAGTTAGTTCGCCTCAATGCGTTTAATGGGCATAGTTTGTTTTTCTTTCTTTTATCGGTCCATCAATTGCATGTACCACACTTTTGTATTTATGTGTACAACTTTCGTACTTTTGTGTATATATTGTGAACGTGTGTGTAAATTTGTAGTGCTTTTGTTACGATATTAATAAATGGTTTCCACTTAACTTCCCATGAAGGAATTGGGGAGAGCTTGTCACTTTCTTGTTGTATACTCATTGTTGGGACCTATAGTTTTACCCCTATTCCGAACGGAATTTTGAGATGCTTTTTCTTGGCTAAATAATTGACAGTCTCGCCGTCAATATGCGAGCTAACAGCCGCCAAAAGAAATTTAAGGTGGTCAGAGCAGGGATCGAAGCCAGGATCGCATGTACAAAACACGCGCACAATCACCATTGCACCACCGACGGTTACCATATTTGGTATTAATATGTACACTTGTTGTATTTTTGTGTACCCTTTTTGTACTTCTGTGTACTTTTGCTTACAGTTGTTGTTCTTTTTTGTATACATTTTGTACTTTTCTTTTCACTTTTGCACTTTTGCTTACACTTTCTGTGGACAATTTGTATTGTTTTGCGTACACTTTCAGTATTTTTGTGTACACTTTCAGTACTTTTGGTTACACTTTAAAACATTTGTGTACACTGCTGTGAACAACTTTTCTGCAATTGCGTTACTTGACATGTTACCTCCGTCACAGAATAGATTGACATTGTCCATCCGGATTTAAACTTATCAAGGATAAAAACCTGCAACATTGACCCCGTCGGGAGTAATACTATATAAAAATGTGTAAATTTTTCCTAATTGGAAGTTTTAGTTCAATCAGTAACTACAAGTTAATTTGCATTGATTCGCAATCTAGAATCCCCCTACCCAAGAGATGAGGGATATCAAATTTCATCCGGAGAATTCCCCCCCAGACAGCGTTCGTGCATGACTAATAGCGATAGTTATCTTCCGTATACGGGTCAAAAAATACGTATACGGGTCAAGGAATTTCAAAATCCTTGAAAATCATTCCGACCTTTAGCGTAGATAGAATGTTTTAACACAAAACCGCTGAGATCGGATAACCAGATTAGAGACCAATATCTTAAAATCCGAGTTCTCACTACGGTTACCCGGTTTTATGATCAAAATTCAAATTCCTATAAAATATTTTCAATTTTTCCAAATCAGCTAAATTTGAATTCAATTCATTTCCATTTGATTCAATTCAATTCAATCCAATCCAATTCAGTTCCATTCAATGCAATTCAATTCAATTCAATTCAATTTAGTTCGATTCAGTTCAGTTCAGTTCCATTCAATTCCATTCAATTCAATTCAATTCAATTCAATTCAATTCAATTCAATTCAATTCAATTCAATTCAATTCAATTCAATTTAATTCAATTCAATTCAATTCAATTCAATTCAATTCAATTCAATTCAATTCAATTCAATTCAATTCACTTCAATTGAATTCAATTCAATTTAATTCACTTCAATCCACTTGAACTCAGTTCAGTTGGGTTCAATACAATTCACTTCAATCCAATTCAATTCAATTTAACTCAATTCAATTAAATTCAATTCAATTCACTTCAAAGCAATTAAATTCAAGTCAATTCAATTCAATTCAGTTAAATTCAGAGCAATTCAATTCAACGAAATTCATTTCAATTCAATTTAAGTCAATTTAATTTAATTTAATTCAGTTTAAATTAATTTAATTCTATTCAATTCAATTCAATTCAATTCAATTCAATTCAATTCAATTCAATTCAATTCAATTCAATTCATTTCACTTCAATCCAATTCAATTTAATTTAATTGAATTCAATTCATTTCAATTCAATGCAATTCAATTCAATTCAATTCCATCCAATTCAATCCCATTCAATTCAATTCAATTTCGTTCAATTCAATTCAAGTCACTCTAATTCAATTTAATTCAATTCAACTCTATTCAATTCAATGTAAGTCACTTTATTTCAATTCAGTTCAATTCAATTCAATTCACTTCATCTCAATTGAATTCAATTCAATTTAATTCAATTCACCTCAGTTCAATTCAATTCAAATCAATGCAATTCAATTCAAGTCAATTCAATTCAATTCAATTCAATTCAATTCAATTCAATTCAATTCAATTCAATTCAATTCAATTCAATTCAATTCAATTCAATTCAATTCAATTCAATTCAATTCAATTCAATTCAATTCAATTCAATTCAATTCAATTCAATTCAATTCAATTCACTTCAGTTCACTTCAATTCAATTTAATCCAATCCAATTCAATTCAATTCAATTTAGTTCGGTTCAATTCAATTCAATTCAATACAAATCAAACCAAATCAAATCAATTCAATTTAACTCAATACACCTAAATTAAATTCAGCTCATTCATTTCTACTCAATTCAATTCAATTCATTACAAATCAATTCAACTCAACTCAATTCAAATCAGTTCAGTTCTGTTCAGTTCAGTTCAGTTCAGTTCAGTTCAGTTCAGTTCAGTTCAGTTCAGTTCAGTTCAATTCAGTTCAGTTCAGTTCAGTTCAGTTCAGTTCAGTTCAGTTAAGTTCAGTTCAGTTCAGTTCAATCCAATTCAACTAAATTCACATCAATTCAGTTCAATTCAACTCAATTCAATTTAATTCAACTCAGTTCAATTCAATTCAATTCAATTCAATTCAATTCAATTCAATTCAATTCAATTCAATTCAATTCAATTCAATTCAATTCAATTCAATTCAATTCAATTCAATTCAATTCAATTCAATTCAATTCAATTCAATTCAATTCAATTCAATTCAATTCAATTCAATTCAATTCAATTCAATTCAATTCAATTCAATTCAATTCAATTCAATTCAATTCAATTCAATTCAATTCAATTCAATTCAATTTAATTTAATTCAGTTCAGTTCAATTCAATTCAATTCAATTTAATTCAACTCAGTTCAATTCAATTCAATTCAATTCAATTCAATTCAATTCAATTCAATTCAATTCAATTCAATTCAATTCAATTCAATTCAATTCAATTCAATTCAATTCAATTCAATTCAATTCAATTCAATTCAATTCAATTCAATTCAATTCAATTCAATTCAATTCAATTCAATTCAATTCAATTCAATTCAATTCAATTCAATTCAATTAAATTCAATTCAATTCAATTCAATTCAATTCAATTCAATTCACTTCAGTTCTCTTCAATTCAATTTAATCCAATTCAATTAACTTCAATTCAATTCAATTCAATTTATTTCGGTTCAATTCAATTCAATTCAATACAAATCAAACCAAATTCAGTTCATTCATTTCAACTCAATTCAATTCAATTCATTACAAATCAATTCAACTCAACTCAATTCAAATCAGTTCAGTTCTGTTCAGTTCAGTTCAGTTCAGTTCAGTTCAGTTCAGTTCAGTTCAGTTCAGTTCAGTTCAGTTCAGTTCAGTTCAGTTCAGTTCAGTTCAGTTCAGTTCAGTTCAGTTCAGTTCAGTTCAGTTCAGTTCAGTTCAGTTCAGTTCAGTTCAGTTCAGTTCAGTTCAGTTCAGTTCAGTTCAGTTCAGTTCAGTTCAGTTCAGTTCAGTTCGGTTCAGTTCAGTTCAGTTCAGTTAAGTTCAGTTCAGTTCAATCCAATTCAACTAAATTCACATCAATTCAGTTCAATTCAACTCAATTCAATTTAATTCAACTCAATTCAATTCAATTCAATTCAATTCAATTAAATTCAATTCAATTCAATTCAATTCAATTCAATTCAATTCAATTCAATTCAATTCACTTCAATTGAATTCAATTCAATTTAATTCACTTCAATCCACTTGAACTCAGTTCAGTTCGGTTCAATACAATTCACTTCAATCCAATGCAATTCAATTTAACTCAATTCAATTAAATTCAATTCAATTCACTTCAAAGCAATTAAATTCAAGTCAATTCAATTCAATTCAGTTAAATTCAGAGCAATTCAATTCAACGAAATTCATTTCAATTCAATTTAAGTCAATTTAATTTAATTTAATTCAGTTTAAATTAATTTAATTCTATTCAATTCAATTCAATTCATTTCAATTCAATCCAATTCAATTCAATTTAATTTAATTGAATTCAATTCATTTCAATTCAATGCAATTCAATTCAATTCAATTCAATTCAATTCAATTCAATTCCATCCAATTCAATCCCATTCAATTCAATTCAATTTCGTTCAATTCAATTCAAGTCACTCTAATTCAATTTAATTCAATTCAACTCTATTCAATTCAATGTAAGTCACTTTATTTCAATTCAGTTCAATTCAATTCAAGTCACTTCATCTCAATTGAATTCAATTCAATTTAATTCAATTCACCTCAGTTCAATTCAATTCAAATCAATGCAATTCAATTCAAGTCAATTCAATTCAATTCAATTCAATTCAATTCAATTCAATTCAATTCAATTCAATTCAATTCAATTCAATTCAATTCAATTCAATTCAATTCAATTCAATTCAATTCAATTCAATTCAATTCAATTCAATTCACTTCAGTTCACTTCAATTCAATTTAATCCAATTCAATTAACTTCAATTCAATTCAATTCAATTTAGTTCGGTTCAATTCAATTCAATTCAATACAAATCAAACCAAATCAAATCAATTCAATTTAACTCAATACACCTAAATTAAATTCAGTTCATTCATTTCAACTCAATTCAATTCAATTCATTACAAATCAATTCAACTCAACTCAATTCAAATCAGTTCAGTTCTGTTCAGTTCAGTTCAGTTCAGTTCAGTTCAGTTCAGTTCAGTTCAGTTCAGTTCAGTTCAGTTCAGTTCAGTTCAGTTCAGTTCAGTTCAGTTCAGTTCAGTTCAGTTCAGTTCAGTTCAGTTCAGTTCAGTTCAGTTCAGTTCAGTTCAGTTCAGTTCAGTTCAGTTCAGTTCAGTTCAGTTCAGTTCAGTTCAGTTCAGTTAAGTTCAGTTAAGTTCAGTTCAGTTCAGTTCAATCCAATTCAACTAAATTCACATCAATTCAGTTCAATTCAACTCAATTCAATTTAATTCAACTCAATTCAATTCAATTCAATTCAATTAAATTCAATTCAATTCAATTCAATTCAATTCAATTCAATTCAATTCAATTCAATTCAATTCAATTCAATTCAATTCAATTCAATTCAATTCAATTCAATTCAATTCAATTCAATTCAATTCAATTCAATTCAATTCAATTGAATTCAATTCAATTCAATTCAATTCAATTCAATTCAATTCAATTCAATTCAATTCAATTCAGTTCAATTCAATTCAATTCAATTCAATTCAATTCAATTCAATTTAATTTAATTCAATTCAATTCAGTTCAATTAAATTCAATTCAATTCAATTCAATTCAATTCAACTCAATTCACTTCAAATCCATCCAATTGAATTCAAGGACAAAAAAAAGTTCATTATGAAATTTCTAGAGTAAATATAAGTTAACTTTCAATAAAAAAACTAATTTTTTAATAAAATTAGTTTGTACTTCTGAGGTACAAAATATGTTCAGAAGTTTTATAGAAAAGATTCAGATAAACATTTTTGTGGAACAAATTAACCCTCTAACTGTAACGTATAACCATAATTTTAACTTTATTTTGAAAACTAGCAAAAAACTGCTCGACAATGACGGGGGGCGTGGACAAAAAGTTCTGCAAATATGATCGCCATAAAATTTCACTATGTGTGTCCGAACACTCCAAAACACAAATTTTAGCCCAAGTGGTAGATAATTACAAAGACTAACTGCCATCTAAGGGTTAATAATGGATTTTGTAATTTTGCTGTTTCCATTAAAAATAGTCCACATAATATTATGAATTTTGTCATATTTCATCTTTTATCTAGCACTTGGGCTAAGATTTGTGTTTTGGAGTGTTCGGACACGTATAGTGAAATTTTATGGCGATCATTTTTGTAAAACATTTTGACCACGCCCCCGTCATTTTCGAGCAGTTTTTTGCGAGTTTTCAAAAAAAAAGTAAAAATTATGGTTATACGTGACAGTTAGACGGTTAATTTGTTCCACAAAAATGTTTATCTGAACCTTTTCTATAAAACTTCTGAACACAATTTGTACCTCAGAAGTAAGGAACACACAATTTTGCATGCCGATATGTTGCAGGAAAGTTCCGAGGGGCGGAAACTTTGACCCGCCTTAAAAAAAAAATTCTGATCAGATCTGGCAAAACGCCGATACACGTATATTTTTTTTTAGACTTTTCTACCAGAATCCGATGACAGAACCCCATCATTTTGAAAAAAACCTAATTTTGTCCCACAGTGTAATTGTAGCTTCAATAGCGTTCACAGTTCGTTTCTTTATAATAAGTCTGGTTACAATAATCAATCGAGGTATATTATCACTGTGACGGAGTGTACACGCAAATGATGCTGTCAAAAAATGCGGTGTAATTCAAATTTGGTCGCCAAATTAATGTGAATGTTGTGCAAAAACCTGGAATTTGTCCTTGAATTCTGTTAATGGTTGAATTAAATAAAATGTATTTTAACGCCTTTGCAATTCTGTTCATAGTTTTTTAGTTAGTCATAACTTCAGGATAAACATAGGAATTAAGTATTTAATCGACGATACAATGATAACAAATCGGCTGGAATTGAATGCCCTTTATTTCTGCATGAATTGCCGTTCACTTTTTCGATGACAGTTGGTTCAATAAACAAATAAAGTTTTGTTAAATTGTTCATTACATTTATTGTATTTATAAATTTACTTACTCGTTTTCTCACCATGATATTAAAATTTAAATCACGGTTTAATGTACTAAGAAATTTACTTGAGAACCCGAGTATGAGACCGTGTACTAGAACTAATCAGAATACAAATTGTTTGTTTATGTGTTGAATATAAATTGCTTCAATAAATAAAAGTTTGAAAAAGGGTATGACAGTTTCTTAGATGCATCTCCCGATCCATGTCGCTGCAGATAGATCCGCGCGCATATTGGATGTCAGGATACTCTTTAATTTTTGTGTATACAAACAGTGAGTTCATCAGCATGTATTGATTTTGGGAAATGTCTGTTGAAAGTAGCTATCTAATTAAATAAGAGCTTCGCCGAATGGATGCGCATTTCCGTGAAAATCGTAAAAGTATCAAACCAATCCCCACAATATGGCTTGTTAAGTGCGCTCTGCAGTCATTCCACATAATCAATTTGCCTGTTTTTGCTATCACAGGCATGATATCAAATCAAGAATTTGCATAATTAACTGCCATTACACGTCCATCAACGTAGCAAATGCAATTTGATATTGATCCAGAATGTGAGGTAATTGCAAGATGACGGGAAACATTCTGGAAGTACTGTCAGGTGCATAAATCATTTTTCACTTCAATTGGCAGTTGCTTTGCAACCAATCATTTGTTCTGTTTAAAGTGGTTCAAAATTAGCCAACAACAACAAGAATGCTTAAAAAGTGTCAATAAAATGAAGTGTGTAAAATGTTCAAAGGAATTATTGGAAGCATAATTAGAAAGAAACAACAAATGCAAACACACAAGTCCCAAATTGAATGGAAGCAATCGAAAAACTTCGAAATATATAATGCAGTTAAATTTAAAGCGTTAACAATTTGTTGTCTGACAAAACTACTTCCCATTGGGCGTGCTGGATGAGCCGAAAGCATTCGCCATTTGTTGTTTTGCAACATCTGTAAATTGAAATGACATCATTTCTTAATGTTTTTTTGGCAGATTCTTTGGGATTTTATGTGTTTTGTTTATTTTTCAAGTCGATAATAGTTTGGGCGTTTTCGTACCAAGTTTGCAAGCGATCTGGCGAGAACTTTAAGCGTTAGATTATAGTACATTCGTCGGACATATTCATGACTTCAAAACACCCTAAAGTACGACGACTGGGATGGCCAATTCAGAAGATTTTGTTAGCCATTGCAGGTCGCCAACACGTCGATCGGCGACCCGGGCACACAGCGTCCAAAATGTTCATTGACCTTAACCACGGCAACCTCGAAAATATTAGGCCTCTGACTATAATGGCCCTTCGCGAATGGTACGTGGATTCTCAAAGATTGCGACCGACATTGCGACAGCACGATTTAGACGCCATTGACGGTCTGCAGGCATTATCCGTTGAACTACCTGCACTTTGTAGGGGATCATCTTCAAGTATTTTACTGTAATCCTCTGCATAAACGACTTTGTAATGGTCAATTGTTTGGGACGTCGGCTGGTTGACATTAACGGGCCATCCGCGACAAAGGCGATATTCTCGTTCGAGCGTCTACTAGGAAGACTTCCGGCATCTCATCTGGCACGTGTTGTTCCAGTCTCTTCGAGAACATCATAGTGTGTGCCCAGTTGGCGCAGGACCTTCGGGACATCTGCACCAAAATTCACGTTACTCCAAAATCACTGACGTATTATTCCGTAGAAAATAGTCACGAGTATTCCGCCCTCTTGCGGAGTATTCCGTTCCACGCCTTGTCGGTGTGTATTTTGTACCTGTTGACTTCACAAATATCAAAACAAAAGTGATAGTTTCCGGAAATTTGCAAAAGTTATAATATCTTGATAGTGTGCACGGCTCTTGTACATGCGAACGTGGGTTCGATCCCTGCTCTGACCAGCTTACATTTCATTCGACGGCGGTCACCTCGCTTAGTGAAATTGCCACCATTCAATATTTAGCCATGACAAAAGTTTCTCAAAATACCGTTCGGAACCGGCATAAAGCTGTAGGTCCCAATCAGTAAGTGTAAAACTAAAAAGCGCACAGATCACTGCCTGGGGGAAACTCTCCCCTATCCCTTGATGGGATGTAATGTGAAACCATTTTCGATCGCGATGTATAACTCCCAGTCTGAATAGTACTAATAGTTTGAATCAGAATTTGTTGGTTCTAGAAGGATTTTTCAACGCATCAATGTATTGGTAACACTGTGATTGATTTTGTCAAAAATTTTCCTAAACGAGGCAGGAGAGGACGTTTTTACCCTAACTCAGGCACGAGGAATCGAACTGCATCATTAGTTTTCTGAGTTACAATTACGGTTTCATACAAAATTTTTTTTTATTTTGAGTAATAGAATGGATTTTTCTGATTTTGTTTGATTATATCGGGACTTTTTTTTCAACAACGTTGTTCCAACCTCCTTGGGGGTCACCTTTTAGGAAGAAACCTTACCTCTGGCTCTTTGATTCAGGATATATTTTCCGGGTCGCTTTGAGTTTTCTGCTCACAAATTGCCAGTAAACCGATTCGTTTGCTAAAGAAGAGAAACCGTTTCACTATATTTATCAAATTCCACATAATTATCAATTTCACTTAATTTAACATTTTTCTACACTGAAAAAATTTTTTTGGTTAAAACACTTTGTTTAGTTGGGGTTTTGCGTCAAAGAAAAACATAAAAAACTAAAATAAAAATTCAATGGTTAAAAATAAATACCTTCGCCTACTTTTGTATGGGTTATGCAAACGACCGTACAACGTACAAAAAGGTACGCGTACTGTTAGAAACAGTACGTATAGCAAGCCTAAATATATTTTGCATGAACCCGTAATTGTAACTCAAAAAACTAATGATGCAGTTCGTTTCCTCGTACCTGAATTAGTGTACAACCGTCCTCTCTAGCCTAGTATCATTTCTCGACTCTCATAGTTTAATTTATAGAATAAATCAGTAATTTATAGAACAGGTTGTATCGTCGTAACTTAGATAGTTCCTAAGTTGTACAAACTGAAAAATCTGTCTTTTTTATTGTTTGGATGCATGTATAACGTGATTTAGCTTGTCGCAAATATATTATACTGGTGTCCAAACACACTGTGTTTGCTACTCAATGTTACATGTTTGATACACAAAGTTAATAGGTTATAATAAATGTTCTTGTGACCCAAATATAGCTTTGTTTGTTGAAAACAGCTGAAAACAAAAACGTGACAGACAACAAAAAAGCAAAGATTGTTCACGAAAACAATGGTTGTAAACCTGTACATGTTTCCTGCACTATGCTGCTGGGGCCGTTGTGTTGCAGCGTGTATTAATTTTAGAAGCTCCTTTAAACTTTACACCAACTTGGTATATATAAAAATGTTGGCAATAGTTATTGGTACAAACTACAATAGTTATTCAGTTTATCAATTGGTCAAAGCACACATATTTCTCATCCAAAATACAAACAGCGCCAAAAAAAACATTTTAAACTTTTGACGGCCAATAAAACTTTACTGGGTGACTGTACGCTTTTTTTATTTTTCTGGTTTGTAGCACTTAGTGTAGTCTGTAGATTTTCCGAAAACCACATTTCCCACGCGCATGCAACTGAAAGAATTTTTAACTTGGAGTGGTTGAAATTTTAGGCAGTAATAAAAATGTCTCCAAAATCGTTATACATGCTAACTTCTGTAAGTGTATAGAATGAAAACGCATTAATCACATTATTTCAGATACCACCTGTTATGAAATAATGGCGTTTTAAAAGTTTTTGTCTTTGGCCCATATACACGATGGAAAAAGACGGACTCCGTAATATATTCTCCCAAACACATTCTGCAGGAACAATGTATATATTTGCAATGCACTCCAAGTATTCATATAGTTGCTAGTCAAAACAAAGTTGTATTAAAATCCAACCTTTTGCATGTTCAATTGAATGACCAAATTCGAATCGGGCTCATGTCGGGTTTTTAAAATTTTTCGGGACACATAAACTGAATTTCTCTCAGCCTGTACAGAATTGAAGAACGCAAATATTTTTAAAGGAGCTAACCATCGAACTGCTTCATAAAATATTGAAATAGTTGTTTTATTTTCGATATAAGAGTGCTGAAAAAATAGCTGTTACAGTTTTCTGAAATGAGCACTTTTCGATAAAAACCTACATTAACCCATTTCGAATTTGGTGAGTCAATTAAAAACTTACATGCTTGTACGTGTATCCGCATGTTTGTTTCATCCCTAACATCTACATACTTACGTGGAAGCATTCGTGTGTTTCTTCTAAAACCTCCATAAACATTCGTGGAATCATGTGTATAAAGGCAAGGCGTTTTGTATAGAGTATAAGGCTTGGATCATCCCAAGAATTTTTTGCCGAATAGAACATAACTTTAGCTGAAGTCTACGTCTCCCAAAAATGCAATATAGATCACAGCTTCACGCCCTCAAAAAAATTTAAATCATTGTATTAAAATGATTCTTGGGCCGCTTATGTGCACTTGGAAGTCAGATTATGGCAACTGTCAGAAGTTCAAATTGGCGGATCCAATATGACGGCGACATATTCTGAAAAGGATATTATATATTATAATATTTTCTTATGTGGTCACATTAAGGAATAATAGATACACAAGTAGGGAATATTATATAGAAGATTACTTTAATTGGTTCACGAAATAATGCATATAGGAGAGACAATTTATACACTGAGGTCAAAAAATAGCTGAGCCAAAAAAAAAATTGCTTTACTTTTCACGAAATGGGAAGTTCTGTTTTCAGCAGGTTTCAACAAACAATGTACGCATGGCTAGTTTATGTAAACAAAGCGCGGTTAGGTTAGGTGGAAGTGGCTCAATTGAAGTGGCTATCACAATTGACACACTTAGTGCAACGATGACCGTTTAGATATCACGGGACGTCATATTCAATCCATCATTCCATCAAGGATGAAATTTATTATGACGAGACAGGTGTTGAATAGCTTTTGTACTATGTATTTGGATTAATTTCTTAATACACCTGTCCTAAAGTGGTGTAAATTGTCTATTATTTTAAATTGGACCAAAATATCATAAATGCAGAAGTGGTGTAACCAGTGTTATTATATATTTTTCAAAAAAATCTGTACATTTTAGCGCAAAAATATTTTTTTCTGAAGAAAATCTGTTTTTACACAATATTCAAATAAGTTGTATTTATAGTTGACTTTTCCTATTATTATGATTTTCAATTTTAGTATCGGCTTGAGGTCATAGGTATGGAAAAAGGGAAACGAAGTTGTGTAAAGGTCCTTTTATCACAATTTATTTGGTTTCCAATATTTCGATCCAATATTTCGTTGATCATTTTCAAGGATCGAATATAAGAACAACACAAAGATTTTATAAAACATTAGTAAACACAGTAAACACAAAATTTAAATTACAAGTACAATATTGTCTGTTAGAGATTATTGAGTAGGAAATCACAATAATATCTATGCATATAACGGGTCCGCCATCTAACGTTTTGTTTTCAACTAGTACTTATTTCGTGAATGGTAACACTTAGCTCATGTCTGATTTGACAGACAATTAGTTTTATCTTTCCGCTGAACGAATATGGTTGTGTATACGCTTGAACAACGCTGGGAAATATGGGAATAATGGGCCTGCGATCGACTTACAGAAGATGCCGATTTTGCCAAAAAAAATCATCTTTTCAGATGAAGCTCATTTTGATCTTTTCGGGTATGTAAACAAGGAAAATTGTCGCAGTTGGGGCACAGAAAACCCGCTCGCCTACATTGAAAAGCCGATGCACCCAAAACGAGTCACTGTTTGGTGCGGATTTTGGTCCAGAGGCATAATTGGGCCATTTTACTTCGAAAATGAGCAAGGAGTGGTCGTTACAGTCAATGGCGATCGTTATCAGGCCATTTGAAGAGGAGGATATTGGAAACATTTGGTTTCAACAGGACGGCGCTACGTGCCACACAGCCGAAGCTACACTCGATGTTTTGCGCCCTGTTTTTGAAGATCGCATTATCAGCCGCAGAGCTGATGTAGTTTGGCCATCTAGGAGGTGCGATTTGACATCGTTGGACTATTATTTGTGAGGTGCCCTCAAAGATAAGTGTTACGCCGACAAGCCAGATACAATGACACTTTAAAGGACAATATTCGTGAAGCCATTGGTGAAATACAGCTGCACACAATCGATAATGTGCTTAAAAATTGGACCGATCGTGTAGGCTACTGCATGGCCAGCCGAGGCAGCCATTTGAATGAAATTATTTTCCATTATTAACCGGAAGGATTGTACTTTCAAATAAAAAAAAAATTTGAGAAAATATTCAGTAGTTTTTTTTTATGGCATTTTCAAAAAAAAAAAGTTATTTGGCGGACCTTTTAATTACATTGTGAGGTAACAAAAAGTATACGACTAGTTTTGCTGCAAGCTTTTGTCGACTAGTTTGATTTTTCCGCCTAAATTTGTCAATTGTATGTCTGTAAACTTGTGTACATTGGTTCGTAGCGCGCTTGTAGTTAGTTGAGTCTTTTCTGAGATGGAACGCCAATAATATGTAGCATGTCCTGAAAGGGACGTCGTGTGTAAATCTTCTGTTCACATGGAATTTTCACGTTGTCACAACTGGACACAGTAGTTAACGTACAGTGGGCTGTGAGTGCTGATTTTTATGTGCCTTTTTGGTCCGATTTATGTGATGAAATTCTCGTCTCCAGTTTATTCATCCCAGTACCAACATATACCTTCTGACATATATTGGCTTTGCATCCGTAGCATTTGATTTCGTACGCCACATTTGGCTTGTCATCCATATCGATTCTCGATTTAGTAAAGTTAGACTTTGGAACTAAATGGTATTTCTCCCTCTCATAAATGTTTGAAACTAATGGATTTATATATCTTCTCCGGTCTCGTCTTATCCTTTGGTGTTGGTGGTTTCAAATCTGTTCGCATAAGCAAGTCTTCAATCGTGTTGAAAACTGTTCATTTGCAAAATCATTCGTACCTTCTCCTTATTTTCCCCATCAAATTCTACGTCACTTATTTTCACCACTCTGTTAACGAAATTCTTGGCCGTATTAATTATTGTCTCTCTAGGATGCTTAGAATAATAATTTATCAGTCGTCCGGACCCTGTAGGCTATTGATGCCAGTCAACTTTTAAATATCCGTCTTGTCTTATAACTATGCAGTCAAGGTATGGTAATTGTTGGGCACTTTCCTCTTCACCTGTAAATCGAAGTTGTCGATTGAAAGAATTGAAAGAATTGAGCGCCTTCATCGAGTCCTGCACCTCAGATTTCCCAATGGTTACAAATATATCGTCCACATATTTAGTTATAATTTGCGGTCTCCTCGTTAATATATGATAAGTAATCCTTCCATTATAATATCCGCCATTATCGCTGGCGCTGGAGAACCCATAGGCATGCCCTTTCTCTATTCTAAAATAACGTGTATCCTTGATACAAAACGACAGTAATTCCATAAAAATTCCCTATGGTATAGTCGTGTAATCCGAAATTGTACTACATTTTTCCTCTATGGTCCTTAATGACAAATTTATGGGTATACTTCCTTAACATTTTATTCAGAGGTTCAGAGTATTTCAACCATAAATTTGAAAAGTGCATTACCAGGAGCATTTATGGATGAGCAAATAGGTCTTAGAGGATTCCCCTCTTTATGAATTTTCGGCAAACCATAGATTCTCTTGCTTAATTTCTTCCTCCATATACGTGCTTATATCGCCATCCATCTTCGTCTTATATTCGTCATTCGATATCGCAACTTTCTTTCCCCCTGTGTCAGCGCTCATGATGAGAATGTCATTATTTTCCCCCAAAACGTGTATCGTGCGACCAATTTTGGTTTGTAGAGGTGGTCATCGATCAAACTAACGAACATCGTTCTCGAATTCTCCTCGAACTCTTCCCCTTCGGCGATGCATTTGAATAAAGGGAATGTTGTCATTGTATTTGGCAATGCATACTTGGGTCCGAGAGACAGTAACCGTTGTATCAACTCCATACGTTTCAGTCAAACTTTTCTCTTTAACGTCATTTCTTCATTGTTTTATGTATAATTTTTACGTTATATACATATTATCAAAAACCGCATTGCGATAACATTTTACAAAATCTGTTTTTATTGGAAATCTGTTTAACACCCAAAAAATCTGTGAAAAAGAGATAAATCTGTTAATATAATAACACTGAGTGTAACCCACATTTTATTAACTTAATAAATACCAAAATACACAGCTATTGTAAATTTGGAAGTTCTTTTTATAAACTAAAAAATAAAAATACAGCAGACAGTTGTCCCTGCATCGTACTTTTTTCGCATTTTTGGAGAATCTGTTTAACTTGGCCTGGGTGTCATAAAATTTCTGTGCGATAAGACGTTCGTCATCTGCGTAGTCGATATCATATTGATCGTCATACATACCCCCACTGAATGCCGAACGGTGCTTCTGTATTAGTTGCGTCCATTACCCCGTCCATAACAATGTTTTTGGACACAAAAATGTACAATATATACCATAAATTCAAAACACACGCTATATTTGCATCCAAACAACAAAAGGACAGATCTAGCAGCGTGTAGGATCTGAATTCATATAAATCACATGATTTTAAGCAAGATCTAGTTAGACTGCGCGTCTCCTTTACATGACAACGTGAGTGCAATCCTCAACGTGGCCACCTTTAATTTCTATCGGCGACGGTTATCCTCGCGTAGTAGCGACAGCACTGTCGACACATTAGTCAATTAAAATATTCCCAAAATAGAACCATGCGGAGTCTCATGATAATCTGAAGGGCCTGATAAACCGCACAGCCCTGTACTTGCGGAACCTCTCCCCTGTCCGTCCCTGCACAGAATGCAAGGACCAAGTTTTTAGTCGTATTTATCGTATTATTTTTGTTTTTTATAGTTCATTATTATTAACCAAAATCATCAGCAAGTGCCATAATTGTACAATATTGATTTAAATTTATTTTGCGAGCTTCCTTTTCAATAAATCCACAACACTGGTAAATTGTTAATTTTGTAACACCATTTGCAACTTGGGTGACGGAAAGAAAGTGCCACTACTCAGTATTCTGTACAATTTTTATATCCACTCTTCATTTTTCTTCGACTCATACATTTTCTGGGAAATTTCAATATATTTTTTTTTGAATAATTAAATAACATTTTGTATTTGGGTCAACTGCATACACTTTTGTTCGACATTTTTATGGTGGGGTGAAACGTCCAGGATCCTTGTGCAAATACAATTTTATTTTTTGCAAGAATTGTCAGATATTTCTTTATTATGATTATTATCTATACTTTGAGGGAAGTTAAGCATTTTTAAATTGCTATTTTAAAACAGTTGCAACATAATCTATTTTTGGGGAGTTTTGTTTCAAAGTCATTCCAAGGTGGCGCATATAAAAACAGGCCATCTTGAGTGTCATAGAGACACATTCCGTCCACGGTAGGAAAATTGCTAATTTGTAACTAGTGTTTCTGTAGCATGGAGTTAGTTCACCTCCATAAAAACAACTGTGGAATTTAAAATTGCAATGTTAACGGTTTGACAGAAACTGTCACTTTAATTTTATTTTGAAACTTGTTGGACACTAGTTTCAAATCTATGAGGCCTGTGTATGGCTTTGGAGCGCTAGACTAGTTGTATATTAGAGAGTGTGGATATAAATCATATTTTCTTTAAATTATTCTGAAGTCGGACATAAAGTCAGTCCTTAAATATTTTTCATTTTTTTAAAAGCAAATCTCTTGAATTGAGGCTCTGTACATTCGTATTGTAGAGTACTTGGCCTTGGATGTACTGGGGAGTATAGAAAGTTTGTAGATCAGAAAGACATTGAATTTTTGGGAAGTTTTGAAAATGAAATTTTTTTTAAAAGGAGCTTGAACTGAAAAGTATTGAAGGGAAAACATCGAAAGACTAAATTTTGGAAAAGAGTTGATTATTGTGAACGAAAAGGAAAGGAAAGTTTCAAATTGTTTAATGTTCAGTTAGTGTATTAGTATAACAGATAAATTTGAATTGTTAGAAAAATCTTATAACCAAAATTATTAATGTAAGTAAGTTCGTTTCGAAAAGGTCAACTCTTTTCCAAATTTGAATCTTTAAAAATTTTTCAGTTCAATCCCCTTTTCAAACAATGTTCATTCTCAAAGCTTCCCAAAAATTCAATGTCTTTCTGATCTTTCTGATTTTTGTGACCCAATTGAACAAAAGCAGCAGATCGTCAATTCATAAAAATGCTTGTAATCATTTAAATGTTTCCTGCAGTCTGTGGTTCGGGCTGTTTTTTTCCAGCGTGAATGTATCCTGTATGTACCAGCCAGTATGTACCAACAATTATAAAAAAGCACATAATATTTGAGACGTTAGGTTGATTATTTATTCTTTTTTGTGGCCGTCGTTGGTGCAATAGTAGTGTTCTCCCTGGTCTGACCACCTTAAATTTCTTTCAACGGCTCTCTTAGTGACGGCGACACTTTCGAGTATTTACCCATGAAAAAGCTTCTCAAAGTGCAGTTCGGAACCGGTGTAAAATTTTAGGTCCCAATTAGTGTAAAAACTATAAAGCAGGAAACAATTTTTATATTATTTAGTAAAACAAAGGACAGGATGAATAAATTTTATATATAGTATGTAAAATACATTGTAATGGGAATGATAAAGAAAATTATGGGGGTATATTTAGGTACAACAAAAAATAAACTAAAAATTATAATTGCAGGACACAAATCTGATCAAAAATATAGATAAATTTCTACGAAAAAAGCAGCATTAACATTCCTTTTATCTACTTTAGATTAATTCCCAAACTTCCAAGATATATTAGTTTTGAATAGGGAAAATAATTATAATTCGGCGTTATACGGGTGTTTTGTTGTTCCAGGCCGATGTTTTTTTTTTCGTGAATAAATCTTAAACTGTACAATATTTTTTAATAATATTTTACTGCATGAAAGTGTGGTTTATGGGACATTCCAAAAAAAGCGTATTTTCGAACCAGACCACTTTTGACTGGACTTTCTTTTTGGTTCAATAGGGGTCGGGTCCTGGACTGTGTTGAAATATTTTGCAATAACCCTTATAACAATAGACCATGATGTATAATTTCGGCAAAATGGCCGCACCTGGTCGCTGCGCAGATGTGTGGGCTTTTAACCATATTTTGTATAATAGTTTGGCATATACCGGGTGCTATTGTTCCAATTTCTTCCATAATGTTGTTCTTTAGTATCTGAATTATTTTATGCCACATCTTATCTACGAAGTTCGGGAAGATTTCACTTTATCTCAGCACTTGGTCAGCACATTATTTAAACCAGAAAGATGCCGCAAAATTCTCCGCGATTGTACAATTGAACGGTGATTTAGATAAAACGGATTTAACAACTTCAAACGTTGTTGGCGCTTTGGATACAAACTGACAAATGCAACCAAACAGAAATGGCGGTCGAGAAAAATCGGCCTGGAGCATAAAACAACCCAGTATATTACAAATGCTACAAACAGTTAACACACACACTTCCATTAAAAAAATCGCTCTAAAAAGATACACATAATGTAGCCCAGAACTACAGACATCTACTTGGTAAGAAGTTGAGCATTTTGCATCCAAAAATATATTTCCATTTCAATATTTTTCTTTGTGTAACTTACTTATATAAACTTTTTGCAGTGATGATTTTTTTAGTCTATTATATTTATTTGGGTAACTTAACTAATTTGAATTTTGACATTTCCTATCCAATTGTGTATCGAAATATGCTAAATAAATAAAATCAATATCGACCTCAAGCTCAAACAATTTGGATTATTTATTGTTAAAAAGTAATATATCTGGATATTACTGCACTTTTGCTATTTTATCACACATAATAGCTCAATATACGTTGAATATAATGCTGTCAGCATTATTTGAGAAATATTGAAATAAAAACTCCCAAAAAAATGCCTAATGAAAATTCGAGTTTGTTTTTACAAATTGATCACGCATGGCCAAGATTATGCGTACGATCTGTATATAAATCATTTCGGTTTATAATTTTGATTTGATCTTTTGTCTTGATCTTTTTCATTCTTGTGTGTTTTGCTTGCGATATTTTTCGAATACTTGCATAGTGGAAAATTCTCAATTCAGAAGAGTTTTCGTTTGCATTTAGTTTGATGAATTTTTCAAAAGCAGTATTCCAGACGACCGCTGATGAAGATTTGTGGCTAGATCTGAAAAAGCTATACGGTTTGTCAGAACACGAAAAAAATATTGGTAAAAAAAATATTATTTAAAAAAATATATTTCTATTTATAGAGATATAGATGGTCTTGAGCTTGAATTTAAGAATAAAAAAAAATACACCAGACAGTTGTCCGAGGCCTTCGGCCACGGACTGTCCCTGCAGGCTGTGTCAGAGACACGGCCATTAAGTTTAACGTAGAATACGCCATCCGATAACACAGAATTTATTTATTTGATAGTTACTTTTGATAATATACATAAGCTTATGGTAGGAAAAATAGGATAAATATGTTTTTAAATTAAAAGAGTAAGGATAAATGATAAATAACAGACGCAAATCAATTTGATTTATATTTTTTATAATTATATATCCATGTTAAATTCAAATTCACATTTAGCATTTTGTTTCACTTAAATACATAAGTAAATGTACGAAATTTCAATATTTCATCAATCAAAGCAACAGCCGAAGGTTTGTGTCCACACTGAAACAGCAGCATAGTTTGTGTTCACGCTACAAACTCAAACACTCAACCAAACAAATATTAGGAAGATATCAACCAATATGAAATGTATATCAAACGAAAGATAACATCTTCATTTACCTACAAAAAAATTTTTAAAAAAAGTTATCCCGCCGTTTCCTCATAGTCAATGAAATAAAGATAACAACAATAACAATCTGACATGACTCCCTATACCGTAAGGTAAGACGTATTCTACGCCAAAAATCCAATAAAAAGGCCGAATAAATAAAACTCATACCAGTTGTTTTATTTCAGAATGATTTTATAACTTGGAAAACAATTAACTAAATTAAACCTCGTAGTACAAAAATTAATTATTGCACTTCATAAGATTTTCAAATCAATTCAATTCAATTTATTTGAATTCAGTTCAATTCAATTCAATTCAGTTCAATTAAATTCAGTTCAGTTCAATTCAATTCAACTCAACTCAACTAAACTCAACTCAACTCAACTCAACTCAACTCAATTCAATTCAATTCAACGCAATTCAATTCAGTTCAGATCAGTTCAGTCCAATTCAATTCAATCCAATTCAGTTAAATTCAATTCACTTCTCTTCAATTCAATTCAATTCAATTCAATTCAATTCAATTCAATTCAATTCAATTCAATTCAATTCAATTCAATTCAATTCAATTCAATTCAATTCAATTCAATTCAATTGAATTCAATTCAAATCAATTTAATTCAGTTCAGTTCAGTTTAATTCAATTCAACGCAATTCAATTCAATTCAATTCAATTCAATTCAATTCAATTCAATTCAATTCAATTCAATTCAATTCAATTCAATTCAATTCAATTCAATTCAATTCAATTCAATTCAATTCAATTCAATTCAATTCAATTCAATTCAATTCAATTCAATTCAATTCAATTCAATTCAATTCAATTCAATTCAATTCAATTCAATTCAATTCAATTCAGTTCAATTCAATTCAATTCAGTTCAATTCAATTCAATTCAATTCAATTCAATTCAATTCAATTCAATTCAATTCAATTCAGTTCAATTCAATTCAATTCAATTCAACTAAATTCAATTCAATTCAATTCAATTCAATTCAATTCAATTCAATTCAATTCAATTCAATTCAATTCAATTCAATTCAATTCAATTCAATTCAATTCAATTCAATTCAATTCAATTGAATTCAATTCAAATCAATTTAATTCAGTTCAGTTCAGTTTAATTCAATTCAACGCAATTCAATTCAATTCAATTCAATTCAGTTCAATTCAATTCAAGTCAATGCAATTCAATTCAATTGAATTCAGTTCAATTCAATTCAATGCAATTCAATTCAATTCAATTCAATTCAATTCAATTCAATTCAATTCAATTCAATTCAATTCAATTCAATTCAATTCAATTCAATTCAATTCAGTTCAATTCAATTTAATTCAACTAAATTCAATTCATTTCAAGCCAAATCAAGTCAAGTCAATTCAATTCAATTCAATTCAATTCAATTCAATTCAATTCAATTCAATTCAATTCACTTCAATTCAATTCAATTCAATTCAATGCAATTCAATTCAATTGAATTCAATTCAATTCAATTCAGTTCAACTCAATTCAGTTTAATTCAATTCAATTCAATTCAATTCAATTCAATTCAATTCAATTCAATTCAATTCAATTCAATTCAATTCAATTCAATTCAATTCAATTCAATTCAATTCAATTCAATTCAATTCAATTCAATTCAATTCAATTCAATTCAATTCAATTCAATTCAATTCAATTCAATTCAATTCAATTCAATTCAATTCAATTCAATTCAATTCAATTCAATTCAATTCAATTCAATTCAATTCAATTCAATTCAATTCAATTCAATTCAATTCAATTCAATTCAATTCAATTCAATTCAATTAAATTAAATTCAATTCAATTCAATTCAATTCAATTCAATTCAATTCAATTCAATTCAATTCAATTCAATTCAATTCAATTCAATTCAATTCAATTCAATTCAATTCAATTCAATTCAATTCAATTCAATTCAATTCAATTCAATTCAATTCAATTCAATTCAATTCAATTCAATTCAATTCAATTCAATTCAATTCAATTCAATTCAATTCAATTCAATTCAATTCAATTCAATTCAATTCAATTCAATTCAATTCAATTCAATTCAATTCTATTCAATTCAATTCAATTCAATTCAATTCAATTCAAATCAATTCAATTCAATTCAATTCAATTCAATTCAAATTAGTTCAAGTCAATTCTAACATAGTCTAATTCTATTCTTTTTTCCTTCGTAAGAAAAATAGTAACTGATGTGTTTTTTAACGAAAATTTAATTTTTGTTAAAAATCTGCATAATATCGTTATAATAATAACGATTTTTCTTGGAAAATGGTGATTTTGTACTAATTTTTCCATGTAAATCGAGAAAAACAGAAACAAACCGTAAGTAGAACCGACAATTATTCGGTTACTCCGGCTTTTGCGTACTTTGAAATTGAAAGCCGAGAATTCGAAAAAGGCGGGTTTTGGAACACTTTAATCAAGATGCTTTGACCATTTGTTCAGAGAAGTATCATTTCTTTCGGCTTCTATCCCAACTCATATGACGAGTAGCCAGATTTTTGGTGAATCAGTGGATTAAGTTATGTGACTGAAACTTTTGCAAATTCATATTGGCATATTCATATTTGCGGGAAAACAATCAATCACTCCCCGTAATTGAAATCATATATAATTCCGTGCCTCAGATATTTTTTCGAATACGTTCAGGTTCTTGCAGAACTCGATGCAACTACATTTCACCATTCTCACAAATTTGAAATGTAACCAAATTATATTCAAATTTTCCTTAATGTGAAATTGCATCTCATTTTTACTTCAAGAGCATTACAGGAGGTTTAGAGTTAATAGTTTTTTCCTGAAATTTGGGGTCTGTACTATACTTGACCCATTGAATGATTTCTTTGTTAACCAACTCCTGTTACTTTAACCTGCTTTTCGGCTCAGCCTGTTGCTGAACATTTATGTGTTCTTCATACTTCTTGCATTAGAATGTCTCATTTTTGATAATTTATAGAAATTAAATTCTCAGCGACCCTTTATTTTCATTGCACCGCGGCTATGTATTCCGAGTATAAGGAATTTTTCAATATATAACCAAATTTTAAACAGAATTGTTTGTTTCTATTCCTACAATATCGATTCATTAAACTAATGGGTTCTTCAAAACATTTGCAAAAAAAAAAAACATTTGCAAAAATTGTTTGCCTTAAAATGTTTATGTCGTTTTGATTTAAACGTATTTTGGAAGTTTTTTGATATATTTTATTGTTAGTATATATTTGTGGTGTCTTTATATAAAAATATTAACGCACAAATCCAAATGCCGTTGCTGATTTATTATTGGATGGTTTGAGCCATTGCCTCTATCTGCTATTATTAAAGCAACACACCAAATGTCATCAATTTACTGAGATAGTTGGCGTCTCTATACGTCATTACTCTATGCTTCATTTATATTGACAACTTTCTGTGTGTAATGTAAAGTCTCATGTAAATTTATTGTTGTGGTACATATGTCAAGATCAGAGAATGAAGCCCTCAGCCGCCTTTTATATTTTAAAATCTTAGATCAGCGGAAATTCATACACCGATGTTTATTTTTGCCGGCATAGAAATATTCGTTTTGGCAAATTTTTCTTAAAAGTTATATTTTCGTCGTTGACTTAAAACGACAGCAGCTGCTACAATGAGTTATACCAGGCCTCTCAATCTGATAATACATTTATGTAGAATACTTTCAAATAATCAGAACATTTTAGATAAATGTAGTGGATACATGGAGTTGAAGTTTTAAAAATTCGATAACTTTTGTTTACCATTTCGCTTAACCAGGTATTATTTTCTTTTATCGATAAGTCGTTCTGTTATCGAGATATCTGTGGCTACAAATTTAAAATTCGATAAGTTTTGTGAGACATTGCTTGATCTAATAGCATCGGATATACTAAAGGTACAAGTTATGTGCGTGGCCAGCGTTCAGCCGGCAGTAACAACACTGGCTTCGAGGCTTCGGTAGTTGAGTTGTTTGGTCAGTACTTTCAGTATGGATGAGCTAAGGGCTATAAAAAGGGTTTAGAATAAAGTTTTGTTTCTTCAGATCTCTACTATTATAAAGATATAGATTTATCTAAGTTTGAACCTCCAATATCTCGATAACTTAGCGAGCTATATATTTTTTAACCACAGATATGTCACCCATGAGCACGAAAATCAGCTATTGTTGATATTTGTTGTCGGTTTTTGGCCATACTTCATGCCAAATAAGTATGTAATCGAAGTTGTTCGCATCACTTTCATAGTTGCCCATTTTTTTTTGGGTAATAGTTTTTCAAATTCATCATCAAAATAAAAAGTCGTCGGCCAAGCTCATGCTCATGAATGACAAGTCTGTAGCTCGCTTTATATTGGAGTGTACTATAGATAAATATTATCGGCTCCAGGAAAGTCGAATATCTCACTTTCTCAAAGTAAGTTACCAACATAAAAATTAACCGATTTCAGCCGGAGGGGTTTCGGGTTTCGGTTCAGCCGCCGTCATCGATAACATCCAGTCGGTTCCAGTTTCTAGTCAAGATTCCCTATGGATTGCGTTTTATTGCGAGGCGAAATGGTGTCGTCGCACTCATTTTCTGTAATGAATCTTGTTTTAAAGACGATATATCTCTGCAACTACTAGTCTCATTGCCATGATTTAAAAACCACGTATAGTGGCTAAACCACTTGCCTGCATTTATTTTTATTTTTTACAAAAACTCAAATTCAAACGATTCACCCTATTCTGAACACATGTAAATGATGAGTGCCCTAACATCTTCTATCATACTAATATTGGAATTTACATTTACAGGTCATTAATTATGATTCAACGAGAGGCGGTGTATCGGTTATAACCGAAAAGGGCGATGTAACCACCTCATTTTTGCTGGTCCAAAATGCAGATTTAGCAGATTCGGGAAAATATTCATGTGCCCCCTCCAATGCAGATGTGGCTAGTGTACGAGTGCATGTACTCAATGGTAAGTAGTTACGACTGGTTGGAAACTTTACGAGATGGTAGTGAGTGTTGCTTTTACTCGTATACACTTACAAACATATGTACTACTTATGTATGGGTTTGGGAACTGAGCATGCAGACAAACGGACATATTCCATTAATATGGAAATTTCCAAGCCCATAAGAAATGAGCTGCTACGATAAATGATGTATGTGTATTCGAAAGCATGAATACCATAAACGAAGAAAATCGTACATTTTAAGTTTTCGACTACAAGTATCTTCCTTAATGTTGATACTAAGCACTTTTGAAGCTTAAAGAGTTACTGAAAAATGTGGCAATGTATCTTGACATTAGCGTTTGGAATTTTTGCTCGTGTAAATGCAGATACTCGAAATATAACATTACACCATTTTATATTGTAGTATCGGATATACTAAGTTGAATTTAAAATTGTATTGTTTAGATTAAAAAGACTTCAACTGAAAGTTCACTTCAGATTTTAGTTTCTTTCACTGCAGTTCTAAAATTAAATTTGTAACTCCACTATCCCAACCATTGCTTTATTAAAAAAATTTACACTTAAAAAAAAATATTGAATAATAACACATCAATTGGAATTAAAAAAGTTAATTTAGAAACTTAGCAATTAAAATTTAAACACAAGTCTAATTGAGTTCGGAGAAACATCCTTTATTGAAATATAAACCCAAATCCCACAAACAGTAAGCAAAATTAGAAACGTTTAACTGTAAATGCAATAAACATCAACTATAAATCAATATCAGGTACAATTAAACTATGGTATTAGCCTGACCAGAAACAAATAATCTTTTAACATTTTTATATTGCCAAATAGATGGACCGACGGGTTCACAGAACAATAATCACTGTTTCATGAATTGCCACATTTCCAGAGATATAATTTTCACAATCGCAATGAATATACATAAAAAATATAAAAAATAATATATAAAAAAAAAAAAGATATGTTTCATCTAACTATTGGCGAGTTCGGTCTACATGCTGACAGTTCCGACAACGGTATGAGACTGATTGATTTTGACGCGGCAAAAAACTTGGTCACTAGTGGTACAAGATTCCAGCATAAAGACATCCACAAAGCTACTTGGGTATCCTCTGATCAAAGAATGAAGAACCAAATTGATCACGTGGTAATTGATGGAAGGCACCCGTATAGTGTAATGGACGTAAGAGTGATCACAGGAGCTAACATCGATTCTGATCACTACCTAGTAGCAGCAAAGGTTCACTAGTTCTCGAACTCGTTCAATTAAGGTGCCCGGTCATATCAATCACGAACATTCTCACCGTATCGAACATGTGCATTATGTTTTGGAGGGTGATATCTGGTCACCCTAAAGGAACTAGATAGTTCATGAACTTCCCAACTCTATTACGAAACCAGGCACAGAGAAAGCTAGATATCCGAAAGCTGCAATTAGCAGAGACACCCACAGCCTACTCAAGGAAGTTCTCACAACTTTTGGCACAGAACCCACACCCTCCCGATGACGATATTGAAGTGCTGTGGAATCCCCTTTCCGACACTATAAAAACTGCCGCAACAACCGTACTTGGGTTTGAAAAACCGTTTCCAAGCAAACCATGGTACAATAAACACTGTCGCATAGCAAGTGATGAAAAGAGCGCTCAACGTATGGCAATACTTCAGCCAATTGCAACTCGAGCTGCAACTGAGCGGTATAGGGAGAAAAGAAAGGAGGTAAACCGTCGCTTTAGGGGTAAGAAACGATAATGGAGAAGGCGCGAGATTGAGGAAATTGATACATACAGAAGGAAGAACGAAGCCCGAAATTCTAATGGAGAAGGCGCGAGATTGAGGAAATTGATACATACAGAAGGCAGAACGAAAGCCCGAAAATTCTATCTAAAAGTCAAAAACGGAACTAGTGGACATTGTTCAGGGCCCTTTTCTGTAATGAAAACGACGGAAATCTCATCGCAGAAATGCGAAGTATGTTGGGAATATGGGGGCATCATTTCTCCGCGCTATTGGTACCTGAGATATCCACTGACGATGAGACAATCGATCACAATTTCACATCGATTGACCCCCTCCCACCCAAGACTAGATAAGAGCAGGAGTTGAAGCCACAGCCGGTAGAAGCCGATGGATTACCAGCGCAGCTGTTAAGGCTGGTGGTGATGAGCTCATAAGGTGCATGCCGCAGCTCATTAGCAAAATTTGGTTAGATGAATGCATGCCCGGCGATTGGAGTCTCAGTGTACTATGCTCCATATTTAAAAAAGGTGACCCGAGTCTATGCGCCAACTACCGTGGAATACGCCTTTTATTCATAGCATATTGGGCTCTATCAAGTATAATGTGCGAGGGCCTAAATCCAATTATCGCTGACCTGATTGAACTGTACCAGTGTGGCTGAAATTCACACCTGAAATCACACACCTGGCCTGAAATCCGGTTTTTAAAAATTGCTGGGTTGTGAACACTCTAGTTGGTATACACAAAAATTCATCACTTTGAAAAATAGTTTCATGCTGTCGCCAAAAAAAATCCATCGCCACAACGCAGATATTTATTGCAGAAATGAAAGTTTTGGTACGTCCAACGATTTTCTGGTTGCTGGGAATAAATACTTGGTTTGTGGTTATGCATTAATGCATTAAGGGGCCCTTAGACCTCTGGCTTCCTCGACTTCAAGTTGACATCAACTTCGATAATTTCACATCAACTTCAATTTTCCCCTAACACTCTCAAACTAGTTGGGGCAACTTCATTTTCTTGTCTGAAGTCGAAATGAGAGGTTGTGAGCGCACTGCGCACCAATTATAAGAAAAAACATTATTTTTCTTTACTTTAAATAGTAACACTACAAATCACATTTATTTCGTTTATATTTTTCCGTTCATTTATTTTTTGGTTCATTTATTTACATTTTGCCGATAATGTTGAGTCACGAACGTTTATCTGCGAAATTCGTATGGAAGTTGATGCAACTTCCCCTCACAACTTCAAAAAATCAAAATCGCTTTGATTTTGCATCAACTAGTTTGTACTTTGGAATTCGGCTTACACTAAAAACAATTCCAACTGATATGAAGTTCAAATTTATTTATTGGGCTTCGAACTATATTTCGAATTACAAATTATCGGAGGTTAATAAAAAAGCGCGAACACATGGCGAAAGCTGGAAAAAGACTAGCTTACGGTAGTCGTTCGAAGTGGTTCGAAGCTAGACCTACACACATACGCACATTGTTGTAATGTATCACGATATGAGTTTCGATGAGCATACATGTGTGCGTGTACTGTGATATATCGAAAAGTAGTAAAAATAAAATATGTATTGTGGGTTGCCACAGTACAAACCACCAACTTCACCTTACACTATGTCAACTTGAAGTCGCTGCAACTTATCCACAGGTCTAAGGGTCCCTTTAGCTACGTTTTGATACAACTATTCGCCAATGTAGCGAAGCCTTTTTCGGTGTACTAGTAAACAAATGCTGCTAAATTTTGAAAATTAACGGTTATTTTTTAAAGAGCAGACAAAAAAGTGTGTATGACCAATAAGAGTCATAGCTACGAGTCTCCATCCCTGTCTTTCCCATTTTATGAACCTCGATTTATTGTTGTATGTTACTCTTTGGTTTTACATAAAACGGACAGAAATAAAACGGAATACGTATTTTAGTGCGATGCCACTAACATAAAACATAATTTAGCTGTGGTTAGTATCAATCAAAGCCTATTTAAACTTAGTTTGCTAATTGGTTTGCATCTGGCTACTTACCACTCTCCAGTCTATCAACTCTGTTTTCCTCTAGTATGAACAGAAGCAAACATTGTACATAATATAGAGAGGATTTAGCGTTTAGTAAAATAAATAATTCGACTCGGTATTTGTTTAAATAGTATTTTTATTTAATTAAAGTTACCTTTTACTGCGTTACAAGGTTTTGCTTCGGCACGTAAGCTAAAAGTTTGTTCTGCACTCGAGAAGCTGATGAAATCGATTAATCGTTTTGCGTTTTGCAACTGTCAACCAAGGGAGTTGCCACATTGTCCGGCAGTGTGGGGGCGACCTCCACACCACCACCGTCCAGAATTATGGTTTGATGAAAAAAGTGGGAGTTGGTCCAAAAACCTAACCTTTTGCGGCCTGTAGCTGATTTGATTTAGTTCTGTAATCTCCAGTGGGACGTAAGCTGGTTTTAGTCTGTCCACGGACACCATTTTCGGCTTGCTTGCAAGTAGTATAGTGTACGTTTTCGGATGTCTCTCTAGCACCTTGTAAGCTGAAACTGTATCATCCCTGAGGAAGACGTACTCACAAAAACATAAATTCTTTAGAACAGACAACGCTTTCTTCCCATGTTGCGAAGTTGGGCTGGGGCGCAAGTCCGCGAAATGTTGTTGTAGCTTCGCCAGAAATTAATTTTCGCTGATCCGTGCACTCGGCTCTTCCATCCAGAATTCGCCCGAGAGTCTGAACGCCTACCCGTAAACCATTTCTGCGACACCCCCCAAGTCTTGCTTAACCGCTGTTCTTAGCCCCAACATTACTATAAGAAGTAACTCTGTTCAATTTAAGTGCGCTACGTGGCACTATGGAGCTGCCTTTAAAACACGATGCCATCGCTAAATTAGTCCATTAGCCTGCGCGTGCTATGGCGATGTTTTGATGTGTTTTATTCCCAACATTTTCGCTAGGTGTTTAAAGAGGCCGCTTTCAAATTGCCTACCCTGTTATATATGCTGGAACCCCAAATCGGCTTATCTACCCGCTGGGAAGCGCGTCTACCACCGTTTCCGCCGGAATAGGAATGGCTTCAATCCAACGGGTATACCTGTTTACACACGTCAAGCAGTATGCGAAGTTATTCGACACAAGCAGAGGACCGACTAGATCAACGTTGATGTGTTCAAATCTTCTATCATGTATCGAAAATGTTTGAAACTCGCTTTTCGTATGGCCTGCGATTTTACGTCGTTGGCATTGTTGACAATTTCTCACCAATCCTCTTATCTCTATATTTATCCTGTTCCAAACGAAACTTTTCGAAATAATTTTTAATCGAAGCCCTGGCTCCTGAGTGCGATAACCCATGTAAGGTGTCAAAACCGAGAGAACGCATTTTGCTCGGAATATAAGGACGTACTTTAGCCGTAGATGTGTCACATATTACCTCTCCATTACAAACTGGTATTTTCACCATCTGTAGCGTCAGTGAAATAGAATTCGCTCGCATGAGATTCTGTAACTCCGCACATTTTGCCTGCTATTCCAAGAGCACTTGGTAGTCGATCTTTTGCGGCATTTGAACCTCGACTACGTATGAGATAGCGTCTGCAACGACGTTGTCCGAACCGCTAATAGTTCGCCTAGTTTTCCATGGGGATAAATGTTTCCATTTCTGTGTAAAGGCATGTACCAATGCTTTATGATCCATGTACAGTATAAGTTACCTACCTTCCAAATAAAAACGAAATATCGTACTGCCGAGTATACAGCCATAAGGTAACGGTAGTATGTGCTATAACGTTGTTCCGTTGTAGTGAATTTTTTAAAGAACAAAATGCCAGGGGCCTGTTGAGTCGCTGTTCTAATGCTGCACTCGTTGCCGTATAAGATCCATTCGTCTCAAGCCCCACCGTTGCCCCTTTTCGAGGGAACGTAAGTAAGGTCGCTTCTGCCAGCTCTGCTTTGATACGTTCAAAAGCACCTTCCGTTTCGGGTGTCCCTTTTAATTTCGTCCGATCGTGCTTTTTGCATGGACCCATCATCGCCTACACTGGTAATTGGATTTCAACGGCGTGCGGCAAAAATTATCGATAAAAATTTACAGCGCCCAAATAACTTCGTAAATTGTGTACCACTAGCGGCTTCTTACAGTTAACAATCGCCTACATCTTCCTAGGATGTGGTTTAACACCATTGGCCGTGATTATGTGCTCCAAAAATTCAGCTTCCGATAGACCGACCCACCTGACATTTCTCGATATTAATGACTAAGCCTTTCTCCCTATAAATTTCGAATAGCTGTCGTAAGTGACGCACATGCTCTTCCACTGATGTAGATGCCACTAGCACATCGTCGAAGTATGGGAAAACAAAATCCAATCCGTTGGAATGTTTGGGCAGCGCTTCGTAGCCCAAATGGGTTTATCACGGCGGTTTTGTCCACATCTTCTTGTTTTACTGGTATTTGATGTTACTCCTTCTTGTAGTCAATTACGAAAAATACTGTCTTACCTTCTAACTCATTCTTGAAATCCTTTTTGTGTCGCACTGGATAGTTGTCGTGGACTGTCATTGCATTGAGGAGTCGAAAATCCCCGCAGGGCCACCAAGTACCACCAAGCCTTCTTTGCCAAATGTAAGGGACTGGCCCACTGACTTTTTGAGCGCATGCACATACCATGTACCAAGTACTAAAATTCTAGCTTGGCAATTTAATTTTTCTGGTGAAACTCTGCGCACCCTCTGAGATACTGGTGGTCCTGTTGTTTCGATGAAATGCAGAACCTCCGCTGGCTGTTCAGCCAAAACCTTCGAATCGTCTCCCAGTTCCATATATTGTGCCAGAAGATCGTGAAAGATGTTGCTTGTCTTCGACACTGCGTTGCATGTTGGGGGACGTGTCGTCAGCTGGCAAATTCGACGAACATGTGTAGTCCTATCTACCAACTCTCTCCCCTTTATATAGACTAAAATTTTAAAATTTTGCAGAAAATCTGCTCCAAGTATGGCATGAGGGACATCGGCGATGATAAAAAGCCATTTGAATTCCCGGCACAATCCAATGACCACCGACAGAAGTTGCCTTTCATATGTTTTGATTTCGGTGTTATTTGCTGCCAGCAGTTTTGTGACGGCTGGTAATAGTTTAGAATTTTCTGTCTTCGTAGTATTAAGAAAAGTACGGGCGTTCCAGCGCCCCTTCCTTTGTCTTAAAAAACGGGAGAATTACTAAGTTTCCGAAAGACTTTCTTGGAAACCACAAGGGGCGCGGCACGTGGTTGCCCGTTCTTTAAATGTTCGATGGTACTAACAAATCTTCACATAGGGTGATGATGTGCGTGGAAGTGGCGAGCCTCTTCGATGGAGCTGGTGTTGCACAGTGGATTGTCGTGTCGTCTGGTCGTTTGGGTGGAACCGCTCTAGATGGTCGGATATTCTCGTTAAATCCTTGATCGCATCTTGTAAGTTGGTATCTGAGTTAGATACATAGTTCACTTTCGGGAGATTTTGCACCTTCATCATATTGTCGGCCTTGCAGTACCTGCGGCGGCAGTAGACACAACCATAGCGATTTATAAATCTCGGGGTCTAGCTTATTCCCAGACAAGCCTTTTATCTGCCGCAGCAGTACTGAAGGTTTTTTCCTTCCATTGACAGGATCTCAGAAAGGCGTTTTAAACAGCGATCTTCCGATTCGCAGAATTCTGCGGTCAATCCTTCCTTGAGCGCCTCGTATATTCCACTTGTGGGGGGAGTCTGGATTATGTCAGCTGCACTTTTCAGGATGGAGCAATGGATCTCTGCTGCAACTGTGTAGTACTTAGTATCGTCTGCACGCTTGAATTATGCCTCCACTTGTAGCAACCACAGATTGGGATACGGTTTCCAGAATGGTTGTGGTTTTACAGCTACTGCGGACACTTGCCGGGCTGTAGTTTCATTTTCGTCCGGCATTCTCGAGGTCGGTGGTCACCACTTTAGCGTTTAGTGAAATAAAGAATTCGACTCGGTTTTTGTTTAAATAGTATCTTTGTTTAATTGAAGTTGACTTTTACTGCGTTACAACTTTTTGCTTCTTCACGTAAGCTACAAGTTTGTTCTACACTGGAGAAGCTGATGCAATCGATTAAACGTTTTACTTTTTGAATTGGTGTCAACTGTCAAGCAAGAGAGTTGCCACATTTTCCGCCAGTGTGGTGGTGACCCCTACAAGAGCTTCATCGCACAAAACAAATTGTAATTTTTGTTTCAATCCTAATCAGCACAATCAAGGACTCAATAGGAGTTTCAACAAAGTACTTTTGCCAGCCTATTGGATGAAAAAATAAAAAATAACGATTACATGGGAACATCTTACTATTACAGCATTCTACGCCGAAAATATAACCACATATTATAATTGCAACAAAATGATACACCCTAACTGGTGTCATAAATATTTTTTCTCTGAACGTTACAAATAATAGTATGCAAACTGTCAGACTGCATAAGGGCACCCATCCATAATGAAAGCACTAGCATTAACATCATTGTGAGTTGAAAACCATTCCAAAACTGACACGAAAATATTTACAAAACATGATCAGTTGACTGTAACTGTGGCAATTTGAGAGAATACCACAGGCACAATCCTTGGGGTCAAGTGGGTTTTCTAAGTTATGAGAATGATGATGAGCAGTAAAAACAACATGTAATACTGTCTGCATAATGTTGCTTGCATCTGCATCCATTGTGTTGTGTTGTTTCCTGCATCACTTCAGAGGGTGTTGAAGCTGTATGTTTTGTTTGCCGGCAATGCCTGGTTGTTTGGCTTAAATGTTCTTTATTGTGGTTAATTTAGGTTTCATTCTGCTCGTGTTTTAAGACTGTGCAAATATTTGATACTTAAGTCTTAGTCGTTGCACACATTTTTTGCTTTAAACAAAGAAGAAAAAATAGATTTGAGAGAATGTAGCAGCAACAGCTAACAATAAGCAAAATGCTGACATTGTTGCAGTATAATTGGTATGTAAATTCTGTACTGGGGTTGGGAATGTTTTAACTCGTCATTTTGAGCAGTAGGAAAAAAAAAAGTGCAATATTCTTGTTATGTCAGCAATTTTGAATTTTAAATTCTTTGACTTCATGCTAAAACAGAGAGACAAAGGACAGTCTATAAATTTTAATGAAAATGTTACAATTGCAAGGCATATTAAATGTGAATCAAGCATACACAAGTACTATCTGCGAACCAAGTGTTTTTCTAAACAAAAGGCCAATGGAAAGGGTTAAATTTCTTGACAAATTTTCAATTTGTTGCATTTAACATTCTGCCTTGGAAAGCAGACTTTCGTTAAAAAGGCGGTTCTTAACTAGAGAGGTAGTTACTGCGCTTTGTAGTAATTGTTGGCCACAAATTCACTAAGTCATATTAGAGATTTCGTCCTGGAAGTAAGAAAGAAAATCAATTGGGTTAAAAGTTACGCGGAAAATTCAAAGCACATTATGAAACTACCACCAAAGAAATCTTTCTTAACAACAGAGGTAGTTACGCCGGCTTGTAGCAATTGTTCGCAACAAATTCACTAAGTCTTATTGGAGATTTCGTTCTGCAGGTAAGAAAGAAAATCAATTTCGTTAAAAGTTACGCGGAAAATTCGAAGTAAATTATGAAACTACCACCAAGGAGAACTTTTAGAAGGAAACAGTTTTCAACTTTTTTTCCTTCACATTGTGTGTAGATAAATTTACGACCTCTCAAGTATTTCCGACAAACAAAATAGAGACTGGTGTACTGCAATATCAACACTCGTTCTAATGCCAAGGTAATAAATTGTATTTCCATTTACATAAATCGTTTACTCATGAATACACCTACATACCTTCGTTAATTTACATAGTAGTAGTATATTTATTTATTTACCACTCCAATTTCTACAGTGTAACTGACCGCGTCTGTTATTAACTTCTATTTGTATACCCGACACCAGCCACACCTATCGTACAGTGGGCAGAAAATGTGAGGGTGTATTATTTGTCTTGGTCAACCGTATAGGTTATTTGTGATAAATATCGGGCATGGTTTTGCTAAACACATGTGTGTTAACCACATAAATTCTGATAAACGCACAAAAGCTTACACACGTCAAGAGCGCAACTCAATGAATCGACTAAATTTGTTGCAGAAATAGAGGTATTGCGGTAGGGGTGTCAAAGCGGTTGTTACAAATTTACGGCCGCTACAAATTAAAAAAAAAAACACAAAGACTTTCAAAATAACGTATTTTTAAATATATTTTTGAATATTTCCCCTTTCATTTTCAAAACTTTCCTCCAAAAATAACTGGATGCGATTACCTTCAATTACAGGAAAAAAATTATGGTATCTCCAACACGGAGTTGTAGAAGAATAGACTATTATTGAAATAATTTAAATATTGATAGTTTATACCTGCAGTTTTAAATAAACTAAAAACAACAGTGTTTGCTATACCAGCAAAATTTTTAAAATTCATCGAAGGGCTATTACAGGGAATGTACTGCCATGACAACTAACTGCTCGCAGTGGTGATAAAATTCCTGCCAACTTATTTCCTAAAACAACAAACATATGTTTCTTGATTTAGCTATTTCCACTTCTCAGCCGTATTTTCTGCAGTGCTAACTAACTTATTTGCTGATCCTTTAACACATTAAACTATTTTTCTGTTTTGTACCATCGGCTTAATTCTGGAATCTGGGCCATAAAAGTAATTAGATACATGTTACGGACAAAATATTTAACGAAACTCCAAAAATACATTGGAATCGCATACTTTAAACACCGGTTAAGTGGAAATATTTTCTTAATTTAGTTTTTACTCCGAAAACAGCTGATTTTTACGGGTTTTAATTAATAAAAAAATACATTAAATTCAAAAAATATATATGTGACCTGCTCCACGAAAAGGGACCTCTGCCCCGAAAATTTTTTTTTTTACTTTTTGAGTGATTCTTAAAAACGCTCTTTCAAATGCCGCAAACCGCAAGTTTCTATGTCTTTTAGTTTTTTTACAAATCACCTGTAAAGATGAACATAATTAATGAAAAAAAAAACAATTCGTTCTTCCGGAATTACAGTAGTGCATCCATTCGTACAGCAAGGTTTTTCTAAAAACTGCGATAAAGTTTGCTCTTCCCCAATATCTTGAAAAAGATTACAGCGCTTCTGAAACTTCTGGCGATTAAAATGCATCCGACTCATCACTGACTATAGGTAAACATTCTTCCAAACAATCGCTGAAGTATTGTTCTTCAACACTCTTAAATTCGTCTTCCAGAAACATTTGCTTACGTTAATTAAGATTTATTTTAACCTGAAATTAATTAAATAATAGATAAATTAAATAATAATAAATAATAGATTCAATTCTATCGGCTTAAATCCAAAACATTGATAATTTGATAAGGAATAAAACAGCTCTAGTAATTTTGAAAACAACATTAGCAAAAACAGGTTTTTAACTGTTAGAAATATTTTGACGAAGAATACGTCTTTTTATTGTTGTAATCTTTATTTCATTGAATTTGAGGAAACGGCTAGATGAATTTTTTTAAAATTTTTTTTGTAGGTAAATGAAGATGTTATCTTTCGTTTGATATACATTTCATATTGGTTGATATATTTCTAGTATTTTAATTTCTCAAATGAAAATTGTTTAAACACATACACTCAAACATATGTGTGGTGTTTGGTTGAGTGTTTTTGGTTGCTCAACATTGCGTAGGAACATGTATCTAGTAAAAAGTGAAACGAGCAGCAAGCTAATGTTGCTTGGCAACATGTATCTAGTAAAAAGTGAAACAAACAGTAAGCTAACGTAATAAAGCTTTTTTGCGAAAGCTTCAATAAAGCTGTTGTAACATTAATTTTGAATTGTAAAGCGTAAAGCTTTCACACAACGCTCGAATGCTAATGCGAAGACTCGATAAGGTAAACCTTTTTTAATATTAGGGCGGCCCTCTCAACATTCGCAGAACTTATTTCAATAAAAATATTAATTAAAATACATAAATTAAATTAAGTTTAAAAAAATTGAACATAATATTTTTTTTTTAAACGGACTTGAATCAAATGCCGTTGGTAAATATAAAAATTACAGCAGACAGTTGTCCCTGCAGGCTGTGTCAGAGACACGGCCATTAAGTTTAACGTAGAATACGCCATCCGATAAGACAGAAAACATATATAACAATAAATGATAAATAATATAAGCAAATGAATTTATTGTTATATATGTTTTCTGTCTTATCGGATGGCGTATTCTACGTTAAACTTAATGGCCGTGTCTCTGACACAGCCTGCAGGGACAGTCCGTGGCCTAAGGCCTCGGACTACTGTCTGCTGTAATTTTTTTCATAGAGGCAACACTGCATAGTGAACATCGTACAAAGTACCAGAGAGTCGAAACACATCGCCAGATGATCAGATTGAAGGAAGAGTTGCATAACCATGCGCAAAACACGGAAAAACGAAGCGCTTTTTTTAAACGCGTTTTTCTCAATAACATCTTTTCGGCGCAGAGGTCCCTTTTCGTGGAGCAAGTCACATATTATATTTTTCAATCCAATTGAAACTACTATTTTTAATTTCACAGAATTTTGTAATTTAAATTTTAAATTATTTATTAAAAGTAAAAAAATTCCCGCTTTTTGGGTCAAATTCTCGCTTTTCGATCAAAAACAACTGGTCAGGTTAGCTATGATATCATTTGATCTAGGTGCCGAATTCTCCGGCCCGAAACGTAAATTTATCTATTCTCCGAATTGTTCTCGCAATTATGCCATGGCATCACTGACTGTGTGGCTAGAAACGCTGTGTTGTTTGAAGTAAGATGTCGACGAGACCACGCGCATAAATTTTTGGACAGCATACATTATCGCATCTTCCGATAATGGGCTCTATTCACAATTACTATTTATTCCGGTCGGACTCATTTTTGAACGAATATGGGGCGATGATTCCATTAGCCCGTAAACCAAACCGTTATTTTGTATTGATATAATGACAGCTCTTGAGCCTCTTCATTCTGTAAATCGCTTAGTCGGAAAAATTGAATCTTCTTAAAGCCTTTTGCGTAATACAGTAGAAAAATTTGTAGACGCTCCGCCAGACTAAGTGTTTGCTGAAGAATTTTCAAACAATTCTGCGCAAAAAATACCATGAGTGTGTGATCTGGCATACAGTCCGTAATGGTTCCCTAAATGCATCACCCATTACGCAAATAAATTACTCTTGTCATCAATGTGCAACCAGAATCAGAGCGATAGCGTTGGTGTCAATTTACAAGACTTGGTCGATAAACACAATCACTTGGCGTCAAAATTTGTTAAATCTGTTTACTTTGTCTTATTTGGTCACTAACACATACATACAAATCTCAGCAGTTATCATAGAATAATTCCTTAAAGAGACAAACTTTGTCTCATCTGAGGTTTCCTTTCACACTCTTTGTGGTGAGGCCGGTGTGATAGGGTGATGTTTGACGTAAAGTTACTTACACCAGATGGAATTCCAAGAACTACTTTAATTTTTTATGTCTTTTTGGTAAAAAAAAACCATGAAATTTAAATATGTTTTAAACTTTTTGATGTGTTAACATCTATAGCGGCGTATAGGGACTAAATCTATCAAAGTCAGATTTTATGCTGCTGCTAAAACCAGATTTTATGCTGCTGCTAAAACCAAATTTTCTGCGACTGCGAAAGAGAATAATGACGTGTTAAACAAAAATGAGCGAGCAAGAGAGCAATGAAAGAGTGGTGTGGCAGGGGTGTGGCAAACGAAATTGTGTCTATAGCGTATGTATTAACATATTAATGTAAGTATGTACGTGTGTCTGTTGCTGTTGTTGAGCGGAGATATAAAGCATAGCCACGCAAAATGTCATTTGCAGCCGTTATGGTGACACACTAATACGTGAGCTACTTCGTACAAAGTATGTGTGATGTTGTGTGTTTGGTTGTTTCGTTGCTGCTGATATGTCAAACATGTGGTTATTTGACACACGTATACGTCAGCTACTTCGGACAAAGTATGTGTGATGTTGTGTGTTTGGTTGTTTCGTTGTTGTTGCTATGGCCAAACAAAGCGAGTCATTTGATGTTCAGCATTGCGCGTTGTATACAAAAAAACTATTATTTTTTATTTTCCAATGTAAGATTTACTAATGGGTTCATAGAAATCGAGCAGGTACCGTGTAGCAAAAAGGTGTTAACATATCATCCGTGAGTTCGAACACTCATTGATTTTTTTATTGACTTTTAATTTTCCATTTACTTAAGAAATACTTAAGAGCTCCTTCGCTGCCTCTTCATGACGACGAAGTAGTAGGCCATTTCATGGAGTTTTATTTGCTGCAGTATTTTACCAATTTTACACGTTCGTTGGACAAAAACGGACAGAAATCTAAAGGAATTCGTATTTTCGTTCAATACAACCAATATAAAACATAATATAGCTGTCATTAGCATCAATAAAGACTATTTAAAATTAGTTCCTGTTTTCTTTGCTCTCTCATTGTCCATCGTCGGCCTAGTACCTTTTCGATCAGCTGTGCCATAGAATCCCCCTTGTTGTATTTAATATAATATAAGTAATTTTGACACACAAAACGAAATGCCGTTGTTTTTATTTTGTTGGTCGTTTTGAACCATACCATACCAGATAGAGGTATTAGTAAAGCAATTCTTTTCAACATCCAACGATCACATCACACCAGACCTAATGTCAGAAATTTGCTGAGCGAAAGGAAAGCTTTAGTTACAAGAATTACTCTATGACAGTTATACTTAAATTTGTATTTTTTACAGGCCAGAAGAACAAAACACGGACTATAATTGCCCACCCTATGGAATATGAATTCACCATTTCGGCTCATAATTTCCATACATGTGATTTTTAAATTTGCATTGAATTATATTTTGCATTACAATTTGCATGCAATTGCGACAGAATTAGCACTGTTCGCAGTGGCAGTTAAAAAATGTTGAATTTGCACATGCTTAGGCTATGCAAATGTAGGTTGTGGAATCAATCAATCACCAATTGCAATGAAATATGCAAATGCGTTTGATATTTTGAATTTGCTTTACTGCTGGCTGTCATGTTTTTAAAGTATTTCATATGTAGAGGTTTATGGCTTCAATAGGTATTGCCTCGTAGTATTTTCAGATTAATAAACCTGTACTGTACAAAATATTTGAAACCCAAAACTGCCAGATATGAAGGAAATGCTTTGAATTTGCATTTGTAAAAGTAAGTATAATTATCATATTATTAACTTGCCCCATGTTGCATAGAACTTTTAAAATATTTCAATTTAAACTATCAGAAAAATGGAAAAACGTTTTTCAACACTAACAAATTTTAGTATTCAGATTACAACAGACAGTGAGCCTTCTTGACACCAGAGAAACAAAAGTAATTATATTTATTGTGGCCTACGCCAGCAACACCGGTAACTGATAGCTCGTGTCCTTCTTCCATAAGAATACATGTCTAAATTTGTAATTTCTACGTTATCGCCCCGATTGTGTTCGTACACTAAACTGTACTTTGAAACACATTTTATTTATTTTATACTTGGTGACATAGATATGTACATAGTTGTTGCGTCTGCTGACATTTTCCCAGTCGAAAATTGAGACGAATTTATTTGTAATAATGTAAGAATCCTTCTGAGTTTAAAACAAAAAGGACGATTTATAACTTTCCAACGTAATAATTGCGGAAAATGTAATGAACTACATTTTAAAAGCATACGAGTACATACCACACGCTGAAACATTATGCAGGCACCATGTTTATGTTTGGAACATCCATATACTTACGTGCAAGCATAGTTTTCATGAATTAAAGATCTGCTGCTTTTTTGTTTCTTTGTTCTCTGTCACGATTTTGCTTTCAGCAGTTTTCCACAAACAAAACCATGTTTAGGTCACAAAAACAAATTTGTCATAGTATTTATTATTGTGTCTCTAACATGTAATATTGAATATCAAATACAATGTGTTGTGAAGCAAGTATATTATATTTGCGACAACCTAAAAATATGTTATATTTTCATCCAAAATAACAAAAAAAAAACAGATTTTTCAGAATGTAGTTTGGTCCGTTAAAGTCCCTTATATAGTGGTATTAATGCTTGCGTTAGGCACTGAACTCCTCATATGCATTTTGGAACAGAATTTCCCAATTCTAAAAAGGTCTTCATTTGCCTTCACTTTTTACTAAGAAAATGTGTCAATAAATACTGCCAGCTGAAATTGAATTTACGAATTTACGAATTTTTACGATAATATTTTCACGACTGGGTAATAATTAAGTTTGTTTTCCTATCATAGCCTTTTGGTACTCGTTTGCCACTATTAGATTTTCATTATTATGATACGCAATTTTAGTTGGTTTCCCCTCGAAGAAATAAAAAATATTGAAATCATAGAGTAATGTCATATTGAACTGTCATCTTCCTCATCTGACGTTTCGTTTCACAATCTTCGTGGTGCGCTCGGTGCGGTAGAGGGCCATTTGACGCAAATTCACTTACACCAGGTGGAATTACAACAATTTTTGACTTAATTCTTTCATGTCGTTTTGACGAAAGAGTTTTAAATTTAAACGTATTTTGGACTTGTTTGTTATATTTTATTGTTAGTATATATGTATTTGTGGTCCACAAAATGAAATTCCAACATACAACTGCCCATCTGCAACATAGCAAATATCATCAATTTACTGAGATAGGTGGATACTCTATATGTCATTACCCTACGATTGAAACCTGTTTGAAAAACACTTACTGTTTTCTCTATCGTTTTTATTTGTTACACTGTGTGTAATTTTTTAAGTCATGGCAAAATAACCATATACGGACACCACTACGTGATAAAAGACTAAAAAAAAAAAAGACCCGTGTTTCCCAATTTTTCCCAAAGTCATGCACTTTTTTTTATGGGCCGCCAAAGATTTGGGGCCTCGGTATCATTTTCGTAAAAATTTGATCATTTTCTCAGGCTCATATCTTGCAAACCGTTCAGAATTTCGATTTGCTCTCTGAGGCAAAGTTGTAGCTCTTGTCATAAAGAAAATTGATGGGCGCGTGCCTAATTTTCTAGTCACGACACGACATAAGCACGAAGATGATATTAACAAACACGCACGACTGAATTTTGGCAAAGGCACGACCCGCACGAGAACGAACTTAGTAATTGCAAACACCCAATCTCACGCACGAAAAAGCACGGTATAACACGAAAATTTAAAAATAGTGTATACACTGAAAACATTAGGTAAAAGTGTACACTATATTTATAGAAATGTGTGTACCAATAAAAGGATGCAAAACAGGGACAAAACAATTTTGCATTTTTCGCAGCATACATAACCCACCATTGTCTCACCGCGAGTCCTTTCTTAGAACTTCTCTTTGAATGTTTTCTTTTGTATTTTGTTTAATATTTTGGACGACGCGCCAATGCTTCATTTTTATTGTGTATAATTTCTTTTAAATGTGTGACGGGAGAAGTCAATCAAATTGTTCTATGAATTTTAACACAGTTATAAACTCCACACACATGAAGGTCTGCAGCTTGCAGAGGTGCATTCCATTGGTAACATTGTCAATCTCAGTCGTAAAGATAACAATCATTTACACTGACAGAATTTGTTGGTCTAGTTGTGTATGATAAAGCAATAAAGAATAATTTCCCAAAATATTTGTGTTTAATTTTGAAGACATTTTTTCGTGCTTTTTCGTGTCACAGAACTGTCGACTTGCACGCACAATTTTTTTTTACTCTGCACAAACACGAACAACGCACGCACAAAATTAAAATTTACTGCACTAACATATCGTGCACTCGCGTGGCACATCGTGGCACAGCAAAAAGAACGGCCCGTGGCCACCTCTACTCCATAGTTGTATTTAACATCCTAAGTTTATGGTATTATTACTCCCTGGTTGTATTGCTTTCAACAGATGTAGCCTTCTGAAAAATGGTCGAAAGTTCTTAGTTTTTCTGTATATGTACTTAATTAATGCAATCTATTTCACAAATTATATTTGGCATTATTTATGACAATTGTGTATAATAAAGAAGAAAAAATCCACTGATCACTATATTGGAAATCCATTAAAACAATGGTTTCCCATTACATCCCATGGACGGATTAGGGAGCGCTTCTCACAACCAGCGAGTTGTGCGATTTCTAGTTTTTTATCTCACTGATTGGGACCTACAGTTTTATACCGGTTTTGAACGGTATGTTTTTCATGTACTCGATAGTGTCGAATATTATTGGAAATCTATAATATTTATAAATTGTGTTGCGTTTAAGATTTTTAACGAAAATCAATCTTTATACTAAGATATCTTGGGGAACGTTTCTTCTCAGTCTTCTAAGGGTCACGATTCTTGATATCAAATTTGCAGCTAATAGTGAGAATTTTCAGATCAGTATGTTATTGGTTGTTCTTCTTCTCTGTCATCTATAGGTTACGATACTTGATATCAAATTTGCCGCTAGACGATTTCGATGACTTTCTATACGAATTTTATATGCGAGCATTATAGCCTCTATTCCGTCTTAAGCAGTGAGAATTTGAGATCAGTATTTGAAAAACCACTAAGCATTTGAGATTTTACGAAGAGTTTATGATTGAAACCGCTGTAGAATTTCCATATTAGAGTTCGAGGCTGTTCCTCATAGCTGTATTTCTTATGTCCATATCGACTTGATGATACATTTGTAAATCAATAGATTGTTAACGAGCGCGAGTGGAGATCTACAGTTTGTGAGAAAATTTAATTTATTCAATTGTATTTCCAGGTCCTTTCATTTTGTCTGGATATATTTTGTCCATGTGAGTCGTTTGTCAAGATGTATTCCGAGATATTTTAATTCCACTGCTTGTGGAATTTCTGTTTCATTTAGGAATATGGGTGGGCAAGGGTCACGTTTAAGAGTAAGTGTGACTTGGTATGATTTTGTTTCATTGACTTTGATCCTTCAAACGTTTAGCCAAGATGAGATTTTATAGATGCATTTTTTAAGGGAGATACTTGCCTCCATGGAGTCTTCATTGACGGCTAAAGGAGCTGCATCGTCAGTAAAAGTTCCAATTTCAACTCCCTCTGTTAGGGGGGGGGGGGATCTGAATTGAAAAGTAAATAAAGTATTGTACCCAAAACGCTGCCATGTTGTACACCTTCTTTAGTTTAATAAGTTCAGCTAAATTCATCATTTTCTTTGACATAGTCATATCGATTTCGAATACAAAAGTTTAGAAAGAGATCATTGTTTATGGCAGTCCTGCCAAACTTTATCAAGCTTGAGAGATATCGAGAAATGCTGCAGTGCAGTACTGTCATTTTTCAAGAACTTTTTCATCCATAATAATATGCTGCTTTCGAGGGGTCGAGGTTTAGTATATCAGATTCATTGTGTGTGTCATATTCCTATAGTAATATATCTGTGAGTTCAGACGAAAGTGCGTTAAGAATGGAACTGTCCGGGGAGTATCGTATCCTTTGCCATCGCTTGCGAGCTTTGTGCTTTCCGGCAAGATTTCCCCTTACTGCTACAGAGTAACGAGGGACCTTGTAGAAGCTTTGTTCTGGAGTAGAGTTCCGCGCAGCTTGTTGAATGCAAAGATTTAAATAATATATTGCATTTGAGATATCATACTCAGTTTTGAGAGGAACTTTCAGATTTAATGATGCACTGACGAGTTCTTTATAGTATTTCCAATTTGTTCTTTTGGTGTGAAGCCTACATGGAGATTCGATGAGATTTGATCTAGAATATAGTGTCGATAAGGCAGTAGGTTGATCTGAAGACAAATCGGACAGTGTGCGGCATTTGTGAGACTCGGGAGACATGTTTTTCAATTTACAAAAATCAAGGTGTTCGTGTATTTTGTTAATATTTGTTGGCCAATATGTGGGAGAGTTTGGAGAAGAGAAAATAAAAAAAAAATGGTTTCCCGTTACATCCCATGAAGTGATTAGGGAGAGCTTCTCACAAGCCATTGAGCTGTACACGTTCTAGTTTCACACTCTTTGACTAGACCTACAGTTTTACACCGGATCCGAACGGTATTTTGGGAAGCTTTTCATGGCTAAATATTCGATAGTGTCGCCGTCACTAAGCGAGGTGACAGCTGTCGAAAAAAATTAAGGTGTTCGGGGCAGGGTTCAAATCCACGTTGCACCTCTCATGCACATGAGCCGCTGACACTACAATTGCACCACCGACGGCCACAAGTGAATACGACGGAAGTGAAAATGAACTATAAACTACTTGAAAGAAACCATATTTAAATAGTGTTTAGTTGATAGTGATGACATCTACACAGGGGTATCGAAACCACAACTGCTCCTCTTTGAACTTGGAGACTCATGTTGACCAAAGTAAGAAAGCGAAGTGTCAATACTTAGATGAGTGGAGCTGTTTAGAGTTGCGCTATGTGTTTTCACAAATTTCTAACTGAACATCCAAGCAGAAGTACAAAAAATAACAACTAAGAACATTGTTCTTGAAAATTGTAGAAATTAGATCTGTGGAAAAAGATCATAAGTGAAAAAATCAAAATGTATTAAAGTGCTAGTATAAAATGTTGGATATAGATTCCCATTAAACTGCACATTTGTCAAAACTCCTTATAAAACTCCTACTATTACAGTGACTTTACAAGGATTTCGACCCAAGAAAAACAACAGTTGCAAACTCTTCTTATATAATATTCTATGCAGCCAAATTGTGCTTGATCATAGAGCAATGTACAAGATTCTATATCTTTTTTTTTAACTTATCTCGTTGACGGCGCAGTTGTAGCGCATTTCATCGAGTTCGAGCACCTGTTGTAGTTTACTCTTTGGTTGAACATAAAACGGACAGAAATAATAGGCAATGCGTATTTTCGTTTGGTGCAACCAACATGAAATATGATTTGGATATCATTAGTATCAATCAAACACTATTTAAATTTAGTTTGCTGCAGGTTTTGCTACTGGTTGCTGATCGCTCCCTCGCCTATCTACTCTGGTTTCTATCAATTTCCTACTACATTGTCGATGATGGGTGTCATGGATACCCTCTGGCTTGATACTAGTTCCGAAACCATGCATTCTTTTATATATCTATTCATTTTGTGTCAGATAGTCATACATATTTGTATAAACGAGAGCTTAAAATAATTCATTAAATTGATGTACCAAAAATCATTAATAGTATGATTATAAAATAATGGGATAAATTTAAAATTCTTCCAACTTAGGAAACTTGTACCTGCCCCACCAGATTCTAAATCATTTTAGTATAAACCTGTTGATGTTTTATTTTATACTTTAGTTGATGAACAGTTTTTTTCCAGTGTAAATAAATAAACCCAGGTAAATAAATATTCAAGCAATAGACTGTACAAATATTCATGTCGTATACGAGTTGAGCAAACAGTATGCAAGAACTTGCTTTCCGTTCGAATTGTTATTCATTCCACTGTTGGTTTGCGACGTCTCTCATTCCCGGAGCGTTAAATGTTTGCTGAAATCTGTTTGATATATGAATAAATGTCTGCATGACTTTTGTGCTTAATCGCAACTGCTGTACAAAAGTTTCATAGATGGTATGAGAGGCAATTTGCCGGGATGGGTATCATTGCTCTGGTACAAAGTTTAGGCTTATACATTTATATAGTATGTGTGTCAAAAAGATATTCACACACACACACACACACACATACATACATGTGTCTGTAATTTATCAGTAAATTAAGCAATTTATTTTATTTATTCAATTTCGTAAATCATAGCCATTGGCAACTGCTGCCGCCGTTGTTATTGCCGTTATTATTGCGAAGTTTTCTTTCATTTTCCTCCCAATGCAAATAACAAATGGAAAGAAAACCTGTCCTTCTATTTTTTATTTAGGTACACTAATCGAAAGAATTTGTTTTGTTTTATATTCGTATCAACGCTGGCCTGTCAAAAAATGAAAGGGCACATAAAATTGAGATTTTTATTGGGAACTGAAAACATGGGCCGAAAGATCGCATCCGTTTCGTATCATAATCTTGAGTACGAAACTACTTTTACATAGGTAATTTAATAAAGACTTTTATAAATTGAGTTTTGATAAAATATAATTGCTATATTGCCCACGTTTTGGCCACGCCCCTTTTGGTACCTCCCATACAAATCGACACATTTAGCACAAAATCATGATCCTCTAAAACTTTTTTCTTTTAAATGTGGTTAGCTCCAACTGAAACATTGGTTGATAATCTATAAATGTCTACTTAACTGGAGAAAATTGTCGATGGTGTCACGCCCATTCTGGTACCTCACACAAAGAAGCTTGGTGATCGTCCGGGTTGTCAATGCGATAAGTCACGTAAATCACTTCCGATCTTAATGAAATTAGGTATTATGTTTCATGTCATCAAACGCCAGTCAGCGATTAAGAGAACGTCTGTTTGCCGCTACCATTTTGGTACCTCCCATACAAAAGTTGTTCGACTGGCCCCCGCAAAACCGAACCAATATTTATGCAATTTGGTACTAGACAATATTTAGTCAAATGCTACTTTCCTATATAAAATGAGTGGGTTCACCACTCCTATTCTAGTCCCACACACACAAAAGTAGGGCGGCTGACAGGTTGATCGACACTACAAGTCTTGTAAACTAGAAACATATCCTAATGAATTTCGGTACTAGGTAAAGCTTTGCTACAAACAACTGTAGCGGCTTTCCAGTTGGTCGACACTATTATCCCTCGCAAACCACAACCGAACGTAATACAATTTGATACCGATCAATATTTTGTCAAAACCTACTATGTAATAACAAGTGAACAACTTCGCCGTGCACATTTTTGTACCTCCCATATAAATATTTGGCGGAAAATTTGCCGGAAGTTACGACAAATCCCCAAAATCACTTAGAATTCTTTTGAATATATTTATGAATATTGCCATATTTGTCACGCCCTTTCCTTCAAGGTAAGGGTGAATATACGTGTTTTTTTAACACAAATCGAACGCAATGGATGACTTAGAGCAAGGGTATGATTAAGTCGGTTCACCCGAGTGTAATATCTGTAGCGGCTTTTAGGTGAGAATATAACTTTTGAAATTGAAGCTTAAATACAGATTGTGTATTTCATTTGCCCTTTTATTTATTTCGAGTTTATTGAGATGCAAATCATAAATAATATGGAATGAGTTCCCATCTGCTGGTTTGCGTTGTCTTCCGGTCGCCGAGGTAGTTGGAAATTTCATACAGTTCGAGGTGCTGTTGTTGCACTATCGTGGTATACGATATAAAACGAACAGAAATAAAAGTAAATTCTAATTTTCATTCGATACAGCCATTATGAGACATAATTTATCTGTCATTAGTATACATCGTCCACCACAATTTAAACGAAGTCAGGGTTTGCTTTTGTTTATCGCTATCTACTCTGATTTCTATCATTTTCCTACTTCATAGTTGATCAGCTGTGGCATAGATACCCCCTGGTACACCTATGCTTATGGAGGCTTTTATACCGGAACTTTCTTAAATAGTGCATTGAAACAGTGCTTGGAAAAGCCTCTGATGGGAATTTTTCGTTTTTACGCGTTTTGTTTATTCTTTTTTTAAGTGCGGATCAATAAGTCCGTGACTTTTTGAGTGAAACACATTTTTTTTTTGAAAAAAAAATAATTTTTCAACATAATCTCCTTTTAGCTCAATACACTTAGTCCAACGTTTCTCCAATTTTTGTATCCCTTCAAAAAAAATAGGATTTTTCGAGGTCCATAAAATAGGCATTTGTTTGATCAATAATTTCATCGTTGGAGCTAAATCTCTTTCCGCCGAGCCATTTCTTTAGGTTTACTAAATAGTCACTGGGGGCTAAATCCGGAGAAAATAGCGGATGAGGTACCAATTCGTAGCCCAGTTCATGGAATTTTGCCACCGAGATTACACACGTGTGCACCCGTGACTTATCTTGATGAAAAAGAACTTTTCGATGTGGTTTATCCCGAACTTAATCGATGTGGATTATCCCGCGTGCATCCCAAAAAAACTGTTGCAATCACCTTATTCCCCGACAAACTTACCTTGGCCTTATTCGGAGCCGGTTCAGCCGGAGAAACCCATTGTTTAGACTGCTGCTTGGTCTCCGGAGTTTTGTAATGGATCCATGTTTCATCAACAGTTACAAAACGCAGCAAAAACTCCTTCGAGTTGCGGTTAAACAACTCCAAACAATCCTTTGAAGTTGTCACACGATAACGTTAAAGGTCAATTGAGAGCAAATGCGGCACCCATCTTGCAGACAGCTTTCTTAAACCCAACTGATCATTCAAAATCGAAACCACACTGCCATATGAAATGCCTATGGCATCAAGAATCTCACGCACTTTCACTCTTCGATCGGCCAACACCATATCGTGGATTTTTTCGAAATTTTCGCGTGTATTGAGCCGTCCAGAACGTTCGGCGTCATTGGTACTTGTGCGACCACAACGAAAGTCAGTAAACCGCTTTTTTACCATTGAAATCGAGGGTGCAGAGTCCCCATAGTATTTATCCAGCTTTTCCTTTGATTGATGGTTTTTTTTCGCAAAAAATTATGTTTAATGAGCACTTGAAATTCACTTTTTTTTCCATTTTTAACAAAATGCACGACGTTGGTTTTTTGAACAGCTGTTCAAAATTTGACAGTAGTCTATTAACAGGTGGTACTTGATGGGAACGGTTGTAGGGATGGGATTTTGCATAGACTAATTGCATAATGCTCCCATCTTTTTCATCTGAAGTTTCATTTTACACTCTTCGTGGTGCGGTCGGATGGATTCACAAACATTGATTACTTAAATTTTTCTTGTCGTTTTGGTTAAAAACTGTGAAATTTAAGCGAATTTTCGATTTTTAGTCATCTTTTAATATTTGTATACGTTTGTGGTGTATTTACATAAAACTTTGAAGGCACAAAAGGAAATGTTGTTGCTGTTTTCTTGTTGGTTGGTTTGAGCTATTGCTTCTATCTGGTATTATTAAAGCAATTCTTTCCAACATGCAACATCCATATGCAACCACACCACACTTCGTAAATTTACTGGACCAACTCCTTACTCTAGGTATATGAATTACTCTTTAGGATTTCCGTGCAAATACATGTTTTTTCTCAAAAGGCTAAAAGTAATATACACTAATTACACTGTGATAGTTTTTGGCAAAAATTATCGAAAACAAGTCCGGAGGGCACGATTTCACCCTAACTCGGGTACGGGAATATAATTGTATCATCAGTGTTTTGAATTACAATTGCGGTTTGAAACTAATTTGCTTTTGTTTCCTTTTTGACTAATACAGTAGATTTATTTTATTTATTTTTCGATTTTGACTCCCTTTGACAGACACCCAGCAAGACAAATTCGGGGGGCTCCAAAAAAGGAGAATGTAGGGACTCCTATAGCTCTCCTCAAATGAGTGTTTACGGAGTGCATTTAGAAAGCTCCTCATGGGATTGTTGTAGGAGCGTTACATAATATTTCCATTGTATTATCTTTGTACTAATAAAAAGGAATATGTAGGGACTCCCACACCGCTTCTCTAAAGAATCTTTACGGAGTGCGTCTATAAAAGGCGTCCCAAAGAGCTCCTCATGGGATTGTTCTAGGAGCGTTGAATCATAAAGTTTCGTACGATTCTCGGTTTACTTAATTCCGTGCGCAACTTTGCTGCTACCAGGTAGTGATCAATTACCACGTCGTCTAATTGGTTCCTCGTCCTTTGATCAGGGGATACGCAAGTAGCCTTATGGATGTCTTTATGCTGGAATCTTGTAACACTAATAACTATGTTTTTTGCCTCGTCAGAGTCAATCAGTATCATACCGTTGTCGGAACTATCAGTATGTAGACAATAGTTGGATGAAACACATTCTCCCTGCCTACTTTGGTATTAAAATCTCCTAGTATAATCTTAATGTCATGGCCAGGCCAGGAGTCATAAATTTCCTCTAGGCGTAAATAGAATATGTCTTTGGCATCATAATCCTTCTTCTCTGTCCGAGCATGACACAAATTAGGGAAATATAAAAATATTTCGCCTTTATGCGGATTGTGGCTATACATTCACTCGAAGGATTGTAGCAGATGTAGCAGTCTACAAATCCGTAACAAAATTCATGTTTTTTCTCATGACAACTGTAGTACATATATGTTTGCGGTTTATTCCTTGGGCAGCCATGTCCTGTCCATTGCATTTCCGGGATAACGGTAATGTCAGCCTTATAACTTTCGTGGGCATCTGCCAATTGGATACTTGCACCGGATCTATATGGAGTTCTTACATTCCCAGTGAATATCTGTAAGTTGTGGTCCTTATAACGTTTTCGGGGGCCATCAGCAAATAGGGATTGTCCATGGTTTCCCTTTCATCTTCGTATATTCACTGCCATTATGAAATGAGGCGGGAGGCAAACGCAGTGCAATGGATTTTTCATTTTACCTACTGCCATTACATTTAATTACAGCCTCCCATTAAGGATCAGACGCTGACCAGGATGCAATATGTCGAACTTGGATTTACTTCTTTTGGTTTCAATCAGACGTTAGCCCATGCCCGATATCTTGATGAGCTTCAGTGACAGGGTCACCTAACAAGCCTTCAGTGATCGCATGACCAATCGCATGACCAATCTGGCTGCTCATTCGGTTCGTCTTCTCACTCTTGCTAGCTGACGGAAATTTCCGATAAAGCGTGCGCGTTGGCTTACGGCTTGCAAATAGTGAGCTGCTTGAAGTGCCCATTGAAGGAATAATTTCTGGCCACTTAAAAGTGAATGGCTATCAGAAACTTTCCACCTGCACAAGCAGGCCCATGACTTTATTTACAACTAGAATCATGTTAAGTCTTTGAATATAAGTAGAATAAAAATGATTCTTCTATTTACTACGAACTGCCTTAAACAGACCTGGGGTTTATTTGTGCGCAAATAATTTTATCGAATCATAATAATAATTGAAATCGTTTTTGCTTACATTTTTTGGAGCTTTTTCTAAACCCTGTTTGACCGGCCTTGTTTTTGGTCGTGTATTCGAAAATCGGTATTTTAAAAAATCTTACTCCGAATAACTCGAATATCGAATATCAGAAAAGTTAAAGATTGTAACAATCTGCACCTGAATTCTGTAACTTTTTTAACGCTGAAAATTGGTAAACAAATTGTTAAAATTCACAAAATTTCAATACAAAATTTTCTGAATTTTTCAATTTAGCTACCGATTTTTAGCATTAAAATGTTACAGAATTCCGGTAGGGGAAATTCACATAAATGTTCGCACAGTTTCTTTAATTTTCTTAATCGTTTAAAACTGTTCAAAATGGTTTCTATATTTTCAAAGTGCAAACTTTATATTCTTCGGTGAAACACTTTTCTCATATTTATTCTACATAAGAAGTGCCCATAATTCAATTCGTTCCGTATGTGACAACGCATTAACACAATTTGTGACATAAGTTGTGCTACTCTGCCACTCACATCTATGAAACCTAAGGACTATTTGTTCTATTATTTAGGATCTGCAACCACATTCGGTCTTCCTCAATCACACGCATAGTTATCGCCTTCTCGTGTAAGCTGACACTGATTGTATGTTCAGCTTTCATTGGCCGATGGCAAAAGTCTCTCGTTCCGTCTAATTAAGATGTTACCATGGGGACTAAAGTACATCCAAGAATGTGTGTATCCATAGGAACCCTACTATAGCATGAACTTTATTGTTCCTTTTAATTAGGATGTTACTATGAATGCTGCTACCAAGAATATTTTTAATCATAAGGTTTAGCGAGCACGGCCTTCAGAAATAATAATCATCATTATTTACGCTACAAATTCTACATTATTAGCGGATGTAAGATTTATAACTAATAACTTCATTAATTGCAAGTTTGCTGGAAATCCACCATCATTCCGTCAATTCTTTTACAATAATATAAAATGCCACACATTTCCTTACACACATGACACACATTTTCTCCAGCATTGAGTTGACAGGGACTTTTCACATCAAATTGGCTTTTCCGTCACTCAATCATTCACTCAAATGATTGTATGTTTGTGTCATGTGTCATGATAATACCTAATATCCTGTCTCAATACCCAAAAAGGCAATGCTAGGACACAAGTCCCATATCTTTCGACAAAACTTGTGCACAAATATTTGGATAATGTTGGTTGGTCTTCTTTTCCAAGGGTATTTTGTATGTTAGTGATTGTTGTAAACAATTGGATTGAAGAATCAAATATCGTTGGAACATGTTATTACATATGCGAGGGATATCGCAAAACTAATGCGACCTGGCTTTACTTTGTTATGTGTGTTGTAAGGATACTGATGCATTTGCTGCACCAGTGACATACATATTCTCCGTTAGATGTATTTACATGGATTTACTTTATCGTTGTCTTTTTGCGTGCATTCCTTGCCTGCACGGAAATATGTGGGTGGATAAATTGCCTGTGATGGGTTCGAAGATTACGGCGGATATTTGAAAGTTTTTAGCAAGACGACAAATTTCTTGTTATTCTCGTTTTTGTTGCGCAACAGCCCTGGTTAAAAATAACGCCAAAGTATTTAGAACTAAGACAAATAATGTTGGTTTAGTGGCGGAATAAAAATCGTCAAAAAAATTGGCAAAAAAGTATAAAAAAATTACCCAAAAATAAAGTAGAAATTTAGTCCAATAACACTTCGGTTCACGTATTGAATGGCACTAAAAATTCCATATTCAGCTGCCTGTACTTTTTGCAATTTGTAGCTGATTGCAGATATAAAATCAAATCATGACAATAGTGGTATCTTAATTAAAGAGCTTTTTTCGAGCAATTTATGAAAAAAATTCAAAAAATGTGTTATTTTTTTTTGCTTCACTTGAATAAAGGCACTTTAACTAGTTCTAATGAAAAACAGTTTTTTAATTTATTTTACTTTATTTAAGAACTATTGGTAATGGGTACGACCCCCTTTGTTTTTAATAACTTCAAATATTCCAAGCATCCTTAATGGCCTGAATTAATGACTGCTTGTCATCAAATTGCCTACCAAATTCATAGACCTTACGAGATAACCAGCCCCAGACATTTTCGATAATGTTTAGATCTGGCGAATAGGGTGGCCAGTCAAGAGTATTGAAATTTTGGCTTGCAATGAACTCCTTTACTACTCTGGCGTTGTGAATAGGCGCATTATCATGTTGCAATATCCAAGATATGGGACCAAGTAGTTCACTGAACTTCGGAAAAACCGTTCCCAATAACGTTTTATAGCTTGCACCAGTCATTTTTGACTTTGAAATTATAGATCGATGGTGCCATAGTACGTAATGGCATCCCAAACCATAACGAGGCCCTCTCGGCTGTCATGTCGGTTCAAAAAATGCTTTTCTGTGCGCAGATCATGCAAATAATAGTTGTAGCCATCAGGCACATCCAAATTAAACTTCTTCTCATCCGTAAATACAACGGTTCTCCAGTCATTTACATGACCTCTTGGCTGCACATCCCATACCATGTAGTCTCTTGCGAATTGAAGCCGATTTTCTTTACGAGGAGCATTAAGTGGCGGCTTTGTTTGCAACTCAGGTATTTAAGATACTCACAGGTCTTAAATATTCTGAGTGCTGATGACGTGCACGCTTCCACTCCAGCTTGAGCTTTTAATTTTGACAAGGATAAAGCAGAATTAGAAGCAATTCTGATGATTTTTCTTTTCTCATACGTAGATAAAGACAAAGAAACCCTTCCTTTAAAAATTGTTCCATACCCCTCGGTGTCCTTGATATAATTGTCGACAACTATTGAGCTCCGTCCAATTATTTTAGCTACTGCGCGGTTAGAATACCCTTCAGAACGGTTAGCATTGATTTTAGTTTTTTCCGATAGATTTAAAATTTTTTGTATTTTGCCATTTTGACTCGTAAAATGATTAAGATGTAATAAATTTTAATAAACAAACGCTCCCTACAAAAAATCATCGCTTACTGTAAAAATAATGAACAAAAATATAGTGCCTTTATTTAAGTGACCCAAAAAAATAGCACATTTTTGGACTTTTTTATAAATTGTTCAAAAAAAGTTATTTAGTTACAAAAACACTGTTGATACAATTTTTGTATATGTCAAGATGTCTAGCTTCCATTTCCATTTTAAAATTCTGCAATCGGTTCTAAATTCCAAAAGATACAGGCTGCTGAATATGGAATTTTTAGTGCCTTTAAATAAGTGAACCGGAGTGTATAAGTGATAGTGAGTGGGACTTTTTTCAGTAGAAAATTTCAATTTTCTATCTCGAATCCTTACGTGTACTTTTCGTACATATTTCGAGAAATGTCTAAAAAGTATCTAAAAATGAGATTCCTGTACATTCAACAACATGTTGCACGAAAGATTTGCTCAAAAAATTTCGGTGCAGTCTGTCAAAGAGAAGCAGTCGATACCTTCAGTCGATATCCGGCCCTGTTGGTCCTATTTAAAAGCAGTATTTACATTGCAATCTAGATTAACCCGTTAGAGTCTTTACAAATTCTACAAAATGGTTACCTTTTGATTTTAGAATAGGTTGTGGAAAATAAAAGTTGAATATTAATAAAGATAAATTATCCTTTTTGTCCTTTTTTTACAATAGTTTGAAGTTTAATTTATTTGTCCTACCACTGCGTATGTTTCAAGGAAAATTAGATATTTTGGTTTGACTTCCGACTGAAATTTTATATTAAGTAAAATTACGTATTTAATTACGTTCAGAATAATAAAGCAAACAAATTTCATTCTTTTATACATTATTTGGCAATCTTCTTTCAAAAATTAATAGTTTTTGGTTAATGTATGAGAAATTAATACTACAAGCTTACAAGTCATGAACATTTTTCTAATTGAAAAATGGTTAGGTTTTGGTTGGAAATAATAGACAATTCAGTTCAACACACACTCACTGGCATGACTAGTTTCGAACTCCGTGACAAGTTCATCATCAGATGCCCAACTACTGTGCCTGAATTGATACCATCGGTTGATCATCAATCGTATATAACGGGGTTTTCAACAGAGACGCTACAAAAGTAAATCGATAGGGACAGCAAACGACGCCATATTTTTTTTCAAATTAAATGGAAGGATTGTACTTTCAAATAAAAAAATACAGCAAACAGTTGTCCGAGGCCTCGGACACGGACTGTCCCTGCAGACTGTGTCAGAGACACGGCCATTAAGTTTTACGTAGAATACGCCATCCGATAAGACAGAAAACATATATAACAATAAATAACATAAGCAAATGAATTTATTTATTTGATAGTTACTTTTGATAATATACATAAGCTTATGGTAGGAAAAATAGGATAAATATGTTTTTAAATTAAAAGAGTAAGGATAAATGATAAATAACAGACGCAAATCAATTTGATTTATATTTTTTATAATTATATATCCATGTTAAATTCAAATTCACATTTAACATTTTGTTTCACTTAAATACATAAGTAAATATACGAAATTTCAATATTTCATCAATCAAAACAACAGCCGAAGGTTTGTGTCCACACTGAAACAGCAGCATAGTTTGTGTTCACGCTACAAACTCAAACACTCAACCAAACACCACACATATGTTTGAGTGTATGTGTTTAAACAATTTTCATTTGAGAAATTTAAATATAAGGAAGATATCAACCAATATGACATGTATATCAAACGAAAGATAACATCTTCATTCACCTACAAAAAATTTTTGAAAAAAAGTTATCTCGCCGTTTCCTCATAATCAATGACATAAAGATTACAACAATAACAATCTGACATGATTCCCTATACCGTAGGGTAAGACGTATTCTACGCCAAATAGGAAATTTGAGAAAATATTCAGTAGTTTCTTTTTTATAGCATTTTCAAAAAAAAAGGTATTTGGCGGACCCGTTATATATTTCGCACCGGAAATAGATATAATAACGTCACTTTTCATACAACTTGTAAAGGAGATCGAATGATTACATTCTCTGACATAATATACCTCATGACTCAAAACGCAGTGCGTTGAGAGAACAGAGAAAAATATATTGCCTTTATAATTATTTAGCTGGGTGTATGTTTATGCTAAAAATTGTCAAACTTTACAATTGAAGTTCCTGTTTGCATCTGGCAACACTGGTATTGCTCATTTAATTTAATTCCATATTAGTTCAAGTTTTTGTTTAGGTAATAATATCATTGACTCGTACTTATAAACTCTTGTCGCCTAGTTTCAAAAAATCTTTAATATCTTCTTCTATTGATCTTTCAAATTAGATTGCCTAGTTCTGTAATTTGCGTCCATTTGAGACTCCAATTATAGCTTCAACCGAGTAGTGCATCTTGCCCTTGTAGTCTGTTGATTATATAGTGTATTTGCTAAATACTTCCAACCGTATGCAAAATTTAAATTGCCTTCCAAATTTCAAATCCAAAATGTACATATTTTCCAAGTTTCAATCCCATTTTTCCTTAAAAATTTTCAAAAAATCAAACCGAAACTTCAATGCTTTGCCGACCTCAAAATAATTAATATTCCTCAGTTATGTAAGTCGACAGTGCTCCCACAAACCACTTCTATTCAATTACAATAAAAATAAACATACATAGAATACATTTCCATAAATTTTGTATATCAAAATTATGTAGGTTTTCATAATTGGCTTTGGGGACCATTTTCCATTAGGAAAAATCGCCCAACAAATTTTGGGCTGTGTTTCATTTTAAAGTTTGAACCAATGCACTGTAGGTCAAATGACCAATTTTGCCGTGCGAAATTAACTGAAACGAAAATATTGCATTAACTTAATCCGAAAGCGCAGGAAACTTAATGGAATATATAAGTCGAACATAACAAAAAGAGAAATTAACCCACTAAGGACTATTAACCCTTCTGAGGTCTAAAATTAAAGAAAAAAATTAGTTAAAAAAATAAACTTTATTCATCGTTAATCGTGGATTCATTTCAAAGAATATGTTTAGTTCAATTCGTTATCTAAACATAAATTCTGCAAAATTCTTGCAGATTCTTCAGGTAAAAGCATATTTTTTTCGATTTCACTGTCTACATCAATGTCCCCGATCGTGCTTTCAACGAAGAGTAGTTCTGTTGCTTCAAGTGGAAATTGTGGAAGTTTTCGTTCCTGAATACGCCTGTGTAAATGTTTCGAAGATATAAGTGGATCGGATGTATCCAGAGCTCTATTGAAAACATCCGCAAGATTGTTAGTGCGGCTGTTTTTTCGAGCATGATGAGCAATCTGTCTGCCTTGTAGACTTTATGACGTGATTCTGCAGCAGTTTCTCCGAAGGAACCAACTGGTAGGACTGTATTTTCGATTATGTCCTTTAAATGCATCAGAACCTTATGTACCGTAGCTGTCATTGGTAACCAAGGATATCTTTTTTGGAAAATTGCAGCTGTTTCAAAACAATATGCTTGGAATTTGTTTGAGTTTATTGGAAACTGGGAGGACAAACATATCAGTATAATTTTTAAGCGAAATACTAAATTTTCGTCAACGCCAGTAATTTCGGCAAAGATAGGATGGTCAGTAAAAGACCGACGCGCAGTGTTCCCGTCATTTGTGCTGCCAAAACCACCAACTTTGGTCATATCTACTCGGAGACCGAGTTGTTTCCAGAAAGCGTCTTGAATGCTTATTTTTCTTTTCGAAACAGCTAGCTTATCGTCTTCAGTTCATATTTTCCATTTTTGAACAATGCACTTGTAGCCTAAATGTAAAATAAATTCCAAGAACCGGATCCAGCAATGTAGAGGGCTTATCCCGTATTTCAAATTTGATTCGTTTGCACGAATTTTCTGAGAAGAGTAGTCATAAGTATTCAGGAAATCTTTGGGAGTAGCACCACAAATCGGGCAAGCTTGACTCGATTTAGTTCCTGTCAAAATACTAAGCACCTTTCCATCAATAAGTGTTAAGCAAAGTTTAAATGATATCTCAATTGTTTTGCCCTCTCCAATTTCTATGAGTAAATTTTCCAAAGCATCGATTTCATGTTTTAAATCAGAATCTTCTTTCAAAACTGACTCTGTCGTTTCCTTAACAAATTCTAATTTAATAAGCCGACAAAACCTTATAGATTGGGGTGTACGATTGTTCCAAACAATCTTTCCAGATGACGGCACAAGTCTCAACGGTGCCATTGTTGTCACCAAAAGCGACGAATCGGAAGTTTGCGATGTACTAGGCTCTTGGAATGATTGTTTGAATTGCGCTTGCCCAGTGCTACTGTCAAACCCGTAACTCAATATCAGCTCGGACGTCAAATAATTAGTGTTGTCTGTTTCTATAATAGATTCAAAAACCTCCTTTTGCATATGTACAATTCTTTGAGCTGTGTGTGATAGAAGCGACTTCAAAGAAACCTTCGCTACTGTTTCACTTATGCTTACATCATCTGGTCGGCATTTCAATTTTGCGGTTGCAACTGTGTTGTAATGAGGATATATATCACAGTTTCTCAATTTACTTTCACCACGGATAGCGTTGTATTGACCTTTGGTAAAATTATTTTCAAGAATGAAAGCTAATGCTTCATCCGCAGAAAGTAAGATTGGTTTTTTCTGCTTTACTGTGCACAATTTCCTCATTTTTGAAGGTCTTGTTGGGCTTTGAAAAGTTCCTGTAAGGACAGCAACCAAGTCTGCATACCCTTGATTCCGAGCCGATGTAACTGCTGCACGAACTAATAAATTTGTTTCGAAATTTGTTTGAGTTGCAAGCTCTGCTGCTGCCCTTTTTTCCCATATTCCGATTTTTCGATAAAACATAGTTTTGTACGACCAGCTGCTGTGGTACTTGCATTGGCTGACAGTGTTTGTATAGCAAAGATCAATTCGGATTCAAGCCAGGGATCATCGCGAATTTTGTCTGCTTTTCTGCCACATTTCACCCATTTTGTTGCCAGATATTTCCAAAAATGGCGTACCTTTTCTTCAACCGATTCCTCATAGTTCGTAATTTTAGCATCACCAATTTTTTTCAACACGTATTTTACAATCGCGTCATGCTTCTCTTCTTTCGTGCTTTCCTTCTGCCAAAATTCAAACAATTCGTTTTTGCCGATAGCGTGGTAGCCTAGAAAAAACGTTATTATTCACAACGCGCAGTTTTGCGCAGTTTAAAATAAAAAGAAATGAACTCTTATTGCTTTCATTTATTCATTTCTTTTTACTCTTACATTGCCAAATTTTTGCCGAAGCTTTAGAAGTCTGCTTACTTTCAAGAATCGTAACATTTTTTAGGTTATGTTAAAAAGCAAGATTTTCTCCATGTAAAACACAAATCATTTTCCGTTTTTTGAATGAAATCATTAATTCTCACTTATTTTGCTGTTTTCCATTGTTTACTTTCTTATAATTTTTCGCTTAATGCCCACAAATAGCATTTAAAACAAAGCCAACTGCGCGAACAAATATGAGGCACGTTGCAATAAAGTGACTTTGGCAGAGTGTTGCCAGCCAAAATTTATTATTCCACACAAAAAAAAGTCAGGTCGTAATGGTTTGGAGTATTTCTAACGTGATGGAAACCAAAAAAACTTCAAAAGCTTATTTCTAAAACTTGAGTTTAGCACGGTAATACTGGCTATTTGGCCTATTGTGCAATGTTTTCATAATGAAAAACCCCCACAAAAAATTAAAAATATTCAACAAAAAAGATATATTTTCGGCAATATTTCATATGAAATTTCGCTTAAATTTATATGGGAAATTTCTGTCATTTTTGGTGCAATTGTGTTTAGGCCGATTTTTCATGTATTCGTATTAGCGCGTTATTTTTTGCCATCACATCTTAAAGGAATTACGTTCTGGCTGTATTCAAAGGAAAACAATTGGCAAGCGTCTATGGGTAATTGTACGCAAATTGTGACATTGTTATAAAAATCTAGAATTTCGTTTTTTAGGTATTTTTTGCTTGTAACAACAAGTATAATAGCAAGATGGGATAGTGTGATTTAGTGTCCTATTACACGATGAATTAATGCCTGAACACATATTCGCGGATTCAAAAATCGCAGAAAAAAATAAATAATTATGTAACGTCATTGACGCAACATACGCCAATTAAACACCTATCTCTTCAATTTTCTAATAAGTTTTGAACACCACTTCACTTACTACTACTTACATTTCTAAAACAGACACAGAAAACAAAACATCGAAGGCATTGGGTGGTCCATAGTGACTAAGTTCCCTTTTCGGTAATGCAGATAACATTTTTTCTCAGTGTATTATATCTGCAAAATGTACACAAAAATTAAAATCAAATATTTTCATACCTTGCAAACCTCCTCCAATATCGGCTTTAGAACTAAAAATTACATGCACTACTTCAGAATAACTAGATATTATAAATGCAATCATAAAAAATGATTGCGACTGTAACGTCATTGATGGTGTAATTACCCTTCTGAGCAGCATTATTTTTGAAATCTGCAGATTTCGTGTAGTTTTATGCAGTCTTAAAAAAAAGACTAAATCTTTCGCATTTTCCATTCCAAAAAAAAAAAATAACCTAACAAATTATGTGCTTAAATTATTTATAAATTCGGGAAATCCATTAAATCATTTGAGTAAATAATATCTCGCAGTTTGACCGCCTTAGACTCTTGAAAATTTCAAAGCATAAACGCTTGTTGCAACAATTTTTACATCAATACAATTTTTGGTTTTATATTTGAACATAAAACCCAAAATTGGTTTATATTGTAAATGAATATGCAGATGATGCCCTTATGCATATTCCAACGTATGTCGGTGTTTATTACCTTAATATTACCAAATGTTTGATGTATTAAAATTCAGGATATACAATGTAATTGATTGTAAACGCCTTAAGCATATAAGAACGTACATAAAGCATAATTGCTTATGATATGATGCAAAGCTTCAATAAATGCTAAAATATTGCATGCCTTCAAAGGAGCTCTTGTTGATTTTATGGAGTTTTATATTTTACAATAGAACCCAAGTTGGTTCATTGTGTATTCAGTAAATGTAAACATGTTTTTCAATTTAGATGTTATAAATTGTATTCTATAAATTGAACAGGTATCGTACAATGTAACAACATTTTAATCGGATATTGGATTTAATTTATTTGCAAATCTGAATTTAACCATTACCCAGTGGTTCAAAGTTCACACAGTGTAACGAGAATTATCTCAAATTTCTTACATCTAAGAATTTAGATAAATATCCTTTGAATCCAATATTTAATAAACAAACTATAGTAGTTGGGTTTTTTTGTAACCTATATACGTTTCCCCATACAAATGCTATCGTGTATATGATAACGGGGAGAATTATATCTACTAAGCATAACGGGGATACGTTGTAAAAAAAGTACTAAAAATGTATTGAGAGATTCAGATGCTACCAAGTTATCGCACTATTTTGACAAATGTCTATTCAAAAATGAACAATAAATAGGAAGAAAAAGTTTAAATGTACGAAAGTTTAAATGTACGAAATATTATTAAAAAAATTCAATTTTAACGAATGCTGGTTATGGTCCCGTTGCAAACGCCCCAATGAGTACAAGACTTTATCCGTGGCAGATGTAGCTTTTGTTCTGTTCCTTCGTGGCAACCAGCATAGATCTATGAATGCCAATTTGGGTTTTGCGGCCGGCGTTATGGTAGCTTCTTCATTTTGGCCATAGAAATGAGCGAAACTGATCTGGAATATAAATCCTTAACCGTGTTGAATGGTGTTATGTTGGGTACCATATTAATGTTTTCACATAACTCGAATAAATATAGATAGGGCTGATAAGGATTGGGTGATGACAGATTGTGGAATGGAATCAGCTAAAACAATGGGCAACTTTTCGGAATCCCTAAGTATTCAACAGAAAAATGTCGCATGAAGGTCATCTTTGATATTGAAAGTACTGATTAAAGTTATCTCGACCAAATGAGTCTTTAAAAAAAAGGTCTTGATATCATCCAAAATGCCAACCAGTATTCGAGATTTCTTTAAGCCCGAGAGACTTGAAATGTTTAAACACATTTTGATTTGATTGGATTAACGTTTTCCCGAAAACTTCCAATCTCGTAGTAGTTCCAGGAAAAATATCATCTCAAATGTAGCTGATCTCCAATACAAGAGCCTGATTTCTCGACGAGAACAAAGTGGTGTATTGTAAGACAAAGTTTACTGCAAAACACCTTTATGCTAAAATCGCGTAGTGCTTTTCTATGGAAACTTGCGTTGAAATACCGGTTTGCAATAAATTACATAAAATTAAAACAGTCCATTTGTTAAAACACGAATACATTTTAGATGATCAAATGAGTCTTAAAGAGTCTTAAATGAGTCTTAATGAGAGCTGAGGGGTAGATTTGCTTGATTTAAGCAACCAACAAGCAGCCACTATCAGTTTTCTTGATCTCGTTTTCAGCCTTGTAGGAGGAGTAGTTGGCCTCAACAATGACATCGACGTTTAGCAGTTGAGCGCGAGCCAATAATTTGAAATAAGTATAAACATATATTCTCTTACTTCCTTTGACAAAAATTCGCATCTGGGGATTTTAGTCACTATTTTATCCTTGAATTGACGCGTTCGTACCGCACCAGATGCACAGCTGCAACCAACGCGCATTTTGGTAAAGTTGGCTGAACAAAATTTAAATGCGAGATTTTTCTTGTAGCCGACATTTACTTTTTGAGACCTGCTCGTCTTATCAAATTAAAATTTGATATTTAAAAATTTGTTTCAAAAATGGTGATATGTTTACAAATGAAAACTGACAAATATATAAATAAAAAATGACTTTATATTACAGTGATGCCAAGTTATTCATTTTTAACCGGTATACGTTTCTTTTTGTATCCGGTAAACGTCTCGTATATATGTTACAAAAAAAAAAACGCAACCTATATTACAGCGTGTAAAACCTGTCATTTAAATTAGTATTTTCGTGGCCTGTCAACACCAAATGGAACAAAGTAGGTACATATGTATATGTTATAACCAAAATAGACAGCTACATTAATTGTGTTTTTGATTAGAAACATAAAAATAAGTAGGCCTACAAAAAATTTATTTCATTTCATTTATTAGTCAATGGAAATACAAATTCCTTACAGACTACGATTTAGTAACAAATTGTGCAATAAAGTATTTTATATAAAATTAAAACCAATAATGTCAATATCGATGAATACAATTATACAATGTATTGTTATAAAAAATCATTCTAAAATTTGAAGCAAACGTGTTTTGAAACAATATTTGGATATGCAGAACTCTATTTGTGGGTTTGATTTCTTTTGTTGATTAACAATAATAGCATTAAGATAGATTAAAGCTCATGCCTATGTGGTATTTAACCCATAATTAGTATTGTGGCAAGGCACATTAAAAATTTCATTATATCTAAGACTTCTAGGAGGAACATTAAATGGAAATAAAGAAAGCAGATCTGGGCAGTCAATACTACCATTAATACTATCAAAAAAACAAGCATAACAAACTGGAATTTCCTTCGAAATTCTAGAGAAGCCAACCCCAACCATGAACATTTTATTTCATAATTATGTAGTGGATTTACCATCCGTACTTCATAAATTTTTCTGAACCTTTTCCACACAACACAACATGAATGTCATTATGTGGACACCAAATTGCTGAAGCATATTCTAACTTCGATCTGACAAATGAGGCATAAATCAATTCCAGTGTGTTAGGATCGGAAAATTCAGAACAATTTCTTCTGATGAATCCAAGCACTCTCTATGATTTAGGAATAATATGCTGAATGAAAGATAAGAATGAGTCAAAAACAACATCAATATCAAGGGTAGATTTTACAGATTTCAAGATATCAAGGATGGAGCGCGGTATTTTGCTTATTTGGGAATGAAATATAAAAATTATGAACCTTAAAAAAATTTATTTTATATTCTAATTATATTGAACAGTAAGGGAATTTCTAAATTACAGGGTTTTAAATAGATTATCTGGCAAATGTTGACCTTCGCTATCCACACACTGCTGCAAACGTTTTCTGAAGTTTTCATGAACTCTAACAACCATGTCTGCCAATTTCAGCCTCAATATTGTGAAGTAGGTCTTGCAAGCTGTTGGTACGGTTGATATACACCTTCGACTTCAGGCAACTCCAAAGGAAAAAATCGCATCGGGCTAAGTCTGATGAGCGTGCCGGCCAGCTCACATCACCCCTCAAAGAGATAAGCCATCCAGGAAACATTTGCCTCAAACAATTTGCATTTGAAAAATACGCTTCAACACAAAATGACCTCTCCTCACGTGTCCAATGCATGATTGCAACTGAAAGGCAGACAAATACAAATCTTTGTTTTGTTTTATTTAAAAAAACTTTTGTAGCGCTCTTATTGAAAAACCGGATACTATGGGACACTTTGTCGAAAGCTTTAGCAAAATCCGTATAGATTGCCTGTACTTGCCTTCCTTGTTCAAAGGCCGAAATACAATATTCAGTAAATATAGTTAGATTTGTTAAAGTTGATCTACCAGTAAAAAAAACCCATGCTGATTCAGGGAAACAAATGACTTTGTAACAAAATACAAACGTTTATAAACAACATGTTCAAAAACTTTGGACACACAGGTTAACTTTAAGATCGGTCTGTAACAAGTTACATCATCCCTTCTCCCAGCCTTAAAAATTGGTGTGATTGTATCGTAGCAGACTTCCAGCGCTCAATAAAAACGCCTTCACTAAGGGATAAATTAAAAATATATATGAGTGCCGCCATAATAGAAGATGTGCACTATTTCAGCAACTATGCACACAGACCATCAGCATCTGATTTGAAAAAATTGTTGACCTGCATTATTCCATCAAAAACCTGATTCCTGAATGATTCAGAAAAATTTAATGCGTTACCCGTTGAAGAGTTGAAGCTGGAAAAAACATATTTACTGCTTCGTTACAAGATTTCGAAATGTCATCACCATATTTAACAACAGACGGGATATCCGATACCTGTTTTTAGACTTAATAAAGGACCAAAATGCTGTAGGGTTATTTTTTATTTCATCTTCTTTTTCAATCATAAACTGCTTGTACAGAAATTTATTTAAAAAATTAAATTCACGCTGATAATGAATAAATTTAGGATCATCTCAAATTGCGTGCGATTGCAGGGTAAAACTATTGTTGTATTAGGTAGTTCATATATTGATATTTAATAATAAAAAGGAAACCGAATCCCCGCGTTATTTTTTTCAGAAAATGCTGCTGGATTATCGTACATGGAGTTTTTTCAAGAATTGTTCAAATTAAAACATTTAACTACGGTTGAAATTGGTCCACTGCTGTTATTTAGGCGCATTTTATTAGTATTTAGGTACAAAAACATTATAATAATATCAATGTTTGCAATTTGATGAATTACAGTACCACCTGTATGCAATTCAACGGCAGGAATTAAATTTATACAATAAACGTTGTGTTGTAGGGGAAGTTTCGGACATAACTCCGGCACATGAGGTCCGATTGTTTAAAAAGGTACCAAAATTCAAAAGAGAGTTTTGTCACCTTTTAAGTTGCGTACATACTTTTTTAAAATTATTGAGGAAAAAATAGTTATTCACGCTGAGTCAACAAAAAAACCCGAATCTTTTCTTTAAATTAGCACTATCTTCTTTGTGTTTAATCGGGTGGCTGCAAAAGTTACCCTGCGAAATTTGGGAACAGATCAGCCTTTCCAACTGCGTATCATAATAATTGAACGCTTTTGAAGCAAAGAAGTTTTGTTGGTCCAAATTCAAAATTTTATTCCAAAACTATATTTTTTTTGTATAATTAGTACCACCGAACAGTAATTGATATAAACAACACTTAAACGCTGTGGTACAGAAAATTACTCACTCTTTAAAACAACGGAAATTTGAGTGCAATATCTCTAAATCTGAACGAGATACAATTCAAGAAATTCGAAAAAAGTGGTCAAGGTTTTTCGATTTTCAACATTCGCAAATAGCGAACATATATATCGCGAAAAATAATTAAATTTTTTGTACGCATTATGAACAATTATGTCAAAATAAGTTAAAAAAAAAAACATAAAAAGAAAAAAACAACATTTTTGTTTTCTTGGAAATCGAAAAAGCAAGTAGTAGGCAGCTTTGGAAATTTTTCTGAAATGCACCCCACTGCGCGATTTTCAACGTTGATACATCGCCATAGTCCCTAGCTCCTTGCCTACAATCGTTTTTTCACAAACTTAAAAATATTTACTAGATCAAAAGATATTGAATTGCTTCAGATAGAAATCGATACTCAACCACTGTGCATTAGTTAAAACTGTCTATAAATTAGGCTGAAAAATATGTTGAGAATTTAAGGATCTGCAAAATTCCCTTTAAGCTAAAAACTTTGAGAACTAGTTTTTTAAAACCCATATTTCTGTTTAATTCATTTATCTATGCAAGGGTTACTAATTAAGTTATGAGAAAATATTTTAATTGTGTTCCAAAATCCTCTCCATGAAGAGCAAATACGATATATGCATTTGAACTTATTTTTTCAACATTTCTTCCACCCCGATTGTGAGAAGCTCTTGGCTATCCCTTCATGAGATGTAATATGTATATATATATATATATCTTATACTCCGAATGAGGTATCTTCAAAACTTGACTTTAAATGCATCAGCCGTATCTCTGTTATCGAAAGATTTATTTTTAGTGACGGCTACACAAAAGGAAAATATTGAAGGTCAACCAGTACTCTGCGATATTTATGGTTCTTCCGCAGAAACAAAAGTACTTCCTGCGCCGACAACTTTTGTTGGCTTTGACCCAGTTAATCGAGCCATGCAGTTGTCTTCTATTTGACTTCGATCGAAAATGTATAGATCGCTAGTCGCAAACTTAAGACCTCTTTTGAAGCACCGCTATCTACCATTTGCAACCGTTTTTGCGATCAATCGACACGAGCCGTTTCATGTCATATTGGAAAATTATTCCCTAATCATTGCGTATGATTTAGACACCCAAAAGTTCAGATAATTCCAAATATATATTGCAATATCAGTTCCCATGGCGGATTGATATTTTCTGGCACAACAGCCGATTGTAAACGAATTTCAGGAAATTCATCATATGTGTAGTTCTTTCGCCGATTGGGTTCTAGAGCAGTTGGCAACTGATCCGATTTTTTATCGCAAAATTAAATTATAATAATTAAATATAAAATAATTAAATTAAATAAATTAAGCGAAGAGGCTCATTTTTGGCTTAACGGGTTTGTTAGTAAAAAAAAACAAATGGTTTCCCATTACATCCCATAAAGGAATTAGGGAGAGCTTCTCACAACCATTGAGCTGTGCGCTTTGAAGTTTTATACTCACTGATTGGGAGCTACAGTTGTATACCGGTTCCGTTCCGAACGGTATTCTGAGAAGCTTTTTCATGGCTGAATACTGGATAGTGTCGCCGTTATTATGCGAGGTGGCTGCAGCCGAAAGAAATTTAAGGTGGTCAGAGCAGGGATCAAACCCAGAATCTCCTGTACGACAGTCACGCCCACTAACCATTGCACCAACGACGGCCGGGCCGGTAACGGGTTTGTTAATACACGAAATTGCAGCATATGGAGTAACGCCAATCCACAACAGACCCAACAGATTCCAATACATCCTGAAAAATTCACCGCTTGGTGCGGTTTACACGCTGGTGCTCTCATCGGACTCTATTCCTTCAAAAATTAAGCGGGATGGGACGTAACATGAAAAATGATTTATTTTCTGTTTGGGCATTTCGTCAGGATACATCTTGAAATCTGGAGCCTTCAGAGGAACAATATTTCTACGTTTGGCTCCAGCATTATTTATTAAAAAAAAACGATTAGAAATTCTGTGTAATTATATCAACAAGAGAAGTTTTCACAAATTTCTTATTAACAACATCACCAAAATAATTTTTTAAATCAATTCAAAAACAGAATTTCAAGTTGTTTTATGGAGATATTTTTCTCTTTAATCTTTCTCCCCTAAATCTTTGTATTGACAGTAAATATCTATCCCCCGTAACATTTCGCGGAAACCGGAATTTAATTTGTCACCTCAATGTGAAACGTTAAACAAAAGCAAATTCAAACTGAAACAAAAGTAACACTCTGACTGTGTAAAAGGATCAAAAAGTTAATGGCAACTAACGTGTGGAATATGACCCGGAGAATACTTGGCTGTTAAAAACACAAAAAGAACAGTCGCTGATGTTGGCGTCACTCCCGTTGTAGCAGCCTCTTTATTGTTGCAATCAGTTCACTCTAGCTGTTGAAGTAAATTGATGCTTAAGGACATTTTTCACTCCATTACGTGGGTTGGTTTCGATTTTTTTGTCTCTAGATTTTACAAGTAAAGACCGAAAACAAAAAAAGGTGATAAACAACAGTCACGGACAACACAAGCAACTTGAGAAGGCAACAACTGGGCTTATAGTGTAGAAAAAAGTTTAGCTGTATAGTAAAGCGTATCCCTTAATTGAAGTAACCATGCGGAAAATTTTTATATTGTTTTTTCACACAGCCCTAAAAGCAATCCATTTGGCGATATATCTCATCACTTGTTTGAGCCTTTGACTCCACGCACGTCGGTGTTTTAAAAGCCGTACAGGGAACTTCACTTAATATCCTCGGCTCTTTCCATTACATTCCACAGTGTTGTGTGTCCAATAATACATCAACATACATACGTATGATGACTAAGTATGTAACTTAAGTAATAAGGATTATTTTGCCGTATGGTTGATAGAAATAATCTTGTGCTATTTAGAGAATTTATAGCAGTAATTTGTTTTCAACCAAAAAGTGTCATAAATATTACGTTTAACTAATGGTGTTAGATATGACGGAATGAATTTATCACATTAGAGAATAAATAAACCTGAAACCATCTAAAGAAAAATTAATAATTTCTTTTTATAAGAAGAGAGAATAAAACAGCCGTAAATTTCTGACAATGCTTAATACAATATTTTTTTTAGAGGATAGCAGAAATTCATTTTCGAATTCGTAGCAACCTGTGTGTTTCCGTTAAAACTGCCAACGCAATTAGCACGAGACTAATGTTCGCAAGTAAAAGGGCGTTTAAAGCCGGAGTCTTTAAAAGCGGGCGATTTTATGCGCAGAACTGCTTAACTTTCATTACACCCGCTATGGATAAAACTCAACAATTTTAAAGTAAATTGATATTTATCTCAGCTGCCAATCTATCCACTAATTTGATGAGTTATTAAATACGGCAGATAGATTTCAGCTGCGTTAAAACAAAATTTAAATTGTTTTAAAACTTGGCATGTGCTGGTAAGATAAAATATTGTTTTATTTGAATGTCTATATAGTTATATATCTCTTCTATTTCAAGAGTTGTAATACATAAACAATTTCCCATTTTCATAATTTGGTACTCCAGCTCGAGTTCTTAATTGCAGCTAATTCAATTTATTTGTTTAATCAATGTTACAATTGAATATTCAGAAATACATTTAAACTCACACAGCTTACCAACGATAACTTTTCTTTCGTCTATTATTGGACTTCGAGACGAATGGCCGCTCTGAGTAATCAATCCTTGACGATGTTGTTCGAAGAAGGGCGAGTCATTGACTGTATACAGAAATTTAATTAATATATACAATTTATGCCACGAGCTTAAGAACCAAATTATTAAAGAAGAAAATTGGTGAAAAGGTGAAATAAATGTCCAGGAAAAATGTATGTATAACAATAAATAATTTTGTTAATTTTTGTGGAACTTACAAAGGGTGTTCCAAAATCTACGCATGATTTGAGTTAAAAAGAAAACACAGTTTTTCTTAAATGTATTATATTTCTTGAAACATAAAGCATAGGGTTATGTATGGATTATCACATCGGGCAAATGGCCTCCGCAGAGTAGCTGGGACAAGCGTAGTCTTCTTTCGATATTTTTCATTTTAATGGTACAGTAGGCTCGGTTTTTTCGTCCACATCGAACACACATCGCCTTTAAGCAAAATTAATTTTACAGCATTTTTGTCGTCTGTCAACTGTAGCAGTTGAAAAATAGAAATATTGAATATTTACCTGAATTATTTGTCACTTTATATATTTGTCACTTTAGCTGTGTAAGAGCTTTTGGCCTAGAGCATACGTTTTTGCCTACAAATCGATAGAACATAAGTTCAAACCCAGAGAAGGCACAAAATTAAAATATTTTTGGCGTAGAATACGTCTTACCTTACGGTATAGGGAGTCATGTCAGATTGTTATTGTTGTAATCTTTATTTCATTGGTTATGAGGAAACGGCGAGATAACTTTTATTAAAATTTTTTTTTTGTAGGTAAATGAAGATGTTATCTTTCGTTTGATATACATGTCATATTGGTTGATATCTTCCTAATATTTAAATTTCTCAAATGAAAATTGTTTAAACACATACACTCAAACATATGTGTGGTGTTTGGTTGAGTGTTTGAGTTTGTAGCGTAAACACAAACTTATGCTGCTGTTTTAGTGTGGACACAAACCTTCGGCTGTTGTTTTGATTGATGAAATATTGAAATTTCGTATATTTACTTATATATTTAAGTGAAACAAAATGTTAAATGTGAATTTGAATTTAACATGGATATATAATTATAAAAAATATAAATCAAATTGATTTGCTTCTGTTATTTATCATTTATCCTTACTCTTTTAATTTAAAAACATATTTATCCCATTTTTCCTACCATAAGCTTATGTATATTATCAAAAGTAACTATCAAATAAATAAATTCATTTGCTTATGTTATTTATTGTTATGTATGTTTTCTGTCTTATCGGATGGCGTATTCTACGTTAAACTTAATGGCCGTGTCTCTGACACAGCCTGTAGGGACAGTCCGTTACCGAGGCCTCGGACAACTGTCTGCTGTTTTTTTAATTATTTCTCGTACTAATTACTCTACTTTTTAACATAACTCATTTGCCAGCAATATTAAAAAAATAAAATCGTTAAAATATAGTTAAAAATTAAACATAAAATTTAAAAGATATGCGACTTAACTAGGATTCGAACCAAAATCTCGCTGTTGTTAATTGCAGGTGCTACCCATGATGCCACCTTTGAATTTCAAACGGCGAGACAATACTTGAGTACAGTAAAATTTGAGTCTATCTCAGGGAACGCTGAAAATCTTGAAACTAAAAAATGTAGACAAGTTCACAAAGTCATTTATTCTACCTTTTTGGACACTCGACAACTCTACTATCCACTGCTCGACTTTAGGGGAAAATTATCGACTGTAACGTATACACTTTTCATTTGTATGGGGAAACGCGTATACTGGGCGAAAAGACCGAGACTAGTGTTCAGTAGACCGGGTCGGCATCCATATAAATAAAATTAATGGGTGTACGAACTCACGGGCGATGTGTTAACACCTTTTTGTTACACGGTACTTGTTCGATGTCTATGAACACATTAGTAAATGTTGCATTGGAAAATGAAACAAAGAATAGTTTTTTTGCTTGTTATATATGGATGGCAATGAAAACACACAAGTATTAGTTAAACACTATATTTATTACAATTATTTTTATGCAAATGTTACTGGTCAATTAAAGAAAATAAGATTAGCTAGCATACAGCTATTGACCAGTGATGCTAAGTTATACGGAACTTATTGTATGCAAACTTTCACTAATGTTGATCATGATTTATAGTATCAGTGACGTTGGAATTCGGTATTGCTTTTTCTTTTTTCTTACATCTGCTTTAACATTAGATATAATATTGTAAAAGGATATAAAATTATTTGAAAATTAAGGTCTAACTATTCAAAAGGCTCGAATAAAAAACGAAGAATAGAATAATAAAATAATAAAAAAATAAAGCAATATTTAGCTCACTGAAATAATAGTGTTTGCTATGTCATAAACAGAGCAACGACAAAAAGTATTCAACAGTATAGAGAACAGTGATGATATTTGATATTTTTCTTGGGGACTTTTTGAAAGTACTTTTTTCGATGTAAGAGTACGTTTTATAAAATTATTAAATAAATCTGTATTTACACCGAAAGATTAGCGGGCTGTTTGTAGAACATATAAAAAATATATTTAAAATGCGTACGGTTTGCCAATCTTAGGGTGTAAATGCAGTGATATTACACAAACATATATTACACAAAAAGGAACAATAAATAAATCTTGGCAATTTCGATTAGTTGAGTTTGACAAGGTCGGCCTTTGATATAAAAACTAAATTCGTGCACGCAAAGAAAAACTCGTTCCCCCCAAATGAAATCTCAGATAACTGAAGTTCGTTTGGGGACTGTAGTTGGGAGAACCGAACTTCTGTTAAGCCATACATGTCATTTCGTTTGGGAGAGCTGAAATATGTTTGCAGCAAACGAGTTATGAAAAACATAATCTGAAAAAAACGTTTGCGAGAAACGAAAAACGGTTCCGCCAACTGTGCTGTCGGTTACACCAACCGAGTTGTAGTTGATCCCACCAAAAAAACGTTTGAGAGAACCGAAAAACGTTTGCAGTAAACGAGTTATGAAAAATTAATATTGAAAAAACGTTTGTGAGAAACGAGAAACGATTTCACCAACTGTTTTTTCGGTGACAGCAACCGAGTTGTAATTAAAACTTTTGTTTATGACTTCCGTAAGCTCTCTTTTGTTTAAATTTCCAACTTTTGTGATTTTGGTTTTACCCATAAAGTTTGTTTTTAACAAAAGTTGGCATTTTGGTCTATTTTTTCACTTTGCACCTACATGTGTGTTTCGCCTCGCATTCAAATAACAACGAAAAGCGCAGCAAATTACATCGTCTCAATTCCCCATCCAAGATATATCGACAAGGTAGAAGCATTAGAGTGTGTGATCACTTTAATGTGTATGCCAAACGAGTGGATAAGACTGTGTATACAGTGAGAGAATGAGAGAAATTTACGTACTTCTTAATCAGTTCTCTCATTAGAAAAATGGCTATTTTTAGTTATCGCAAACAGTTCTTAACTTGCGGCAAATGTAATTTTGTACGCGTTTAATGCAAACGAGAACTCGTTTGCAACAACATGATACACATTTGCGATATATGAGTTTATTTGGGAGAACTACATGAACGGTTGCGATTAAGAAATTAATACACATCAATCAAGGTATTGTTGCGGCAACCGAGCAATAAACGTTTTTTTCTTTGCGTGTGCAATTCCTACTGCTTGGACCTTAGTAATTTTGTCATGTGTAGTATTTAAAAACCTCTCACATAAAATTTGGTGACTCAAATCCGAAAGTACTCTTATTGAACCAAAAAGCGTTGGGGACTTTTTGAAATCGAAACTATTGTTGTACAACAACCACGAATGTGATGTTAACGCTGTGTGTTTGTTGCATGTGTTCACTTTGATAGATTGTCCTACCCGTGTTGGTTGTTGAATAATTATTAAAAACATAACAACTGAAAGATCGAATAATATAAACTAAATAAAACTAAAAGAATATAATTTGAAAACGGTACGCTCTAACGTCAATTTTATGTCAATCCTTGTTTCCTTTTTGAAACAACAACATCTATTCAATGGCTTTCAATCAAAGCATGCATAGGAAAGGAATGTGAACATTGATGGTTATGGCAAAGTATTGTTGTGGATGTTTTCGCACAAGTAGGAGTTTAGGCAATTCTCGCTTAGTTGAGTTTTGTTTATCCCTATAATGTGTGATGATATACCTAAATACTTGTGGAGAAGGGAGCTGATGATATGCCTTGGTGGGCATTGAAATAGCTATATTCCCAACCATCCACCATAATGACAAATTTCACATATTTCTTTTACAATATTTCTATGAAAATTTACTTTTTAATAGTTATTGATCTTGAACCTAACAAAAATTACAAAATCACAAGCATACAGTTTATTCAAAAACCAAAAAGTTACGTATGACAAGATTTATTTACAGCATTAACCCTGCTGTTAGATTAGAAAAAACTTACGAATCTTAGATTGAGGAACCATTTGGTCCATACTGCAATTTTCATCCAAAATAATAATTTTATCTTATTCTCTGTAACTATTTTGGTTCAAAAATTTCTAAAGCAAGTATTTGACATATCAAAAACATCTTCTAAATATTTGACATGAATTTACATTCGCTTGGTAATGAAAAAACTTACGAATCTTAGATTGAGGGACCATTTGGTCCATACTGGAATTTTCATCCAAAATAATAATTTTATCTTATCCTTTGTAACTATTTTGGTTCAATAATTTCTAAAGCAAGTATTTGACATATCAAAAACATCTTCTAAATATTTGACATGAATTTACATTCGCTTGGTAATGAAAAAATGTACTATTGACCAAATGGTCCTCTAACCTAAGATTCGTCATTTTGTATTTTTCTCAGTCCTGAATAAAGTTAGAAAATTTAATTTTCGCACATAACATTGTTTTATTAAAAGACCCCATTAGCAGAAAAATTTAGTCAGTATATATCACCGTTCCAAAGTTACAAGGGAAAACAGAAAAAATTTGGACCAAATGGTCCTAATCTAACAGCAGGGTTAATATAAACATTTTTTCATGTTGTTTCCATTATTACCGCGAATTATTATATACTTTTTAGCGCTAACGAACAGGTTTTTAAACAAAAATTATTGCATACTTTTAGCGCTATCGAAATTTTTATAAAATATTTTCCTGGGATAATTCAGTTTTAATCTAATTGTCATTAAAAACTTGGTTTGGTTTTATTACAAATAAAATTCAAAAAAGAGTAAAGATAATTGTAGGAAATCTTGATGCGACTCAAGTTCGGTGTACCGTTCACGACTTTTTGTTTTGCAAAAATATGGCTCAGACGCTTTTTATCTGTGACTGCAAGCGCAGATTCACACACAACTCGTACACAATGTTCAGTGTTCGTTGCAAAAAGTCTACAAAAATTGCAAAATTATGTACTATATATTTTTTTTTATGAATATTACTTCCATTGTTTACCTGGTATTTTTATAATTTCGTTGTTGAATATTGGTAACGTTGGATATCTTCATTCGTATGGAATTGTAAGCACGGTGATTCTGTTACTGTGATTTTGTCAAAATCGATCATTTTAATCTATGAATCACAGTCGAATTTAATAATTCTATGCGTAGGGTATATGAAATTCACGAAGTCTGGGTGGAGAATTGTCCCTCGCTGCTCATAGTTTAACATATCCTTCACCTCGTACTGTTTGTTCCCGGTCTGTTATCATAGTCAATAGTATGTTTTCAGCTTGGAAATAGTAGGCATTAGATTCAGTCGTACGGTATATCGCTTCTTAAACGTCCATCGGTAACTGACAGATACAGCAGAGGTATTTGAATACGTGACGACGACCGTGTATGGCTTTTGACTGACTCTTGACAACGAACCAAAATGGAGCGTACACTTTGACTATGAAATGTACCTTTTCAATTGTATTGTTGAATTGTGTGTATTGTATGTGGAAAGACGTTTCTACAAATGTGTTCTTGTGTGTTTTGCTTGCGATATTTTTCGAACATTTGCATTATAGTGAAGTCTCAATTCTCAATTCGTTTGCATTTAGTTTGATGAATTTTTCAATAGCATCATTCCTAACAACCGCTGATAAAGATCTGTGGCTAGATCTGAAATAGCTATACGGTTTACTAGGAATCATAGGAATACATTTGCAAAATACCTTTTTAAACAAACTATATCTCTATTAACAGAGATATAGAATGGCCTCGGGCTTGAACAATAAAACTAAAAAGTAAAAATAAAAAGGCTGAATAAATAATAATCATCCCTGATGAATTTGAATAAAATGTACCAGAATATTCAGAGTAGTATTTAGCTGACTACTTGAAATATATAGCCGGAGAATTCTAATGCGGTGGTCAATCATCTTGCTGTGCTCACTGGACCAGGCTTTTCGTTGGCTAGTTGCTCATGGCATGTGTCATTATTAACGGCTACAACGAGACGGTAAAGATAAAATTGATCGCTTCGATCGATTGATGATTGATTTGATTCCAGCGGTCAATGTTTTTAGGCAGTGCACCCACAACAATTGGCTCAAAAACTTGTGCGATCTGAAAATGTCACATTATATGTGGTCGATAATTCAAAGAATTTTAGCAGAATAAAAACACAGAAATCAGAATAATAAACTAAACTTACGGGCATTTTTTCACTATATATAGTATCGTCTCCAATTTCACCCGGCCAAGTTCCAGGGCCTTTTTGCTTACCAAAACTGTGTATCAAGAGAGCGTCGATAGGCAATACGTTGAAATGCAAACGACATACATTCCACTGCAATGGCTGCTGTAGGTGTCGTTCCATGCATAAAATAATTTCCACTACGCTTTTTTGTTCGTGTTATTTTTAACTTCTATCGCCTGCATAAACAAATCCAACAACAACACTCAGGCTGACCAATGCAAATCTACAAAAATAGTGTTTTTGTTGTTGTTTCTGTATTAGAACAAAATATTATAATACATATAATAAATGAAACGAAATGTTAGAGTGACCCTCGATTTTAGTGTTACAAACAACAATAATTATTTGATACTTCAATATAATTGTTACTACATAATATTATATGGCGATGTCATCCGACAGGCATCTCCTACAATGATAACTACATTAAAAATTAATTATATGAATTTAAAAAATTTTTTGATAGCGCTAAAAAGTATGTAAACATATTTATTTAAAAAATTTTCGATAGCGCTAAAAAGTATGCAATAAATTTGCCGAAATAATGCAAACAATATGAAAAAAATATTTGTATTAATGCTACGGATATATCTTGTCCTGTGAAACTGTTTTGTTTTTGATGTTTGCTTTCAAAGCAAAATTTTCTTGGTTTTTAAAGGAGTTTAGTCGTAAAAAAAATATTTCAAAATTTTAGGGGTAGCAACTGCATTAAATGAGGGCGTCATTACAAGATGATGTCGTACATCAGCGACAGTTATAGGACAAGTATGGTATTCGTCGAGGTCTATACAACGTTGTCGTGTATGTTACGATCGAGCCACGATAATAAAAAAAGATTTCGGCTGTTATTCGGCTGTTTTTTTAAGTTGATCTTTAGTATTTGCTCTCGACTTTGGGAAATTGTTTTCGTTACCCGGTCTTGAGTTCAACCTCCTGCCTCAACACACGGGTGAATGAGGCTTTGTTAACATAAATCTTTGACTTCAGATACAATTAAATTCAATGCTGCTAAACGCTTTAGCAAATCTTTAGCAATTTTTTTGCAAACTACAGCGCATACTTGGAAGCCCTTACATATATACGAGTATCATACCAAAATGCAATAAAGTAAGGCATGCTATTGTATATAATGTTTCATTCTATAGCAAAATTAAAACGAATGTAAAATAGTGTGTATTGCTTACTATCTTGCTTCCTTGTATGCGATATCGTAAGGCAATAAATATATTATTCCGTCCTTCCCTTACAAATATGCAGTAAAGTACATATGTTAATGGGTATGATGTCACGATCTCAGACGAATAACATTCGATCTCCCAAATTAATTTGGATGATGCAATATGAATATATAGTTAAATCTATTTGATATTAAGATTTCGTGGAAGATGTATGTGCCAAATTTTTGTCCAGGAATGATGTTTCAAAAGCACGCACAGAAAATATTGTAGAATTTAAAACATTAAAAAATATATAAATATCACCAAATATAAATTCTTAAAATCGAAATATAATATGAATCAATTATGAACTGAATCAGTTACCACAATACATGATTTCACAACACCGACAATGCACAAAAAGTATGGTTTTTAATTGTCCTTAAATAGGCATGATTTTGCAACATACAAGCTGGTACTAAATAATGGTTTTGGTTACCCTTCACAAGTGCTGCCAAGTGGCATATTTCATATATAAATCATGCCTTATTTCAGTAGGTTTGTAAGCGATTGTTAGCTCAACTCTCCCGTAAGTACTATTTTGTGCTGGAAAGCTACTCACTCTCAAGATGTCTTGCGGTATTATTGTCAAGAACACAATAAACCCAACTGAGGAAAAATACATGCGGTGTCCGGGGACACCCGCACAGTGGCCAATTTGGCTTCGCTAGCGGCATTTAATTCAAATTTTCAAATTTGAAAAACCGTTAATTTTGTTTTAACAATCCATAACAAATACATTCACTAGATTTGTATCGATTTTTAAAAGCTCAGCTTACAGCTGATGAACAGCTGTGACCTGTCAAAGTCAGCATATGTTTCTGCAAGTGTTGTGCAAAATATTTCCGCCTTTTTGATCATCGTTTTGCTATTCGTGTTAAACTTGCAAATTTTATTATTTTCATTAAAAGTTTTGTTATATACTAACGCCAAGGTATGTATTATATAAAAAAAACTGTGGTTGTGATCTGTGTATACTTATGTTATTTATAAAACGTAATCGTGTTTAAGTGTATTAGCAACTCGCCCATTGTAACGTGCACCTGTCTTTCGTGGAGTAGAACTTACAAAATTCACCTGGATTCAGTGTAATTTTAAATTTTCCTATATGTGTAAACCATTGTGTGTCCAAAATGTCCAAAATGAACTGCGAGTACCTGCGAGCCTTCAATTTCAAATCATTTTGAAGATGATTTCTCTGAATCTGATACTGAATAATCTGATTAATATTTCTTTTATAATATGGTTTCTCTTTGAGTTGACAATTTTTTTCTTATTTTATATATGAATATATGGTGGAAAATGTTTATTGAATTAAAAACAAAATAAAAAATTTAAAAAAAAATTAAAAATTAAAAATTAAAAAAAAAAAAAAAAATTAAAAATTAAAAAATAATTTAATTTTTTTTTCCAAAAATTGTTTGATTTTTTTCTGAATTGAGAAAAAAAAATTTTGAAGATATCTTCTTTACTTTGGAAGCTATGGATAAAATGCCGCTAGCGAAGCCAAATTGGCCACTGTGACCCGGTTGGAACGAAGTTCCTTTCGCTAAGTATTATGTACTAGTTAGTTCCAACACGCCGAAGGCACCTGTTGAAAAATACTGTAATTTAAATGGATCTTTAAGAAAAAATTCTTTTTGTAAAATGGTAAACATTTTTAAAAAAATTTGTATTTATTGAATGTATTTTTTGTTTTAAAAAAACTATATTTTGAGGTCCCTTTTGTAAGAATATGTATTATATTTTCCTGATAATATTATATATTATTCCCGAATATGTATTATATTTTCCCAATGTTTTTATGTAAGAAAATGCGTAAGAGTATGCATTTTTTTACAAAGAAATTTAAGGACAGGTACTTTTTAAAGAAGTGGTACTCTTTTGGAATAAGGTTATTTTTTTAAGAAAATCTACTTATTTTCAGAAAGGCTGCTTATCACAAGAAAAGAAAAGAAAAGGTACTATTTTATTTTTAAGAAAGGGTACTTTTAAGAAAAGGAATGTTTGTAAGAAAATGTATTTTTTGTAAGAGAAGGTATTTTTTTTTTTGAAGAAAAGCTTTTGTTTTTACGAAAGAACAGGTAAAATTTTAAGAGTAGTTACTTATCTCAACAAAACTTATTTTGTTTTACAAAAAAGGTACTCTTTAAAGAAAAGGTATTTTTTTAAGAAACGGCAATTTGTTGTAAGATAATGTACTTTTTTAAGGAAAGGTACTTCTTTAAAAAATTACATTTTTTAAGAAAATGTACTACTTTGTGTAAGAAAATTTACTTTTTTAAGCAAAGGTACGCACTTCTTTAAGATAAGTTATTTTGTTAAGTAAAGGTAAAGGTACAATATGTAATGAAGAGGCTCCACCTAGAAAACTTCCTTTAAACCAAACCAAAAGTACCCAATATAGTTGATAATAATGGGTTGTAATAAAGTAGTTAAAAAAGAAGGTGTTTAAAATTTTTTCATTTAGCCGCCGTCCCGCAACGTGCGATAAGGAACTTCGTTCCAAAACAAATCAATAACATGTAATTCACTCGTAAGAGTAAGCGAATCATATTAGATTATTCGTATTCAGTTTGCTCCTTTCTTGTAGTTGTCTTGTTCGTGGGTGGTTCTATCGTCGAGTACACAAAAAACTTCAAATTTCCCTGTCGTTCTTTCATGAGCTAACTCAAAATCAAGTGGACTTTTTGCTAACTCAATTACAACTGACTTCTACAGAAACTCAAAAATGAAGCCGAGAGGAGTCATTTGATTTTTTTGTTGTATCTGACTTCTTCTCGGCAAGTTTAGAAATAACTTTTTGCTCACACATAACGGATGCAGCAAAAAAGAAAAAGGAGTAAAACAGAACTGCCAATATGGCTGTGTTTCTGTCAGTTTGTCTAGTGTTTTGTGTGGTGTTTTAAGCTGCCCCGTGCTGCAAATTGTGGAAATTTATAGAAACCAGAAGACAATGGCAAGGAGACGTAAGATGATTAGAACCATTTAAATTTCTGGAAAATTTCATATCTCTTTAAAGTTGTTATCGACAGCTAAAATCGTTCAATCATCGGAAGGGGCCTTTCCTTAATATTACAAAACTTAAAGTTTAATGCAACAGTATTATCTATAAAGGTCCTTTTCAAAAAAACAAAAAAAATTATTTTTTTCCGTTCATATGATTTGAACGGAGTCTTTTGCATGAAGTCGCATTTAATTTTTACATCAAAGAATTAGTAAAAGAAAAATATTACTTTCTAATAAACATTAGTGAAAAATAGCCAAAAAAGGGTTACGCAAGGCATTACTTTTTGCGCGTACACATTAGTTTTGTTTCATTGCACTCTATAAAGTAGGACTTGCTGCAAATGAAGGACAGAAGAATGGGTATTTTAAAAAGAAATCCAAACACAGTACTCCACTTGATATTTCGAAATGAATTATGTACACCGTTTGCTTCTCTTATTGAAACATTTTGATGTATTGAAATGTTTTGAAATATACTAGAATACACCGAATACACCACAACATTTGAATTTATCAAACGAATTCAAATGTACAAGAATACACCAAATATGCCATGTGCCGATCACGACTGGCATTTCGCAGTAGTAGCGAAGAATGCTGGAAATTATACGAGAGTATGAAAGAAATTAAATTCAGTAGCTAACCAGCTTTCAATAAAGAAGGTTTCTGATAATTTTTCCACTCTAGTCAAACAAAGTTTTTTTTTTTTAAATTTGAAATCAAAGTGAGTACTCATTTCAGCAGTACTTCTGGTTTACTTCACATTATTTTGATCAGTTTGAATGTTTGATGTTTTGGTTCTGATTTATTTTGCATTTGTTTCTAAACGAATGATGTCATAAATAATAGTTTGTTTTGTTCATAGAGTAAATCATACTATATAGAATATTTGGCTCATCTGACGTTTCCTTTCACACTCTTCTTGATGCGGTAGGTGTGATAGAGAGCTATTTGACGAAAAGTGAAATACACCAGGTGGAATTACAATAACTTCTGACTTTAATTTTTCATGTCGTTTTGGTGAAAAACTGTGAAATTTAAATGTGTTTTACACTTTTTTATTGACTGTTATTGTTAGCATACATTTGTGTTGTATTTAAAGCAATAATTTTAACACCCAAATCGAAATACCGTTGTTGTTATTTTGTTGGTTGTTTTGAAGTATTGCCTCTATCTGGTATTAACGTTCATATCGCACCAGGCCAAATGTCAGAAATTTGCTGAGCGAACTATTAAGTCTACTATAAGTATTAGTGTATTAGTAGTAGTTTTGTTAGCAGTGAATATAGTATTTGACGCATTCGCTTTTGCAGTGAATGTCTTGATATGCTATTCAAGACATTCATTGCAGTGGTTTAATGGGTGGAAAGTGCGGAAAGAGGCAAAATGAGCGGGACATTGGTCGATGTCGCAAATCTCGCTGGAATACTTAAACGTTGTTGAAAACTATAGAAATAACTTCAAAGGAAGGATTCTATCCGCTTTATCTCCAACCGAAAGAGAAAAATCGTGAGAATTGCGTCAAACTCTTCTCTTTCAGCACCAAGAGTCAGGTTTAAAGCTAGTATCCAGGAAAGCATGTCGACAGTACAAAGAGCCATTACAAGCTATCATAATAATGAATAATGAAATGCTGAATAATGTGCGCAAAGGAAATCGGTTACAATTTGCTAGAGAGCATATGACATCGGACATTCTAGTAAGAGGCCATGTTAATGATTGGCGTACTGTTGCTTTCAGTGGCTCAAAGATATTTAATTTAGATAGCCCAGATGGCTATAATTATTATTCTCATGATGCGAGAAAAGAGCGATTTCTAATTTTTTCATCATACCTTAAATTTTTGGCAGAAGACCTACTACTTTCTTCGTAATACTTCCCCGTATCACTATGGATCCACCACCATGTTTCATGGTTTGTGTTACTGCATTCGAGGTAGTAATCTTTGGTGCAGTAGAAAGCACGGCCATTGCTCAAATTGATTGATATTAGTTTTATCAGACCACATAACCTCAAGCAAAAGCGATATCGTGTTTTTATTATTTTAAACCTTCGTCCAGTCAGCCACAGTCCAGTTTTCGTAGACCTGGGTAAATTCTTTATAAATCTTTATATTCTTTTGTCATAAAAGTGACCCACTGACTGGCGTCAATGTTTACCATATTTAGTGCCTCAGCTGGTGTAATTGCATTGCCACTTGCCACTAATTTTGCCAAATGACGAAAAGTGTGATCGTCATTTTTTCTGGGGCGTCCAGAAGCAGTTGAAGGTGTAATATTTTTCTTCCATTTTATTCTCTGCATCGTGACATGACTTTAATTAAACTTTTTTCAACGTTCCGACCAGAATTATTATTGTTTAATAAATTTCAACTACTTTACTTAGATACTTTAATTTTTGATCAGCACGTGGACAATAATGAACAATTGAAAAAAATACCAGTAAATTTATAAGCTACGTAGTGATTCCATTTGAGTTTCTGGATCTTTAAAGAGTTGAAGAGAGTGCAATATTTTAACACTAAAGAGATTGCGTTGCTGTAACATTGGGGTTTGTTTACATATTTCGCTCTTTTAAACATATATATATATATTTTTATATATATATAGTGTCCATGATGCAAGAGATCATATCAGACACATATTCAAAGAAAATGTTTTAGTTCTACGCGGCTATAAATTAAAGTTTTAAACTTCCATTATGGGACACCTGTTACGATTTTGCTGGCCACTGTAGATAGAAAACTTTGACATTGACAATAAATGCATTTAAAAATAAACTGATATGTAAATATGAAAAAGTACTTTTTAATAGTTATTGATCTGGAACCGAACAATTATTGAAAACGCAACAACTCAAAAGATCGAATAATATAAACTCAAACGGATATATATTTGAAGACGGTACACTCTAAACGCCAATCTCATGGCAATCGTTGTTTCTTTTTTGAAACAACAACATCTATGCAATGGCTTTCAATGAAAGCATGCATAGGAAAGAAATGTTATGAATATTGATGGTTATGGCGAAGCATTGTTGTGGAGTAGTATGAGTTTAGACAATTCTCGCTTACTTGAGATTTGTTTATCCCCATAATGTGCGATGATATTCCTAAATACTTGTGGAGAAGGGAGCTGATGATATGCCTTGGTTGGCATTGAAATAGCTACGTATATTCCCAACCATCCACTATAATGATCAATTTCACATATTTATTAATAATATTTCTATTAAAATGTACTTTTTCATAGAAAAATTACTTTTTAATAGTTACTGATCTTGAACCGAACAATTATTGAAAACATAAAATTAAAAATTTAAGATAAACGAGCTTAAAATCTTTTATTTGGTTTGCTTATTTATCTCCAATATTTGTGAAAAAAAACATAACATTTGTTCCCTGAAGAAGTCGCCCAATGTGAACACGAAATATTGGAGATAAATAAGCAAAACAAATAAAAGATCTTAAGTTCGTTCAAAGAATAAGAATAATTTCAATTGAATATCGTGGAAAACTTTATATAATTTTAGATAAAATTAATTTTTTTTTAAATTATAGCCTTAGGCGAGTGGTAAAATCTCAGTATTAGTTGGTCAGATCATAGCTAACTCATAGTGTCCTATTAGTTTATGTGACACAAGCTAAACCACAAAGTCAATTTCGAGCAATCTGAGCTTTTAACCCTAGAAAAATAACCTTATTTTTTATACATAAAAGATGTTAATTTGAGGTCTAATTAGTAAAGGTCCCAAAATGTTTTTAAATAAAATTCGTTTCAAATTAATAAGATTAAGCCTTGCTTTATAAAAAACTGCTGTCTAAAGAAAGCCCTCAAATTTTAAACTGCAAAACCGACCAACAGTATTCCCCTTAAAAGTCAAAGAAATAAATAAATGCTTATATGTCATACGTCTCAGAGACGTACGTTATCTCACTAGGGTTAATAATGAAAATGAGTTAGCTTTTCAGGCACCTGTGACTCATCTTTGGTGAACCGTGAGTTAACACAAATCCCGATAGGGTTCTTTCGGAGTAAATTCACAAATGCATTTCCATTCGTGTGTTTCAAGGTTTTCTATAGCAACTTTGTAAAATCAAACGTCATGTCCCTACTTTGTTGAAAGCAAATGCGCCAGAAACTTAGAGTTGTATAGTTCACGACCGAATTAGTTTAATTGAACGATTCAGTCTTGATAACCAGATGAATAAGATCACAGTGATTCTCTCTTTTGTTTCAGTAGTTCACTTGTTTCAGCAGTTTTTTCTTATTTCAATTGCCTACTTCTCTCTGCCATTTTCAATGCACAGGTGCAATGGAACCTAATGTTAACGTTTTTGTGGAATGGAAGTGTAAAACTATAGACCCTATACAAAGATGTTACATAATGGCAAATTGTTGATTCAAGATGGCTGATAGATGTAGATGGTGTTAGGGTCACATGATGAATTAACATTGTGTTAACACACATATTCTATTAAAATCATGAAGACTCTTTTGGTTGTATTGTTTGTTTTTCAATATAATTTCATCGAAATCCTAATTTTTTTGTTTTCCGAAATAGATATTTTACCACTTTTAAGTTAGTTTAAAACGTACCTTACCTACCTATCCGGTTTCGAACAACACCAGGGCATCAGTGACCTTACAAAACGAAGAGAACATATTTTGCCAACCAGTTCGATCTTTTGCATTATCTCTCCAGTTGGTAACACCAAGTGTACGCTGGGATTCGTCAACCTGATCCCTCCAGCAGAGTCTTGATCTTCATATTTTTGGTCTTCTTCAACTTCGACACAATTCGTGCTGGTTCGTCTTCGTCCTTTGTATAGATATAGGCTAGCCAGCCCAATTGCGTTATTTTTACCCGCTTAATTCTCTCGAAGACTCGTACAGATGTTTTGTCTGCTTGCGATAATACCCAGGACTCTGCTCCATAAAGCAAGACAGGTTGAATGAGAGTCTGGTGTAGCTGGATTTTCGTCATTCGAGAGAGGGCTTTATCTGTAAAGTGCTTGCTTGCACAAAAATAACATATATTCGCAAGCAGAATTCTCCGCTTGGCCTCAAGGCTGTCGTTCTCGTTTTCGTTTACGGCAGATCCGAGGTATATAAATTCGACAACCACCAGCTCGAAATTATAACGGTTATCAACGTTCACGGTTTGGTCTGATCGCGTGCAGTCCCTGCCCGATGGAACCATTATTTTTGTCTTGTCCTGATATACCCACTTTTGCCGACTCCTTCTCAATTCTCGGAAACATCGCCGTAACTTCTCTAACTGTGCGTTTAATGATATCTATATCATCAGCATACGGGAGCAGCATGTGCCTTTTGCTGCTGATAGTTTTATCTATGTTGACAGCAGCTTTCTCGTAATGACCTCCATTAAGATGTTAACGAAATGCACGATAGGGTGTCGCCTTGCCTGACGCCTCGCTTGGTTTCGACTGGCTCGGTTAGATCCTTACCAATTTTCACTGCGGATTTGGTGTTCGTCAAGGTGATCCTGCAAAGTCGTATTATTTCTGCAGGAATACCAAGCTCAGACATTGCTTCGTAGAGTTCCTCGTGTATCTGGCTATCGAGGCAAATCTTATAAAAAATGTGATCGATTGTGTATTTTCAAGGCGTAAAACCACGCACATTATACTTGACAGAAACTTATATGCTATGGATAAGAGGCTTATTCCACGGTAACTGGCACCGAGACTCTGGTTACATTTTTTTAAATATGAAACATAGTACACTGAAATTTCAATCGCCGGGCATGCATTCAGCTAACCAAATGTTGCTAATGAGCTGATGCATGCACCTTATCAGCTCATCGCCGCCAGCCTTAAATACCTCCGCCGGTAATCCATCGGCTCCTACGGCTTTGTTGTTCTTAAGCCGGGCAATAGATGTGCTGACCTGATCTTGGATAGGAGGGGGGCAATCAACGTCGTCGTCCAAATTCTGATCCATTGTCTCTTTCTTCTGTACGTCTCAATTTTCTCACACTCCCACTTTCTTCACTGCCGTTTCTTAAAGAGACGGTTTAACTATCGCCTTTTCCCCTATACCGCTCATTCCTAACTCGCGTTGCAATTGACGTGCAGCCTCCTTTTCATCATTTACAATGCGACACTCATCATCGTACCATGGTTTATTGCGAAGCGGTATTTCAAACCCAAGTATGGTTGTTGCGGCAGTTTTTATAGAATCGGAAATGGGTTTAAATTGCGCTTCAGGATCGTCATCGGGAGGGGGTGCCTTCTGTGCCACAAGCTGCGAGAGTTTCCATCAATAGACTTTGGCTACCTCTGGTAATTGCAGGTTTCCGATGGCTAGCTTTCTCTGCGTGTTGTTTCGTACGATTTTCGCTCAACTTAATCTTGTGCGAACCTTTGCTGCTACCAGGGAGTGCTGAGAATCGATGTTAACTCCTCTGATCACTCGCACGTCCATTTCACTGGATGAGTGCCTTCCATCAATTACCATGTGATCAATTTGGTTTTTCGTTCTTTGATCAGGGGATACCCCAGTAGCTTTGTGGATGTCTTTATGCTGAAATCTTGCAAAGTCAATCAAGTTGTCGGAACTGTCAGCATGTAGACTGAAATTGCCAATAGTAGGAGCTCATTGAATATGTCTTTGGCATCATCATCTTTCTCTGCTGTCGGGTCATGCACACAAATATTTCGCTTTTATGCGGATTGTGGCTATACGTTCACTCACTGGATTGAACCTAGAGACTAGATGTCGCAGTCTTTTGCCAACTACAAATCCGCAGCCAAAGTTATGTTTTTTTTCTCATGACAACTGTAGTATATATCGCAGTTTCTTTTTCTTGTGCAGCCATGTCCTGTCCATAGCATTTCCTGGATAGCGGCAATGTCAGCCTTATAACTTTCGAGGACACCTGCCAGTTGGATACTTGCACCAGATCTATATAGAGTTCTTACATTCCAAGTCCATATCCGTAAATCGTGGTCCTTATAACGTTGCGGGGATCGTCAACAAACAGGGGTTGTCTATGTTTTCTTTTTCGTTTTTGTATATTCACTGCCATTATGAACGGTGGCGGGAGGCAAACCCAGTCCACCGGGTTTTTGCATTTTATCTACTGCCGGTGTATTTGATTGCATCCGCCCATTATCGATCAAACGCTGACCAGGATGCAATATGTAGAACCTAGGATTTCTTCTTTTGGTTTCTATCCGCCGTTGGCCCGTATGTTTGGCTCATCCGTCTTCTAAGGACAAAAGATTATGCCCGATATCCTGATGAGCTTCAGAGATCAGTCACCTAATAAACCTGAGACGCATCAACGATCGCATAGCCAAATAGGCAGCTCATCGGAAAGCCTTAACTGCAGTCGCTAGAAAAAATATTGTACCGTTGCCAGGGAACCACCACGTGGTGGAAAAATCATACTCAAAGTCAATCTTTAGCTGCCAGTTTAAAACTTGTCAACCTTAAAAGGAAGAGAACCTAAAAATAGGGTATTGCTAACCTTTTAGCAGAAATTCACCACCTTCCCTTAGCCACCTATAGAAGAAATCTTGGTGTGTACATATGTATTTGGTTTTATGCATTTGAAGTGCAACACAAAATTTCATAATTTCGATAGACATTGAGAATTCCTTTTGACTATATGTACGATATGTAGATTATGGGTAATAAAAGGAATAGGAAACATTTGCTGATTTCTGGCTGAAAATCGAAAATCTCAAAACCAGCTCAGTATGATTTGTATACAAAATAGAATATTTTTTCATAAATACCAGGTCAAAAATTCCACACAAAGTATTGAGAGAGTAAGTTAGATTTTTGTACATACTATTATCAGGAAATAGCCATAAAGTCTTACCTACAAATTCTATTTTCAGAAGTGTCCACCCCCTAAACTTTTAAGCACAAGTTGTAGCACAGTCTAGTTAAAGAGCTTATAATTAAACTTACTAAAACATGTTGAAATCAGAATTAATATAATCAAAATGTATACATAAGTCTTAGTTATTCAGTTTAAGAACAAAGTACTTATTTCAGTGTAAAAGGGATAAACTTGCATAAATTTAACCTAGCCCTAATGAACGCGTAGGTCCTTTAAAAACGTTACTACAAATACAACTACGTTGTACACAAGCAATAAAGGAGGTAATAACGTCACTAATGCGCCGTCTAACGGCATAATTGAATATCCTAATTCACTTTTTATTTTATAAGTTAAGTCCAGTTGAACTCAACTTGTGTTACCTTAAAAGGTGGGATGAAGACATGTACAATGTTATTCTATATCCTTCGCGTTCATCCATTAAATTCTAATGTCAAGATTTCACTTGAAAAACTCAATTGACTTCTGTTCTATATCTCTAGGCTATTAAAGTCTGCATGTACGCGTTTGTTTTTGTTTTTATTTTCATCTTCTTGTTCCCATTAGAATAAGTTGAATCCCTTTTTTTGCATTTGTATTAGAGACTTTCTTTCTGGGTGGCTCTTAACTGTCCAAGGTATTCTCTTAGGGGAAAAGCAGTCAGTACATGCTCAAATTTTTCTTGTTTCTCTTATGCTGGGCATTACTTTATGTCTGCGGCATAGACACAAAGCATAAACTGACTAACCAGAATAAAAACCCTTCAGTGTGTGTGACACGTTTTATGTATTTTGTACAAATTCTGTAGTCATCAAAAGGCCAGGCCACGAACCCTTATTATCTCTTACAAAGGTAGACATTTTTAAATTGTATGCATCCTTCGAGAATTTAAAGTCCTTTTCCTGTAACAAATTACCACAAAATGAATAACGCAGTATAAAGTTATATTTTGTGCGCTGTGAAGGTACACGTGCATATCGATTTTCCGTGTGTTAAAAGTATATGACGAAATTTCAATCAGTTTTTTTTCAATTTCTTAAATTTTGGCTGCAATTTTTTATTACATTTTCCGTGCAATTAAGTACATTTGTATACACATTTTTATAGAGAATTTTATTTAAAAATTTATAAAACTTTTCAATATTACTTGATACCCCCAAGCAGGAAAAGTAAATGAGAGTTAAAATTTACATTCGCATATACTGCAAATTGTCGCAATGGATGGATATCCAACAAAAAATTGTACATACTAAAAAGCAGTAACGGAAGGAGGAATCTCCTCGAATGCACTTGCCAATACGCTTATAGAAGCGCATTTTTGTCGAGCAAAGTTCCCACTTAGAAGCAGGCGATAGTGGCAACTAAACGCAATATATGCATTGTTTCCAAGAAGCCCTTTATCGATTTCAGAATAAATGATGGAAATATTTTCCACTGAACGCACTGGGCGAAAACGTAATCACAAAATTGATCCACAATCACAAATTGATCCGCAAACTTCGTTGATGTTACTCTATTTCTATCGAATTTATTTCGTAGTTTTCTTACAGTTGATGTTGAAGACTCGACATTCTGGAAGAAAGCTGTTAATATTTCCCAAATTTCTTTATGCGTAAAGCGACCCATTTCGAAAATTTCTAGCACTTAACTAAGAATCTATCACTTTATAAATGCCAAATTGGTCAGCTGATTCGAAACGAGGTTTCAAATTCCACAAATTCCAAATATTCCACAAATTCAAAAATCTGAAATTAGTTTACAAACAACTAAGGTACGAATTTGGTGGGTTCAAAGTCACGCAATAATGAATAACTATTTTCTAGCATGGATACATGCTTACAAATATAGTTTCCTAAGATAATTTCATGGAAATCTTCAAGGATATTCAAGGTTAAAAATTTCAAAGGATATTATTCGTAGGTTTGCGTCCTGAATTTTCCTCATCGTCTTTCATTTGGTACCTATATCACTATTGTAGGACTTGAAAACTTACAAATATAAATATAAATATAAACTTGTATATTCTTTCAAAATTAAAAGTCCTTTAAAAAGGAGACAAGATCACAAAATGAAAAACTGAGTATGAGGTTATAGTACGCATGGTCTCTAGTTTCACTTTTATATAGTTTTGTTCGTGGGTGACAAAAAAAGTTGAAATTTGTGTCACGGTGTTATATGATGAACTTGTCCTACGTTACTTGACACAATGCTGATTTGGGGGTTTCAATTCCTGTAGTGCTCACGCATGTATGTCAATCGGACAGTGACTGAAAAAAAACCTTCAACAAATTTATGAATTCCTTCACCTAATTGATGAAACATTTCCTCATTTCCAACCTACGACTCACTTCGTTGATCTGATGAAAAAAATTTCACCAATCTTTCATCCATATTTCATCAATTGTTTATGTTGATACAACGACAACATTACAACAAGATGATCTATATTTTTTATTAATTTCGTCAATTAGATGCAAGGTTGTCATCAATTTTAAGTAAGTTTGTCATCAATTTGATGTAAATTGGTCATTATTTTGATGTAAATTGTCTGTGAACCTGTAGCCAAATTCTTTGGATTATTTGTCATTATACAAAATCCACAAGAACAAGGACAACGTAGAAAATGCTCTTAGCGAGGTTATTGTTTTCTGTTGATTGCACTAATTTATATTATGTATTTAATTAAAATTTTTACTAGATTTTTCTTTTTCTCTTTATTATTTCCATTCTTCAAATGATGAGTGATGACGATTGATGTAAAAAAGATTATCAATTCAATGAAGTAGAGAGAGTCATCAATTCAATGAAGAACATATGATGAACATTTATCATTGATTTCATGTAAAGATTTTCGTTCAGTGTGGGTCCCCACCTATCCAATACGGTATGACTTGTCCTTCGTCTTTCCTTCATCGTATCAGTATCGCCAACACGTTCAAATTTCAGTGGAACCTATAGAGTAGTCCCAAGTATTGCCAGCTCTTCCTGTCTGTAGTTCTCCGGAATATCCCTGCGCCTTAGCTCCAATATATGGTGAATATCAAATTCCTCGTTAGGAGCTCTGCGATGTTGAGTTCAGGAATACTCACTCCAGTGACCTGATAGCCATGTGAATGTCAGAGAAGACATTCATCCATTCCCTCATTGCCAAAATTTCTCTCCGATAGCACTACAATTATCTGCTACTTTACGAGAAACGGACAACCCTAGTTCGCGGGCATAGAGCGTATACCCTTTCTTATCAATGAGTTTAGATCCGACTTTATAGAAGTTCATATAACCCTCTCTTTCCGGTATGAAAGTGTGACAGCAAGGTCTTCAGAGATAAGAACCTCTTACGAGAAGCGAAGATCCAACTATATCAGACACTCATACAACCTGTCTTGCTTTATGGCGCAGAATCCAGAGTCTTCAGAGAAAAATGCTCCAAAAAGTATATGGTCCTATAATAGAAAACCGCGATTATCGCTGACGGATGCACTAGAGATGGGTTCGAGTCACGTGATTGGGGTGATTCACGCATGAGTTTGAATAGGATTCAATCAGTTTTAATCAGTTTTTCAACAATACCTGGAATTTCTTTGTTCATGGAATCTCTCTCCGTTATGAAAATGTAATATCTCCGATCAAATAGTGGTTCCACTTACAAGTATTCGATGAACACATATCTCTATATTCCTGGAATGCCTTTGTTCAAGAAATCCCTTTCCGGTATGAAAGTGTGATATTTCCGATCAAATAGTGGTTCCACTTACAAGTCTTCGATGAATGCAGGAATGTTGAGAACATATTTGGACCGTCACCGATCACGTTCCATTGTGACCTGATAGGAAACCTAGAGGTAGTCTGTTCTAGTATAATATCCAACAGCGGCAAATGTAACATTGCATGCAGTAGAAGAGTGAAAGTGCTGCGCATATCTGTCGTGATGCACCTCGACGCCATTCTTTGAAGCCTAGTTAGTAGGGCACAATAAGTGGGCTACTCAAGCAATTGCGACCACAATCCCGAAAGAGCATTATCGGTCACACCGTCGCTATATATCTAGTAAAGAATCCACAAGAAAGTCCCTTAGCTACCAAAAATAACACCCAGATATTTGTCACATCCGGAAAGCTTTATTTTGGACCCATCCAATTTGATTTCTTACAACCATGGTATTTTATACCTTCTTATTAAAAGAACCAAAAGGGGTTTGGCCGGACCTACACCTAGTCCATATTCACCTGACCATCTGTCCAAAGTCTGCAAGTTACCCTCGAGAATGTACAGGTACCTGGTTATATTACTGGTATACTATCCCATTAAGGCTATTCACACATCGTTTGCATTAATAGCAATTTGGTTCCATATTTCTAAGACAGGCCAGTATTCCATTTACCTCGAAGTTCTACAGAATTGGAGACTCCTTGAGATGTAATCTGTTGACATACACACCTAGTAGAGTTCCGGCAAGAAATCACTAGATCGTCCACATCCCGAAGTACTGCTGGTGATATCGTCTCCGCCACCGGGATACTTAAAAAGTTTGAATTCGACGAGTGCGCATTTAACCCCCGTTAGCAACTTCCGATCAATGAAGTACGATTATTTACATCGATCTCCTCGTTCAGCGTTTTGCCAGGGAAATGGTTATATATAAGGAAATTGAGCGAACGCACACTGCCGTTACTCTGGTAACCAGAATGGGTTTTCAGGCGTGGTCTTGTCATGTTGCCTGACGCCAGTATTTTCCTTAGTCTTGAAGCCTTCGATGTATTTCCTATTGGTACACAGAAGAGAACACATTCCTCTCTTTTTACGTCTTTAGTCGTATTCTTCTTATTCCGTCTTTGTACTTTGTACATATCTTTGACTTCCTGTTTTCTCGAATCCTTGTGGCTTTTTTCTTCTGAGTTGTTCCGTCACTCTCTCTATGCTATCTACACTATCATCAACATCCTTTCCACATCAACTTTTCTACATAACATCTACATCCATTTGAAGGCCTATACGTTTAGGGATCAACCAGTCTTCCTCACATTTCGACGAGCCAATTCAAGCCATCGATGATGCAATAGATGTCGGCATTCTCGCTTAGTGACGGTGACACTACTGAGTACCTAGCCATGAAAAATCTTCACTGTAGATTTTTACGTCCAAGTCAGTGAGTATAACACTGGTCGCGAGAAGCTCCGCTTTTTATTCGATATATTCGGAAACTATTTATTTAATGGTTTTCATTCAGTATGGTTAATTTTTTGCCTCCTTCTAGCTAAAGAGAAGTTATTATTGCAATTTCCCGGCTCAAGAACAACCAAGCCGCTGGTTTGGATGGACAACCAGCTTAACTGTTTAAGTCTGCCGGCTATGAGTTAGTAAGGCGCATGCATGCTTATATGCGAAATCTGGTTAGACGAATGCACGCCCGACTATTGTAGCCTCAGGATTCTGTGTCCTGCTTTCAAAAAAGGCGACCGAAGTACATGTACAAACTATTGTGGAATAAGCCTTTTACCAATCGCATACAAGGTCATCTCGAGCCTGCCTTCCATAGTGGGTTTGGCAGTAAACAAAGACAAGACAATTTTAATGGTTTCGACAACCAGAAGATCCATACGATTGCATGATAGTTTGAGCGTTAATAACAGTTACAATTTCGCGCTAGTTGATGAATTTATATACCTCGGACCTGCCATGAAGAGAAGCAATAACGGCGGCCTAGAAACTAAACGGAGAATTGTGTTTGCAACAGGTGTTATTTCGGGCTAAAAAAGCACTTCAGACATAAGAAAGACATCTCTCGAGAAACGAAGATCCAACTACATGGAACTCTCATACAACCTGTCTGGTTTGATGGCGCAAAATCCTGGATCATATCGCATGCTGTTGAAACACCACATTCACTCTGAAAAATGTATGGTCCTATAACAAAAACCAGCTAGTATCGACGACGGATGAATCACGAGCTGTATAATCTGTATTCCGACATCGACGTAGTTATGTGTATCAAAATAGCGCCTTTACGCTGGCTGGCTACTCCATATCAGTAGAACGGGTCAGAATAAACCAGTGCAAAAGGTATTCAAAAACGTACTCGAAGGATATCGAGAAATGCGACGACCAAAATATCACTAAAAGGTAACGTATAATAAGAGTAAGGTGGCAAGAGATTGGTGGTACCAACTGGAGGAGAAAAACCGAGCTCATTTTGTAAGGCCCTTGGTCCCTCTGGGTTGTTTGAGGCCACCTAAGTTAGTAAGTAGATATGGTTCGCTTTCCAATCTAGTTGGAATCCAAAGCACTTATGGTCAGAGAAAGACTCCTTCTCCATGGCCCTCCATTCCTGATCAGTCGATGCACGTGCTCTGCTGCAACGGTGAGGAAAGTCGGATCATTGGTAATCAACAAGTTACGAGTATCATGATTTAAAATACCATTTCGTGCACATTTCGGAGATTTGCTACGTATAGTAATGAGTGACACCCTGATCGATATCAACATTGTATAAGTAAACTTTGTTGTGAACTTGTTACGCGTAATTTTAAGTTAAAATCGCAGTACGTTTCATCCGGAATAAATTCATCCCGAACACTAGGAGGCTTTCAAGAGAGCTAGGTTGTGTTCGTTTCGTCGTTGTTTTTTCTCAATACTGAGCCCCATCTTGTTATTTTAATAACTACTGACTAGCTCCTCCATTTTTAATAAAGTACATCTTCTAATGCAATTACATGTAATCTCTTTAATACATCCGTGCCGCATCATTCCTCCCTGGAGTTTACGTCAACGTATCGTATCGTAGCTGCATATAAGCTCATTTCTGTGTCCCAGATATCCTGAGCATTGGCTGTACGTTGCAGTGCTGCTGCATTCCAATTACAATTAAATCATTACCCTCGTTCATGTACGCCATGGTATTGCATTCGAAGATTAGCAGTACGTCCATTACCAGTCTAAGGTTTATTTTGAGGTATAACTCCAAGAAGCAAAATAACCACACAAAACTGTTCACAAGAACTAGAAGAATAACTTTCAAAAAGTTTTCAATTAAAAAACTTTTAATCCCCTCTTGTTTTATACGCAAAAGGATACTGCTACGCTACATTGGTGGAAAATGAACAATAGTTTCTTTGAAGAAAAAAATAAAAACTACAAGTATAATCGGAAAGCCCCCCTTTGGCAGCAAACAATGGAATGGAAAAATCCTTAGAAAATGTGCAGCGTGCTAGTGAAACACTCAACCACGCAAAGTATTTTCGAGTTCGGAAATCTTGATATTGTGTAGACTTTTTTCTAATACGAAATCAAACAACATAAACCACAATAGACTTTTAAGGATAAATATGAAATTCGTATTCACCCGTGTCTGAGTTTAAAGCAAATGAATAAAGAAGTTGTTTTAGTTTTTTTTTTTGTTGAAACTTAAATGTTTCAGAGTGGTTTTTGCTTTACGTGAATTGCAGAATGCAAAAATTTGCAATATTGTAATTGCAAGGTTATTGCGTTATCGTAAAGCTTAAAGCTTTAATCTAAGTGCATGAAGGGTATGTCATTGGATGACTGTTTTGTTAAAACTGACAATGCTAAAAACTAGTAGTTTGATCGAACAACATTTTCGGTTTGATATGAACTTAAAAATAAAGGACTTCACACTTCAGAGTCGCAGCCTGGTTTTTTTTTGCGATGACCAACACTCAGGGGATGTCGGCTGTAAATGCAGCGCATTGCATTGGACTTATTAAAAGGAGATAGAAGTAGGGGGAAAGAGAGAAAACTACTTGTTAATGTTTGACTTAAGCTTGCTAATGTTGTAAGAAGTGGGGAATACATACGGACTGTTCGCGTGGAGAACGAATTGTTTCTGTAATGCGCAGTTTGGTCCAACGGCCAGGAAACAGAAAAGTGATGAGTTTCACTTGAAAACCGCGTCGTACAGTTGAATACCCTAAAATGTGCAATGAGGCCATGTAATTCGGCGGAACACTTTCTATGAAAATACCTATAAAATAGCGACATACAGCTAACATTTCATCGATGGATAACTGCTGTCACCTATCAGCTTCAACGCCCTCTTTTGCGCGCGGTCTAGAAGCTCCAAGGTGGACGCAGGAGCAGCCCTAGCCCAAATATGAGAGTTGAATTCCATTTTTGGGCGAATATATGTGGTGTAGATATTGAAGAGATCGGGTGGGGAGAACAATTTTGTACGCCGCTTTAAAAAGCCCAGGCACTTGAATGCTTCTTTCGACACGTTGAAAATGTGCTTATTCCAGCGAATGTCACATTGTATCTTCATGCCCAGAACATTAAGAGCTTCCGATTCACCAACATCTAAACCACCCATTGAAATCATTGGCTGGGTCGAGTCACCAGTGTGCTTGTGCGATATTCTGCAACACTGTTTTTTGCGTGCATTAAATTCGACTCGGTATTCCCTGCCCCTCTCACTAATCACATGCAAGTCATGATTAAGCGTGTCATTCATTGTTCGTCTCCTTCCTTGCACTACGGAAATATTGGGGCGACGATCGAAAGAATATGAGTGACATAAATTACTATCATCAGCGAAGGAGTAGATGGGATATGCTGTCCGATCCAGAAGGTCGTTGATGAAAATAAGAAAAAGAGAGGGAGAAAGAACAGAGCCTTGAGGTACTCCTGGATTAATTGTATACTCATCGAAAGAGATACCGTCTATTATAACTCGTATGGGACGGTGTCTGAGAAAACTCGAATTAAATCGAGAGAAGTTCCTACCTAAACCTAAAACATTAACTTTAGTTGTTTTCAGATCCTCGTCATATTTAAAGTTGTAATTTCCTTTTAAGGCTAAGAGATCATATTTTCTCCGGTTAGTGAAAAAAATGCAAATGCCGCGGGTGGGATTCGAACTCACATTCGCTGGACGATCGTTTCGATGTTTGTGAAGCATCATCTTCAGCAGCGTCTAGCCGGTTAAGCCACTGCGGTGTGTATTTACACAAGTCACTAACCGAAGACATTTATTGATTGTGTGTGTGCAGAGTGATTGTTGTTGCTACTTACACACATTGCTTTCCTACTTACACGTACTGATGCAGAAGTTTTGAAAGTTCTATTTATAGAACGAACTATTCTAATTGTAGTTGTCTCGTTCTGTTTTGAGCCTGGTGCCAAACTCTATCAAATGCTTTAGAAATATCTAAGGTCACTATTTTGCTCTCACCCAGTCTATGCATGGACCGATTCCACTGTTCCGCGAGGAACGCCATCTGGTCATTCCTGCGAAACCTATACTGACGATCACTGAGTATACTGTTAACTTACAGATAATTCACCAAATGGTAATTTATCATGGTCTCCATCACTTTTGAGAGCGTAGAACATATCGCAATTGGCCGGTAGTTATCGGGATTAGTAGCCTCTCCTTCTTTGGGGATCGGCTGGACATTTGCAACCTTCCAGCGAGTAGAGAAAGTACCTGTACGGTATGACAGGCTAAAAATTTTGCGCAGTCGACGAGCAAGCGTCGAAGAATACTTGCTCAAAATTAGTGCCGGAATTCCATCCGGAACCGGAGACTTTCCTACGTTGAATTTCTCAAGGACCTTTTTAACTCCTCGCGTACAAAAAATATCTTAGGCATGGAGCTAGATATATTTGCGATGACGGGGACTGGTTGAGAGCTAATCCGCAGGGAGGAGTTTTCTGCAAATATTGCGGCTAAAAGGTTAGCTTTATCAACCGGGTTAGTATATATTATGCCATTTTTAAATAAGGTTGGGATAGATGAAGAACTATTATTGTTCTTAATTCTCTTGACAAATGACCAAAAACTCTTACTTCCCCTGGCGCGAAGACGCTGTTCATGCAGGAATTCTGCGCGTCGTAGGACCTTGGCACAATGTGATCTAACTAACTTGCGCAGCATATCAGTAGTTGGATTTTTATTCAATTTCCAATTACTGAAAGCTTCCTCTTTGGTTCTGACAGCTTCTTAGCATGCCTGGTTAAACCAACATTTATCAGAAGGTTTAATCGAAATTTTCTTTGATGGAAAGAATATCTTCATTCCCTTTAAAATAATGTTTTCCACCATTTCTGACGCAGTATTGACATCACCGTTTAGAAAACATAGTTTCCAGTTGAACTTCCTATAAAATTCGTTGAGCTCATTCCAACGTGCGTTTTCGTACATGAATATGGAACGCTCCATGGCCGGCGTTGAAGCGACGTGAAGATCAGAGTACGAAAAGGAGGCAGAAACAAGGCAGTGATCCGAATTTCCAAGAGGATTACTTACTTACTTATCCGGTCTCGGACAACCCCGGGGGGTCAGGGACCTTACAAAACGAAGATAACATATTTCGCCAACCAGTTCGATCTTTTGCCTTATCTCTCCAGTTGGCAATACCAAGTGTACGCAGGGATTCGTCAACCTAATCCCTCCAGCGGAGTCTTGGTCTTACTATTTTTCGTCTTTTTTTCTTTTTATTTTGATTAACCCGAAATTTTAGCCAAAGGCAAGTAAATCCAGGATCTATAATGTCCAGTTGTTGCATGGACTGAAACCAGTATTTAAATTGCTGAAAGTAAAATAGCAACAGCAGACAAAAATTTACTAAAACCTAAAAAACACATAATCAAATTTTGTCAAACGACGTCGGCTGTTGCTTCGCATAGGAAAATGTTCGAAAACAAAATAAAAGAAAACCGCAAACTCACAAAATAATTTTTTTGAATCGACTGTGACTGCGGCACACACACAATTTCTTGCCTCCAGAATCAATCGTTTGTTGAAAAATTACTAGCGACTGTTTTACTTTAAGCAAATGTTCTGTTAGCGAAATCAACAGTCAATCCAACGACTGAAATCACCACAGAACAGTCTTGAAATTGGTGAATTAATTTCATTGCTAAACTGATTTACTGATTGTGACTGTAAAAATGATCCAGACAAACTGAATGAAACCTCACACACACAATTTGTAACCGACAGCAACAATCAGTAGGAGCAAGTTGACTTACCACGGCGGGCCTCTAAGCAAATATTAAGTGTGTGTCTTTTACCCCGCTAAAGTTAATTATAGCTTAATTTGTACGGGACAGCTAAGCGATATTAAGTGGCATTTCAATTTCCCACTTAAATTCCCACTTGAGCGATGACAATGTTGCCACAAGAAATGGCAACCTAAAATAATATTTCATAAATTTTGTTGTCATTTCTTGCGAATGAAAATGTTATCAAGGAGAGACTCAAAAGCAGAAATTTTCAAAATGGCTTGCACATTTTTAATTCAATAAAATTATTTTATTTAATGGAAGACTACGTATACTTTTATATCTCTAAATTTGAACGATATCGTAGTTTTATTTCCGATTGAAAACATAATTGGAACTAAATTGTTCACAACAACGCGCGGTAAATGTTATGCATACTGATCGTGGTAGAATTATCTATAAGGTAAACAGGTGATAGCATTTGTTCCATGTCTTTTTTCGTTTCACTTGTCAAAATCATATGAATTTTGATTTGATACCTTTTTGTATTGTTGGTATATATTTGTGTAGAGTTTAATAAACTGAAACGAATGAACGAAAATAAAATGTATGTTGTTGCTGCTTAAACCTACAACAACATCTGCTGCTACCATGTAATATTTGTTGGCACTGGCTACAAATGTGTTGCCGTATCGCATTTTTTCACCCATTACAGCAAATGTTGCCACATTTTGTAGTATTAAGTGTGGATCGTTCTATCATAGATAAAGGAAATAACTAGATATCGCACATGCCTTGGGAAATTTCTTGTTCAATGGGTATTTTGTTTTATTTAGTGGGCTGATACTGTACAGTTCAACACAAACTAATACCAACAATAACAGTACACCAAAAAAGCACATAACCAAAATACATTTGAATTTGAAAGTGGGGAACACAACGACATGAAAAAAACTAAATTAGTTGTTCGAATAGCTTAACCTGGAAAATGATTCTATTTTTGTATTGAAAAAATATACCACACTGTTGAATAAATGTCACTGAATGTTATGAGAACCTTCAATGAGAGTTACAAAACGACTACACAGCACCTAGTGGCAGTACTTGACAACGCCTGTGCGATATCTACTTATTTCGTTTATCTATGGTTCTATTTGGAAAGTCGTAAGTGGCGATACCTTAATGGAATAAAAAAACAGCCTTATTATTTAAAATTTAATAGGAATCCAGTATTGCCATATATTCAACATCTGGAAAAAACTCGGTATTACTGTTTTTTTCTTCTAAAACTTATGAACTTAATATTTTGAATTATCTTAACAGATTTTGTGCTGTTCTTTCATATTTTTTTAACAAGTGTTCGCAAAATTAGTAATAATGGTTATTAGTATTTCACCAAACATCACTTAATTGGTATAATCGTATTACTAGGTAACACTGTTTTCCATTTTCCATTTCCAAATATTTACTGCCTTCCAAATTTTGAACGCAGTTGAGGTTCAAGTTGATGAAGTGCGATTGTATTGATTATTGTTACTGTCGACTACAAATTGTAAGTCGCTGTTGTTGTAGCCGAAATCATTTTGTGTGTGTGCGGTTTCATTTCGGTTTGTCTGGATCATTTTTGCAGTCACAGCTATGGAAATCAGTTTAGCAATGGGAAATAATTCATCAAATTGAACACTGTTCTGTGGTGATTTCAGTCGTTGCATTGACTGTTGATTTTGCTATCAGAACAGTTGCTTAAAGTAAAACATACTACGTTTATACGCACGCCTTACTTGCGAGTAACAATATCGCGAGTAAAAAATTTGAGCGTATAAACGGTGAGTTATTTCCTTACTCGCAAGTAGCTAACTCACGAAAATAAGTCGTGAGTAACGACGCTACCTGCGAGTAAATTTTACAGTGCTGCCATATGTCTCAACAATGAAAATCTGGTAGCGCATCAGATGTTTCTTTTACAAACAATTCAATTGGGATTGTGATATTGACGTGCATGTATGTCTGAAATGTCTGACAAATGTCGTTCACTTGACGCCATATAACTTAGCTGCATCTGCAGCATTATTTTTTGCAGCCATTGCTTCCTTTCTTGCATTAACTGCTTTGCAATAACAAGCTTTTTTATTGCCGACATTTAACACTTTACGCACTGAAAGGAATTTCACTCAATGAAATATAATTAAATATCAAAACAAACAAAACATCTGTTGATGCTGTCACAGTTATATATTTTTTTTAATTAGGCAGCACTGAAAGCGCTGTAACTCCTGAATGCAAACTACCATATAAACAGTGAGCTCAGTACTCGCGATTAATTTTACTCGCGAGTTGGCTGCCGTATAAACGTAGTAACAGTCGCTAATAATTTTTCAACAAACAACTGATTCTGTCGGCAAGAAATTGTGTGTTCGCAGCAATCGCAGTCGATGTACAAAAAATCATTTTGTGTGCGTGAGTTTTCATTTCAGTTTCTTCGAATCATTTTCGCAGTCACAGTCAGTAATTCAGTTTAGCAATGAAAATCAGTCAGCAATTTTAAACTCTGACTTAAACACAACATCGTCACTTACATATACCACAATGCCTCTGTGTGAGAAAAAATTTAATTGTTTTCCCATTACATCCCATGAAGGAATTGGGAGAGCTACTCGCAAGCAGTGAGCTGTGCGCTTTATAGTTTTTTTTTATACTCACTGATTGGGACCTACAGTTTTACACCGGTTCCGGACGGTATTTTTGAGAAGCTGTTTCATGGCTAAGTACTCGATAGTGTCGCCGTCACTAAGCGAGGTGACCGTCGTCGAAAAAAATTTTAAGGTGGTCGGAGCAGGGATCGAACCCAGAATCTCCTGGGCAAGAGGCGCACACACTAACCATTGCACCACCGACGGCCATCAAATCTTACATAGTCCAATTTGAATCAGCAGCTTATTGACTGATGTGTTTTTGACATTTTAAATATATTAAAATCTGAATAATGCTGTTATATTTTCTGAATACTAAAAGCTACTTTTACGGGCAAATGAAACAATGCAAGAAATTATTATTTTGTGCTGATTTGTACTCAGTTTACTACAAAAATATAAGCATATTGTTTGCCGTGTAAAACAAAAAAACTGAAAAATTACCGTTAATACAGCCGAAAATTATCCGGTTTTACTGGTATTTTCATTCTGTTAAACCGAAAACCGGCTAATCCAAAATATCGGTTTTTTGAACACTCTACTACGCTCTCGATAGGGTCGCCATCACTAAGCGAGGTGCCCATTGACGAAAGAAATGTACGGTGGTCAGAGTAGAGATCAAACCCACGTTCTAGTGTGCAAGAGCTGCGTACATTACAATTGTGCCACCGACTGGCAGGGTGTTATTGCCAGTATTATTATATTTTTTTCAAGAAAATCTGTACATTTTTGCAAAACAATCTTTTTTCTGAAAAAAAATCTGTTTTTACGCAATATTAAAATACGTTGTATTTATAGTTGAATTTTCCTATTATTATGATTTTCAATTTTAGTTTCGGCTTGAGGTCATAGGTATGGAAAAAACAAAACGAAGTTGTATAAATTTCCATTTATCACAATTTATTTAGTTTCCAATATTTCGATCAACTTCGTTGATCATTTTCAAGGATCTAATACAAGAAAAACACAAAGATTTTATAAAACATTAGTGAAAACAGGAAACACAAAATTTTTCTTTCAAATACAATATTGTCTGGAATGGATTATTGTGTAGGAAATCACAATATTATTTAGGCATATAATTACATTGTGAGGTATCAAAACGTATACGACTAGTCTTTGCTGCAAAGTTTTGTCAACTAATTAGATTTTTCCGCCCTAATGTGTCAAGTCCACATTGATCTGTATCGTGCTTGTAATTGAGTCTTTTCTCAAATGGAACGTCAATAATATGTAGCATTTCCTGAAAGATAGAAAGTCCTTCAGTTAGAATTTTCACTTCGTCAATGTTTGGGTTGTGTCCAGTTAACGTACAGAGGCCTACGAGTGCTGTCTTTTGTTCTAAAGGCTTATAATGTGCCTGTTGGTCCTATTTATGTGATGAAATTGTCGTCTTCAGTTTATTCATCGTACTACCAACATATACCTTCTGGCGCTTGTCCCCGTAGCACTTGATTTCGTACACCATATTTGGCTTGTCATCCGTATCGATTCTCGACCTAGTCCTACTAAAAAGACGATTTAGGGTAAAGTTAGACTTTGGAGCTAAATGGTACTTCTCCCTCTCATAATTGTTTGAATGTTTGATTCTTTCCGAGAGTCCTGTAGGCTTTTGGTACCAGTCAACTTTTAAATTTCTATCTTGTCTTATAACTATGCAATCAAGGTATGGTAATTGTCGGCCCCTTTCCTCTTCAACTGTAAATTGTAATTGTCGATTGAAAGAATTGAGCGCCTTCATCGTGTCCTCCACCTCAGATATCCCAATGGTTACAAATCGGCCACATATTTAGTTTTCATTTTCGGTCTCCTTGTTGTTGAGCGTCGTGTCAAGTAATCCTTCCATCATAATGTCCGCCATTATCGATGACGCTGGAAAACCCATAGGCATGCCCTTTCTTTATTAATAAAATCTGGCCTCATATTTAAAATATCGTGTATCATTGATACAAATCGACAGTCATTTCATTAAACTACGCTGTGGTATCGTATGGTTGTGTAATCCGGCATTGTACTCCACTTTTCCTCTATATTTCGTAATGCCAAATTTATGGGTATTCTTGGAAAAAGATTGTCCACATCAAACGATACCAATATTTCGTCTTGGTCTACTTTCAAGTTTTTTACCCAGGATTCGCAATCAATTGCGTCCTTAACATTATATTCAGAGTTTCTCGTCACATTTTTGAGTACTTCAACAAAAAATTTGCAAAGTGCATAACCAAGAGCAATTATAGATGAGCAAATAAGTCTCAAACGATTCCCCTCTTTAAGAATTATCGGCAAACCATAGATTCTGGGGGCTGTAGATGTTCTCGTGCTTATTTTTCTCCTGTAGACTCGCCGTGAGATCTCTCCTGAGTCGTCTATATATCGCCCAGAATATTTCCCATCTTCATGTTATATTCGCCCTTTGGTATCGCAACTGTCTTTCCCTCTTTGTCAGCGCTCATGATGAGAATGTCATCCTTTTCCCCCAAAAATTGTATCGTGCGACCCGCTGTGCCTAAAATAATCTTATCTCCATGTCCAATTTTGGTTTGTAGAGTTGGTCATCGATCAAACCAACGAACTTCGATCTTCTCCTGCTCTTCTTTGTTACAAATTGTCTGTATGCACTCTTCCCCTTTGCCGATGCTTTTGAATAAAGGGAATGTTGTCATTGTATTTGGCAATGCATACTTGGGACCGAGAGACAGTAACCATCGGTACGATACGTTTAACTCAAACTTTTCTGTTTCACGTCCTTTCTTGATTGTTTTATAATTTTTACGTTATATACAAAATATCAAAAACCGCATTATGATAACATTTTACAATATCTGTTTTTATCAGAAAAAAAACAGGAAATCTCTGGAAAACAGATACAAAAAAAATCTGTGAAAAACAGTTAAATCTGTTAATATAATAACGCTGGTTAGTGCTAAAATTTATAGTCGAATGCTACCAGCGACTGTTAACATATTTTTTAGTAACCGAAAGCCTGACATGTTAGCTTAAAAGGAAATACTACTTTCTATAAATAACTCGCATCGCAGACGACGAAAATTAAAAAAATTAATATTTTTCCTTGCTGATAAATTCTTTACATGGTTTGCTTAATATACATTTATGTCAAAATAACATTGGAATGTTAAGAAACAGCTAGGCCACATATACTAAGATGTTGCAAGAAGAAACTTATGATTTCCAATAGCTGGCCAAGTGTAGATGGTGAATTTCTGTTAAAAAGTTGACAATATATTGCGCCTTAAGAAACAAAGTAACTGTTACATACATGCAAATTTTTCTAATACAACCAATATGTGTTTCATAATGAAATTGCTGTTTTTCGTTTTCTGCAGTGTTGGTAGCTCTGTATACCTATTTCACGTCGACGCTAAAACCATTTACATCAATCAGCCATCTTGAATCAAGAATTTGCAGGTGCAGATATTCCTCTCGATCAGATGATTACCACCACTTAAATTGTTGTTTACGTAGGTCAGAACTTTTTAAATTTTTTGTCAACAGTTAAAACGATGATACTATCGGAAAGCGCTTTTTCTTAAGATTACGAAAATAACAACCACAACAACATTAAAGTTTAATGCAACTGTATTATAAATGTCCTTTTAAAAAAAATACCGAAAATAATAAAAATTTCTAAATCATCTGACTAGAACCATTTAACTAATTTTAATTAAAAATGCATTATTCCATAATTTAATAATAAGAACCATCAATATTGAGTTTATTCATAATATTGTACACTTTTTAATAGTAGGTGCTAGTTAAAATATCTTCAAATATACAGCTATTTGTGGCCGTCGGTGGTCCAATGTGTGAGGCGTGGGTTCGATCTCAGCTCAGACCTCTTTACACTTTCTTTCGATGACAGTTACCGCGCTTATTGACGGCGACACTATCGAGTACTTGGCTATGAAAAAGCATCTCAAAATTCCCTTCCGTACTTCTGTAACACTGTAGGTCTCAATCAGTCTGTCTAAAACTAGAAAACGTACTGCAAGTTGATTGTGAAAAGCTCTCCCCTATCACTACATGGGCAGTAATGGGAAACTATTTATAATTATAAAGTGTTTTTCAACAGAGACCCTACAAAAGTAAATCGATAGGGACAGCAAACGACGCCATATTTTTCCCGCTCTTTTAACATTTCTCTTCAGTAAGGTTTACCATTTCATCATGGAAAGATATACGAGCCAACAACGAGTCGAAATTATTAACATTTACTACCGAAATTTGGAGTCAGTGGCCTCAACTTTAAGAGGCCTCAACAATCAGCAATGGGGCTCATTTGTGGCTGAATGGCTTCATCAATAAGCAAAATATGCGTTATTGGTCAGACAGCAATCCGCACATAATCCATGAGTCATCATAGCATTCCGAAAAAATTACGGTTTGCTGCGGTTTATGGGCCGGCGGCGTCATTGGGCCGTACTTCTTCCGTGATGATGAAGACCGGCACATTACTGTGAATGCGAATCGCTACCGATCAATGATAACCGAATATTTTTGGCTCCAATTGGATAATATGGACTTGGAGGACATGTGGTTCCAACAGGACGGCGCCACAAACCACACAGCGAATGCCACAATCAATTTATTGGAAACCAAGTTTGGTGAACGTGTTATCTCACGAAATGGTCCAGTCGATTGGCCGCCTCGGTCGTGCGATTTGACGCCGTTAGATTATTTCATGTGGGGCTACGTCAAGTCTATGGTCTATGCCAACAAGCCAGCGACGATTGCTGAACTTCGTACGAATATCGAACGTGAAATTGCAGCAGTATCGGCCGATGTATGCTTGAAAACCGTCGAAAATTGTGTTCAGCGTCTGGACTTCTGCAAGCGTGCCTGTGGTGGCCATGCAAAAGAAATCGAGTTCCATACATAATCACATCGAACGTACTTTCACAGGAATAAATAATTTCATTGGTATCTAAAACCGGTTTTGTGTTATTTAAAAAAACTTTTGTAGCGCTCTTATTGAAAAACCCGTTATAAGGCTATTTATTATTTCATAAAGTGACGTTAAATAAGCCAAAGAAGACTCATTCCAGGAGTCCTTAATGGCTCGAATTGGTGGTTTCTTATCGCCGAATTGCCTACCTCCTTCATAAACCATGGGGGAAGCCAATCACAAACATTTTCAATTATGTTTAGGCAGGGGATTTCTATGGCACAACTGATCACAATAGTACTAGGGAAATGTTGTGGAATGAGACCAAAGAAGACATGCGGACTATAGGCCACGCAGTAAACTAAGTTTAAATAAATAGTTTTTATTGATACTAATTACAACGAAATTATATTTTATGTTGCTCGCATCGATACCTCCTTGTTTGAGGCAATTCTCAAGATTTTGCAATTCTCGGTTGTTGTCAAAGCAGTTGGAATCCTTCCTTTGTAATTCTTTCCATAATTTTCAACATTGTTTAATTAGCCCAGCACAGTTTCGTGACTTCCAACAATATCCCGCGAAATGGCCCGATTAGAATATCCTTGCGAATGATTATCATCGATGTTGACTCTTTCCGCTTTGTTCAAAATACTTTTTTTTGCCCATTTTTCACTAATGTTTATTAGAAAGTAATATTTTTCTTTTACTAATTGGTTGATGTATAAATCTAATGCGACTTCGTTCAAAAAATATAAGTATAAAAATGCATAGTGGTTCGAATCATCTGATCGCAGATGATTTACTGTTGCATTAGACTATAATGTTGTTGTTGTTATTTAAGTAATCTAACGATAATGGCCTTTCTGCTGTGAATGAGATTTTAGCTGTCGACAAATACTTTAAAAAGGTATGGCCTATTAAATCTAGAAATTTAAGTAGCATTCATTTGTAATTCAAGCCTTCTCGTTCCCACTCGCAGTATTGCATATAATGCCCTCTCATGTTTTTCGTGAAATTGGAATTCAAATTTGTCATAGAAGTAGGTTCTACTTCTACTTCAAATTGGAATTTGTTCGAATCAGTTTATTCTACTGACCGCTAGGGGCGCTCTACTTCGAATTTTGTTTTAAAACTTAAAAGTATGAATGAAAATGTAAACATTTTGTATCAAAACAAACATTTTAATAAATAATATTATCTGTAGAATCTGCCAATAACAATAATTTCACATATAATTATAATTTTTTATTACCAAGAATACAACACTGTCGCTGGTTTTCGAACAAATCAGCTGATGCAAATGTGAAATGTGTAGTTGTTTGTAGTAAGTGTAGTTCGGGGAAATTTTATTAATAAACAAAAGAAAAAAGTTTAAAAAAAGCTGACATTTTCAGGTTTATCGAAACCGTCCAAGGCCTTGACATATTCAGGGTTGTTACAGAAACCAAGCCAGAATTGATGATTTATCAGAATTGGAAACCAATTCTGATAAGAATTGGTGTCATGAAATCTGTTGAAATGATCTTGGTTTTGCCTTGTTTCGAATCCAGTGTTCGAATCAGCTGTTTTGTATTGTTTACATTTTTTGGTTAGACTTTTGCAAGGTGCGAGGTTAATAATTTTAGAATAAAGGTAAAAAAACTAACAAAGATGGTTGAAGCTGTCGTTGCGTTTCTATTGATAGAAGAAGAAAGTTGTGAAAAGATAAAGCGAAAAATACTGAGGGATCACAGCTATCCATTGGATCTGCCAGAGTCGATGTAAGTATAAGCAGAATGATTTGCAGATTCATTGGGCAATATCGTTTAAATAAAGATGCCTTTAATATGTTGTTGGGCATTATTAATGTGCACTTGCCCCCGTCCAGTATTTCCGGCGAGATTCAATTGGCTGCGACGTTGCGATTTTTGGCGGAAGGGTCTTACCCGTGGTTAGTCGGAAATGATTCCAGTGTGAGTATTGTCAGAAGTACAGTGTCAATTGTTTTGACCCGTATGCTAAGACTTTTGCAAAAAAAATTTTACAATTTTTCTATAGTAAAATTTTAAAACGTTTCGATAGAAAAATTTTGAAACTTTTCTAAAGAGCAATTTTAAAACATTTCTATAGAGAAATTTGACAACTTTTCTATAGAAAAATTTTAAAACTCTTCTATAGAAAAATTTGAAAAGTTTTCTAAAGAAAAACACTTAATACTTTTTGCTCCGGGTAGTGGTACAAATCTGAGGTCCGTGTCTCACATTTTATTTATTTTTTATTTTTTACTGTTTGCTTTTTCGTTTGAATTGCAATTCTCTATGGGTTTCAATCCCCAAATATGTATACTGCTGTATAATGTCAACAATGTTGCCAGTCAGCTGTTTTTTCGAACTTACTCGAACAAATTTGTTGCTTGCATTGTGAACGCCTGTTGAATTTGTTGCTATCATTGTGAACGAGCCTTTAAGTGGTTCTAATCATCTGATCGGGAGATCTATGTGTACTGCCGCTTGATTGCCCAATGATAATTTCGCCTAAAAGTATCCCGTTGTTGCAAGTTGTAAAAAATTTCATACTAACTCACCACGAATATTTGATGATGTCTCAAGAACTGTGGGGCGCAACAAAGAATATACTCGTACGATATCTCACCACCAATCATTATGTCGATGTCGAACTTCGAGAACACGCAACGAGAACGGGCAATGTTCTGGAAATGACTAAAATGGTACCAACAGCCGATTTGTATCGATTAGCCTCATTTCAAATGGGTAAAGGTACACATCGTCGGTAAATTTAATTTCGCAATGTACTTATATACATATAACATAAAAATATAATTTAGAATTACAATAAAAGAATAATTATAAAGATTTTAACTGTTTTCTTTAAAGACCGTCAGTCTATACACAGTTCATTATTTCATTCAAATGTACATATTTTAAATTTAACCATTAAACTCCTCTATTAACCTATTCCTATAAACAATACAAGAATTATAGAATTAGCTAGTGCCTTAAAATTTATAAGTGAACCATTTAATATGTGTATAACCTCTTCATGACTTAATAAATTTTTGCCAAAATACATATTTCTATATTCTTTTAAAATCGGACAACGTTCTACAAAATGTTCAATGTCTTCATTTTCTTTCTGATTACAAAGCGAGCATATTTCTGATGTACGACTATGTAATTGGAACCGATTGGTGTCACGATTTATTTGGTCTGTTCTAGCTTTTGTAAACCATGATATATCTTCTTGGCTTAGATTGTCTGAGAAATACCTTTCACCAGCAGAATAGTTTAAATAAATAAATGGTTTCCCATTACATCCCATGAAGGGACTGGGGAGAACTTCTCACAATCACTGAGCTGTGCGCTTTCCAGTTTTCACTCACTGATGGGGACCTACAGTTTTACACCGATTCCGAACGGTAATTTGAGAAGATTTTTCATGGCTAGATACTCGATAGTGTCGCCGTCACTATGCGAGGTGACCGCCGCCGAAAGAATTTTTTTTTTTTTTTTGAAGGTGGTCAGAGCCGGGTTCGAACCCAGGATCTCATGTACAAGAGCCGCGCACACTAACCATTGCACCACCGGCGGCCACATAGAATAGTTTAGATGTCTATAAATGCGGCTTGTTAGACTGGCCTTCATGATATCATTTTGCATGTGTTCGGTTTGGAGTTCATGTATAAGTTTTTTCTGTTTATTGTGCCCTTCCATCATGTTCGTCGTATCCTCATCCCACACAATTCCGTACGATGTGCCCAGTATATTGGATTCTTTCGCCCCACATAATTTGTACTGTAGAAGTAGTTTCGTGAATTGGTGTGGTAATCGATTATCCCTATATTGCAATAAAGTTCTGATCATATACAGCAAATTAAGGTTCAGTGAATACAGATGACTATTTGCAACTGGTGTTTCAAGTCGCAATGCACATGTTTGTGTAAAGCTCGGAAGTTTTAAAATTTTCTTAAGAAAGTAAAGCTGTAGTTTGTCTACTTCTTCAAAGTGACTAAATCCCCACACTTATGGTCCGTATATCTGTATCCCTCGACATGTTGTCTGAAATAATTTCCACTTGGATTTAAGTGAGATATTAAATTTTTTCAAAAAGTTGTTCCACGTCTGATTAATAGCAGTTCTTGCTGCTAAGTTTATCCTTTCCACGTGTTTTGCAAATGACATATTTTGGGGTGAACGTAACTCCCAAGTAGGTGTATTCGGATACAATCGTAATTTCTTGTCCCTTAAAGACCCATTTCCCATTTTTTTATACTTTACCACATTTTCTGAAAATCATTATTTAGGACTTGGACATGTTGTCTTCCATATCCCACATTTGGTAATACTCTTGTAACTTTCGAACCATTTGTTGCAGGACTTCAATTTCATCCGCTAAGATAACTATATCACCTGCGTATAACAAAATGCGTATATTCATGTTTTCCAGGAATAATCCTCCTCCTAGCTCGTCATGAAAATCATTTAGATATAGTGCAAAAAGTAATGGACATAGAAGACATCCCTGCTTCACTCCGGTAGTTGTTTCGAATGCTTCCGAAAGTTCTGTGCCCGTCCATACTGCAGACCTAGCGTTGTCGTACAAATTCTATATAAATAACACCAACTTCGTGGATACGCCGATTGTGTGCAGTTTATAAATAAATGATTTTCTAGATACATTGTCAAAAGCCGCTTTGAAATCTACAAAAAATGCATATTGCAAAATTGAGATGTACTATTAACAATAGGCTATAAATGTTGTCGACTGTTGAATAATTCGGCAGACAATTCATGAAAGATATCCCACGATAATTACTGGGCAATGCACGATCTCCTTTATTATGTATTGGATAGATAATGCTCATTATAAAGCTCTCTTCAACCTTTCCTATATCACATATCACCGAGCAAGCACTTGATATTTGATCCACCAGCGATTCTGGGGCATTTTTGAAGAATTGAAGAATTGGTTTTCCCCTTTATTTTATTATTTGTATTATATCTTGCGATGTTATACGTTTGTCTAGATCATGTACTGGATGTTAAGTGAGATTTGAGGGCGGTTTAAAAGTTGGAGAAAATACGTTTTTAGATCTGCTGCCGGGACAGCGAACTCTCCAGGGCCAATCGTGTTTCTAATCTTGTAAGCAACTTTCCACCAATCTTTCCTTTTTTTTATTTCATAGATTTTTGTTTCTACCATCCTCTGATATTTTTCATTTGCTACTTGACATACATACTTCTTTATATTTCTTATTGGTTTTTAAATATTATTCTCTGGTTTGGTGGCTACTATCGTTGCTATACAGCTTAAGTCTCTTAAAGGAATTGATTCTTGCATGAAGGCATTTTGATGTGTACCACGGTTGTTTTCTTTCAAATGTCGAGTTCGGCTTTTTGATTTCCTTACATGCGTCCACAATAATCGAAGTTATGTCCTTAAAACTAAAATGTTCCTTCTCTTCTTTTTTGGCAGACAAAAGAGAGTATGACAGCTGACAGTTCAGGGTTATACAACTTGGAATTCCAAATTAAAAACCAATGCGTCATGAATATGTTTTATTACTGCAACGGATATATTTCATTGCTGCCATGAAATGAATGGCAGAGTGTAGTTGAACAACGAAATGAATAAGGATTTTACTTTAAAAGATATTAGTAATGGAAGGACAACATTATGAATTCACTCTTTCCAAAATTATTAAAAGACACAGTCAAACTTAAAACCACCTACACAATTGCCACAAATATTCTTACGATGAGGGTAATTATTAGTAGAGCCACCTCTACTAAAATATCTATAATCGTTATCTAACCTAATTTGTAATAAAATAAATAACAACAATTAAAACATATTTAATAGCGTACCCTTTTGTATGACAAATAGTTTCAAATACACTTGATTCAATGCCGAAGGGTCTTTATTATTACCATCACAAATTTCAAACTAATAATTTCGAATACAAACAAACAAAATTTAATTGTTCCCCATAACTTTTAAACCATTGATCACATATAACATTAATTGGAAAAGTTTTTAAGTCACATGCCAAATACAAACAACACTTTCCAATGTTTAACTACAATGTCCTTGATATCCCCATAGAAGTTTGAGGGTACATAAGGTATTAGTTTCTTATCTCGATGGACATGAACAATGTATACATTTGCTAACACAATTGCTATAACCCACTCTACTTGTTTGCTTTTTCCCTTTGGTTTAATGCCCTGTATTTTTCTACATTTGATTCTTCGATATTTCTGTCATTGTACATTGGCTTTAGTACAATTTGTCTCAATCAAAATCAACTAAAGCTGTTGCAATTAACTTATATCATTTTTGATAGCGTAATCCTGAAGAATTCGCTTAGATGAGTGTCCTTTAAGGATCAATAAAATTGATGACTTCCGTTCTAATGGTTTACAGAACACCATCCCCTACGTAATCTTAACACTTTAGATTTCGTAATGGCATAGCCAATTTGTGGTTTGTTCTTAGAAAACAAAAGGGAATTTATTTGTGCCGATTTGAAATCTTAAAATATAAATTATTGTAATTGCTTGACAAAGTTTGTAACATAAAAAAGTACGTGGTTACGCTCTATTTGAGGCTGTGTTGAAAATCTTTAGGTTTGAATTAAAGATTTTAAAAATCTGTTTTCCCCCCCTGTGTCCTGGGACCATGGCGATGCTTTTGTCATAGCAACCAACAAATGTTTAATGACTTATAGATTTGAGTTTTAATAGTCGTTAATACATGACAGATTAGCAGCATTCATGTTGCTGTACAGATGTTTTGAGAATTTGTAATGTGTTTTTTTTTTCAATGGCAGGAGACGTGTTTGTTAGGATTGTTAGGATCATCCGCAATTTTCGAAATAGCTTATACTTTTATATTGTTTGAATTCATATAATTTATTAATATTCTGTAGACATACACATATACTACAGCATGAGTTTACATTCGGTTAGACTAATTGTTTCGGTTGGAAAACGCCTACCTTGGCCGAATACTAGCCTTAGACTCATAACGCAACGAATACTTTGCCGGTTGATAAATTCGAAACCAATTCAACAAAAAAAAGGTTTTAATACTTCCCCTCATTTGATTTTGATTCCAATTGTCACACATTCCAGTTAGGTCTAGATTCTGCTTGGTTGGGAAGCAGTTTCCGGAGAGGTAGCTGGGTCTCGCAACAATTATCTGCAAATGCAGCACTAGAAATTAATAGGACAAGAGTTGGAAAGTCATGCTGAGACCGCTCGCAAACTTCGAAGAGTTTTCAGTCGGGAAAGTGCACCTAATATGTCAATCACTCGAAGAGTGGTCAACAAATTGGGTCGGTTATGGACAGTAAGACAATTGTGCGTCAACGTGCCTGTTGGTCTCTTGAAAACATTACTGTTGTAAACGAGAGTGTCGTCGAAAACAACAATTCGGCATCGTTCTCAACAACTTCAAATTTCAGCGAATTTTGACAAAATAATTCCACCTTCATGCGTACAAAATTCAGCTTACGCAGGAGTTCAAAACAGCAGACCACGGAAAGCGCCGGCAATTCGTTCAATGGGCAACGGAGCCAATGTGAAGTAAATGGCAATGGCAAAATGGATCAGAAAATCCTCATGCAATCCATGAGAAACAAATGTACCCACAACAAGCAACTGTCTGGTGCGGATTTTGGTCAGGCGGCGTGATGGTGCCTTACATTTCTGAAGATGAAGCCGAAATTGCAGTGACTGTGAGGGGCATTCGTGACAGGAACATGATAACGGAGTTCTTGTGGACGCAGCTGAACGGCATGGATCTGGACCACATGTGGTTTCAACAAGACTGCGCCACATGCCACACCGCGCACGAAGCAATCGACTTATTGCAACAACGATTTCCAGACCAAATTATCGCCAGAAATTCTGATGTCAACTGACAACCAAGATCATGCGATTTAACGCCCTGCGATTTCTTTCTTTGGGGTTTTGCGAAATCTCGGATTTATGCGAATAAACCAGAAATAATTCCAGAGCACAAACCCGAGATCCAATCCGATCCAACTTGAGATACAGCCACATCTTTATGAAAAAGTCATAGAAAATTTCATGAAAAGAGTAATGGCCATTCATCAGAGCTGAGGGGGTCATTTGACGGATATTTTATTTCATACTTAATCGAAACATGTCTTCTTTACAATCCAATAAAAAAATCACAACTATATCCAAAACTATGTGCACTTATTTTAAAATGAAAAAGTGCATTCTTACTGAGACACCCCTTATATGCCTAATAAACATATTCTGTTTTTCTTGAAATTTGTTCAGAAAATTGTATATCTTCTTCTCTGCTAGATTTCAGAATGGCTCCAAAAGTTGTAGACATTTTACCACAGCAAAAGTTGTTATTATGGATCTTTATAGTTCTGAGTAAATGATTAGTGCAGTTACCAAGTTGTCATCACTGGCTTGTAGCATATTATTGCTTAGGCTTTCCCTTTCTTTGATATTATTACTTTCTCGCAAGGCTGTGTGGAGTTTGCCATGAAATCTGTTCAACGCTTTTCAAGCTTGTGCTGGATTTTTTTCAATATATTTTGTATTTCTTGAACAAGTATAGAAATTTAAGTCGGGTGAACCGACTTAACATACTATCACCCTGAGTCATCCATTGGGCCAGGGTACAATTAGAATAGATCTCAGTCATTGTTGCAGCTGACTATCTTTCAGAATGAGCGCGGCAAATTCGTCCATATTCAATAATACTGTAACACTGCGTAGCTTTTGACAAAATATTGCCTAGTACCAAACTACATATAAACAGGTTGTGGTCGGAAAATGTATTAAAAAATAAATAATGTTAATTATACAACTGTGATCTCCTTGTCCAAAGTAAAGACTTGCTACCTATTATTCCCTGTTTAAGACGCAATGATCCCACCGTATTGAAGTTTTGGTAAAGCGCGAACTAGTGCGTGTTTCAGAAAAAAGATGAAACACGTATTTTCTTAAATGGACTAAAGATTAAAATATGCCAACCTGACATTTAAAGAAGAAAAATCTCTGTACCACAGTTTTAAAAATACGATTTTTTCAGAATATCCCAGAAAATAGACTGGGTCAGGAAATGTTTGGACGTATTGTGTATATTGCGTTAAAACAGAGTTTTAAAACAACATTTCATATGATACTAATATTGTATATACTGTTTTTAGTTAAACTACAAAATTCTTTGAAACACATAGAAATATACCTTTTTTAAAAATGGTCGAGCATATTTTGGGAATCATCATAAAACATCCCAAGGGACATTCTGAGGAATGGACAAAAGGAACTTTTGTTGTGAGTCGGTTTCATCACAGCAATTGATTTACGTATGTCCAAACTTCCTTTAACATAGCACCACATTGTTGGTTTCCTAAATCATGCAATTGCTGACGCGCCATTAAGGCAGCGATCGCTTTGTAATTATTTTCTTCAACATTCCAATAAAAGAAGTCTTGCTTGAAACACTTTGTTTCTTTTACTTCTTCGTTTTCATTGACTTTGATTGCCCGCACAAATGTATGTCTTTCGTTTTTTTTTTTCTGACTCCAAATGTCAATACAACGAAACATGCGAAATACGTTAGTTTATACGATAATTATATTCTCAAAAAAATATACTTTAGCTCCTCAACTGGAGCTTGAATTAAAACACAACTTATCAGTTTTAACACCAAAACTTGATTGATTCTTTATTGAGTTAATTTATTAACGATAATTTATTTTAATACGTTTTTCTACGGAATTTATGGTGACCTGATTTATTAATTATGCTTTTATTAATTATTGACAATTTTGTCTGGCTACTAAAAAACAAGAAAATTGTATAGTTACGACAGACCTGACGCTTATGAAAATATTGTTGTAATTGAACGTGATCAAACCCTTCAAGAAAAGTTAAATTAATTAATCATAAATTTAATCCAACTAGAGAAAGTGTAAATGGGTAACTGAATATATTGAATTCGGAAAATATTAATGTGTCCAAAAGTTTACATGGTCTTTTAAGCAATTATAAGAACTGCTTCATCCGGCACATATTACCATTTGGGATTGGGAACACAGTTAACAAAATTACCTCAAAGAGTTGTAGAAGATTTAAATTAGACTTGTGTCGAACTCGTTCACTAGGTCTCGAACTCGTTCATTTAAGGTGGCCAGACGTAACAATCACGAACATTCTTGCCATTTCGAACATGTGCATTATGTTCGTAAGAGTGCTTTCTGGTCACCCTAAATGAACTATATAGTTCATGAACTACCCAACTCTAATTTAAATGGCGAGGCATGTTGTTGCATATCAGTGTTGCCCAGTATTTTCTGTGAAATACCGCCAAATTTATCCAAAAATCCGCTAAAAATTTTATTTGGCGGGAAAATTTTTCAAAAAACCGCTAAATTATAAGAATAAACAAAAAAAAAATTTTATTCACGAAATTCATATGAATTCAATATATTTTTGAAGTTGTAATTTCCTGTAAGGCTGTAAGAGATCATGTTTTCTCCGGTTAGTGAAAACAATGTAAATGCCGCGGTTGGGATTCGAACTCACATTCGCTGGACGATCGTTTCGATGTTTGTGAAGCATCATCTTCAGCAGCGTCTAGCCCGTTAAGCCACTGCGGTGTGTATTTACACAAGTCACTAACCGAAGACATTTATTGATTGTGTGTGTGCAGAGTGATTGTTGTCGCTACTTACACATTGCTTTCCTACTTACACGCACTGATGCAGAAATTTTGAAAGATCTGTGTATAGAACGAACTATTATAATTGCAGTTGTCTCGTTCTGTTTCGGTTTTTCGTTAAACAGTATATACAGTGACGAGCAAAATTGTAACAAGGTTGACACAGTTTGGAAATAAATTTGTATATTTTAAATATTTATATAGTTAGCTAAATCAATTTATTGTCTTTTCGTGAATAAAAACAGAAACAATTTTAATTCTATGTTGGTATACAGGGTGTCCCCTAAACTTTTGTCTACACTTAAACACGTGATAGCTGAGAATAAAACCTACAATATTTGTTCTTACGCCAATTGCCTAGGTGGCTTCGTTTTCGAGATATTCGTGTTTAAAATAATTGCATTTTTGAATGCATTTTCAATAAATGCATAATCTACTTTTTAAATGAAATAGGAATATCATTGAAAATTGCTTCAAAATTGATTTTAAATAATTAATTTTTTCGTTTGAAATGAAAACGAATTTTTTTGACGTAGAATACGTCTTACCTTACGGTATGAGGAGTCATGTCAGGTTTTTATTGTTGTAATCTTTATTTCATTGAGTTTGAGGAAATGGCTAGATGAATTTTTTTAAAATTTTTTTTTTTAGGTAAATGAAGATGTTATCTTTCGTTTGGTATACATTTCATATTGGTTGATATATTTCTAGTATTTTAATTTCTCAACTGAAAATTGTTTAAACACATACACTCAAACATATGTGTGGTGTTTGGTTGAGTGTTTTTGGTTGCTCAACATTGCTTAGGAACATGTATCTAGTAAAAAGTGAAACGAACAGCAAGCTAATGTTGCTTGGCAACATGTATCTAGTAAAAAGTGAAACAAAGAGTAAGCTAACGTAATAAAGCTTTTTTGCGAAAGCTTCAATAAAGCTGTTGTAACATAAATTTTGAATTGTAAAGCGTAAAGCTTTCACACAACGTTCGAATGCTAATGCGAAGACTGGATAAGGTAAACCTTTTTTAATATTAGGGCGGCCCTCTCAACATTCGCAGAACTTATTTCAATAAAAATATTAATTAAAATACATAAATTAAATAAATTTTAAAAAAATTGAACATATTTTTTTTTTAAACGGACTTGAATCAAATGCCGTTGGTAAATATAAAAATTACAGCAGACAGTTGTCCGAGGCCTTCGGCCACGGACTGTCCCTGCAGGCTGTGTCAGAGACACGGCCATTAAGTTTAACGTAGAATACGCCATCCGATAAGACAGAAAACATATATAACAATAAATTATAAATAATATAAGCAAATGAATTTATTGTTATATATGTTTTCAGTCTTATCGGATGGCGTATTCTACGCTAAACTTAATGGCCGTGTCTCTGACACAGCCTGCAGGGACAGTCCGTGGCCGAAGGCCTCGGACAACTGTCTGCTGTAATTTTTTAAAATGTTTTCAATTAACGAAAATTTTCAAAATGAGAGCCTCCTTGTTGCGTTATGCACTTAGATAAGCGGTCTCTTATTTCAGTTGTAGTTGTATTAATAGTCATTTCCTGTCGTATTTGATTTAAAATCAATTTTGAAGCAATTTTCAATGATATTTCTTTTTCATTTAAAAAGTAGATTATGCATTTATTGAAAATGCATTCAAAAATTCAATTATTTTAAACACGAATATCTCGAAAACGAAGCCACCTAGGCAATTGGCGTAGGAACAAACATTGTAGCTTTTGTTCTCAGCTATCACGTGTTTAAGTTTAGACAAAAGTTTAGGGGACACCCTGTATACAAAGTGAAGAGTAAATTTTGTAAAGTTATACAAATGTTGCAATTTTGTACTCGGTTTTATGTTAATTTATTTGTTTTCGATTCAAAATTTTAACCAGTAGCCTTTGGCTTTTTAAGAGCTTGTATACGGCGAGGCATGCTGTTGCAAAATTTTGCCGTCATTTCCGCTGGAATCGCATCCCAAGTTTCTGGGTACTTGGCGAGCTGAGATTTTATGTAACTCCAAAAGTTTTTCTATCAGGTGTAAGTCGGGTTGATTGTTGAATGTGTAACCAATATTTAACGATTTTGGCCGAGTGGTTTTGTGTCGTTGTGTTGCTGAAAAACCACTCTTTCAGTAGCAAGACCCGTTTTTGGTCTAGCAGCTGGTAGCTGATTTTGCAAAATTGAAAGATATTGTTCTTTTTTCATAATACATGCAATTTTAACCAGAGGACCTACTCCATTCGCTGATTGCGAGAATCTTTCCTTAATCCATCATGGGATGTTATGGGACACCTAGCCCATTCTTCGTAATTCATCCCCATACTATCTTTATTTTAAAATACTTTCAGCAGAGAGAAGATTAACACTTTTTAACACATAAAACATTGTAATTTTGTTACCTCCAGACACAGAACACCGCTAAAACTTTAAAATTTCCGGTAGCCGCTAAAACACATTTTCCCCCGCGATGGGCATTAAAAAACCGCTAGATTTAGCGTAAAATCCGCCGAATTGGCAACACTGATTAATATATAGGCATAGATTGTCTGTCGCTATATAAAAGTCATAATGTTTCTATGTGGCCAATATTGGGAAAAACAGTAAACATTCCAAACACTGAAGTATTCTTGATTGGATGTTTTCTAGGAAATAAAAAACCAGGCGATGTATACAACTATTTACATGATTTAATTTATGCATTAAACCCAATTACGGAAAATGGTGTTTCATTGTACGGAAAGAACCTACATGTTAATGTCAGGGCATTTATTTGTGATACTCCAGCTCGCGCATTTCTCCGTAATGTTGTAGATCACAATTCGTTTATAGGGTGCGTAAAATGTTATCAGACTAGAAAAAGGTGAAATAATGAAACACATATTCAGCTTTTGCATCTGTCTTAAGAAATGATGACGATTTTTTTAAAAGGAAACAGCCAGAGTTCCATAAAGATATTCATGCCAGCTATTCATGACTCCAATTATGACGGACTCCAAAATAAGGAAGCTCTAAAAAGTTATTTTAAAGTGGATAATTTACTTTTTAAACCAGCTTAAGCCGAGGTAACAACCTACGATAAATATAAAATAAATAAGGGGTCCCGCCATCTAACGTTTTTTTTTTCAACTAGTGCTTATTTCGTGAATGGTAACACTTAGCTCATGTCTGATTTGACAGATAATTAGATTTATCCTTCCGCTGCACGAATATGGTTGTGTATACGCTTGAACAACGCTGGGAAATATGCGAAAAATGGGCCTGCGATCGACTTACAGAAGCGGGTATGTAAACAAGCAAAATTGTCGCATTTGGGGCACAGAAAACCCGCACGCGTACATTGAAAAGCCGATGCACCCAAAACGAGTAACTGTTTGGTGCGGATTTTGGTCCAGAGGCATAATTGGGCCATCTTTCTGCGAAAATGAGCCAGGAGTGGCCGTTACAGTCAATGGCGAACGTTATCGTGTTACGCCGATAAGCCAGAGACAATTGACGCTTTAAAGGACAATATTCGTGAAGCCATTGGTGAAATACAGCTGCACACAATCGATAATGTGCTTAAACATTGAACCGATCGTGTAGGCTACTGCATGGCCAGCCGAGGCAGCCATTTGAATGAAATTATTTTCCATTATTAACCGGAAGGATTGTACTTTCAAATAAAAAAAGAAATTTGAGAAAATATTTAGTAGTTTTTTTTTATAGCATTTTCAAAAAAAAAAGGTATTTGGCGGACCCTTTATAAAAAATAATTTAAATACGAAAAAAATAAAATATACAAAGACAAATGTCAAAAATAATAAGTTTTTTCATATGTAAGTATATACGTACATTAATTTGTTTTTTCAAGTATTAATTTAAGAATAAAAAATTAAGAATTTTATTTGTTATTCCTAATAAAGGAATGAATTATTAATAAAAATGTGTAAAAAAAAAAGTAATACGTTTATTTTAAGTTAATATGTCTACTTTAGTTAAATTCTAGAGGGCCTTAAGTTGCAGGTTAATATGTCTACTTCAGTTAAATTCTAGAGGGCCTTAAGTTGCAGGCCTGGTAACATACAATTTCTTCCAGGCCTGGTAGAACACCGTAATATACAGGCCTAATAGCAGGCCTTCAGTTACGGGCCTGGTAGAATGTCTTATCTCACAGGCCCTCCAGCATGGGGTTTCTTGCAGGCCTGCTGCAGGCCGCAAAATAGTAGCGAGCTCGGAAGGCATTGCCCTACAATGTCACTTTGTGTTAATTGGAAAGGAGTACAGAATGCGATTAGCATGCCTACTAACTCCAAAATAATGCCTAGTAGAAGGCCTTCTTAGCCATTCAATCTCCCGTTGGGTTAGTTAGAAATGTGGAGTACTCGTATACACATAATTGTTACAACACATGTATGTGGTTGTAGGTATTTTGGCGTCACAAGTACGAGTGTACGCAAGTACAAAAATAATAAGTAAATACTTGGGTATACTTTATTACCAAGTACTCGAATTCATTCTCTGGTGCGAACCCGATTGTTAGTCTGGTGGAAAGGACGGAAAAGAGAATCAAAAATATATATGTATATATTTACATATTTAAACTTAGCGCTGCCAATATTATTTGTAACTAGTTCAGTGTATGCCGTTCCAATTATTATTTTATATCGAATAATATATTATGGATGATGTTCAGCGAAAGTTGGTTCCATTCATTTTCCTTGTGCTATAATCATATGCTCTGATTATGCTTTAGTACTCGTATAATGATTAGTAATTCATCAAATATTTTATTTATTGTTATTATTATTATCATTTGCGTTCCTTCTCAATTTATCTTTATACATTTTCCCTCTCCGAATAGTTACTGTATTTAGATGGTCGATTCTAAGATCACGAATATTTAGATCTTGTTGCCATGTGCCCTCTGTAAAATTTATATTATTTAATTCTACGAACTCTAAAGTAATGTATTTCTCAACTTTCATGGGCTGTTCTATGAGTAATTCTTCTTCAGTTTGGGAGTAGTTAATCAATTCTACTTTGCTATACCAGTTTTCCGCGTCATATAGTTCTCCTCATGGGAGAGATTTGGTTTAAGTTCGACCGTATTGATATAGATGCCACCATTTTGAACATCCACTGGATGTTTAAATAACATTTTTGAATTTTCGGGAATTGTAATTGGTCCTGATGATAAATTTGGCTTAAGTTTGATTTCGTTAGTTGCATTAATTGTTAACAACGTTTGATTTGTGAAGTCAATTTTGGCACCCAGTAGTTTCAATGCATCCAATCCAAGGAGTCCATTGAAATAGTTATGAAATTTGAATATTAGAAACTTGTTGATGTTGTGTTTATTAAATTCTTCAAAAATTGGCAGATTTGCCTTTTGAGTGAGTGTGTGTTTCTTAAAGGCAGTTGAGATTGTAAGTTGTTCGCACTTTTGTCGCTTATCTGGGGGTATATATTCAGGGATGATGAAGTTTGTGGAGGCTCCTGTGTCTAAAAGGAACCTAAGGCTTCCCGTTGGGTTTCCGAGGCTAATTTGGGAAATCTTTGCTCCTCTTCTATATTTGTGAGGTTGCTAACGTCATTGTCAAAATACCGGTCTATGGTGATAGTTGATTGATCATTATTTATTTCGTCGAAATTAAAGTTTCCAGGTTTGGAATATTTAGTTTGTGAACTTTGTTTTGGTTGGAAATTTGGTTTTTGGTGGAAGTTTATTCTCTCTGTCGCATTATGAGGTGTATTTTTAATCATCGTGGTTTCCCTGATTATTATTGTTGGGGTACCACCTGTCATATGAATTTTGTTCGGATAGTTATTATTGAATCTATTTACTCCGTCTGAATGATACTGGTAATTATTGTAATTTTGGTATGACTCGTTTATAGGAGATGTTTTGTTTCCTGATACAAAACGCTAACGCGGTGGCTAAGGAATCTAATTCTAATTCTAAATCCAAGCGGTTCCTTGAGATGAGTGAGTAGCGAATTAAGGCACATATCAGCGTAAAGTTCTTCCATTGCCTTTACCATATTTGAATTCGATTCATGCAGAAGGATTTTATTGTACAGTACGGATTGTAATTCAACTATCTCGCTGTAAAAACCTTCCATAGTTTTATTAACTTGCATTGTATTGGGTAAATCCCTAATGAGTGACATTTCCGTCCGTTTGTTCGCATTGTGTAATATAAGGTTTAGGTTCATCCCAATTTTGCGCAGTGCCATACATATTCAAAATTTCATTCGCTTGGCCTTCAATATTATTTCTGATGGCTCGTAGCTGTATTTGTCCATACGGGCTGTTCTCCGTACATCTAATATAGAAGAGAATTTTCTCGACATTTTTAATTAATTATTAATAAATTATTAATGAATTCATATTAATGAATCATATTAATGAATTTCCATCAAATTACGGAAGGTCCTTGATGGCGCCTGGAATTCTTAAAGAATTGAAAATATCTAGATGATTGGGTGAGGTGTTATTCGAATGGCCGCCGGCTGGTAACATGATGTTATTATTTAAATCACAACTTGAAGAGAATTGATTGTCACTTTCGTCTGAACTATTCTGTGCTATCTCTTCGGGGATGGAACTTAAATTTTTAGCTAACTTTCTTAATTGAGAGGGAATAATGTTCGATTTTCGTGTAGTTTTCTGTTTTCCCAGCATTTAGGTGACGAGATAAGGGAGTTAGGTAAAATAATGTTAATATATGTTATATGCAAACGCAGTACATACGCTTTCCCGTGTAGGCCGCGAAGCACTATATTTTAATGAAGCCCAAACTGAACCACTGTTCCGATAGACGTCGATACTCCTTATCAAGGATGTGTTCAGTTGAACAAAATGATACTAATATGATGCACTGAATTCAATTCCGGATTATATTACCGTATCGATACTCCCAGTAAACCAGGCATTCACACACCCATAAGTATACATTTTGTCTGTATGTGAGTAAAACATCGTAAATATTCAAAGTGTACTGAGATTAAGCGCAAAAAAGCAAAATGACCCTTCCTGCTTGCAATCTCAGTCACGACTGGATCAATCGTAAACAAAATTAACAAATCATACCTTCATCGCGTCACTCGTTGGCTGACGGCGCAAGCAGAGCAATCAGTGTGTGTATACAAAAATTTTGCTACTGAACACATGTGCGACGTTTTGGGCATGCCTGGATATACGAGGCTTTCATTGCTGCAACGTAAAAACATTAACGAAAATGTTTCATCTATGCGACGAAGCGTTTTTCTTTCAGTGAAGGCTTTTCACGCTAGCCAGTGTATATAACAATGGTCTGCTGCGATTAATGTCTTCCGGAAACATTGCATTCCTTCATATACTTGTATTTTGTTGCTTTCAAATTCGTACTAATTTTATTATCAAGTAGTCCGTCTGAAAAAATCGACCCAAACTCTACTTTAGAGAAAATTTCGTGAGGTTACATTTGCCACTTTACCAATAAGGGATGAGTGAAGCCGTACTGCATCGTATTTGATTCGTCAACTTAAAATGCTACGCAACGCTTACCGGAAAAGTATGATATAACCAAAGAACAATAGTCCAAATCTCAAACTATTACATGTTTCCAAAATTAGCAAATATTATTTTGTCAAAAATTTACAATTAATATAATTGTTGCATTAACGAAAAATAAGTTGTTGTAGCATTGAAACGAAGAATTGTCGTAGAAATCAAGTATAAAAATCTTGATTGCTGCAACAACCAAATATTCAGATTTATGCAACTTTTTATCGCAGCAACTTAAATATATTATCAACAATTTTAAATTAAAGGAGAAATTGAGAGCTGAAATAAATTTCATCAATTATAAATATTTGTGATTTTTGATCTTATACTACTATCAAATAAGTCACTAAATAAGTAGTAATTTTTTAATTACTAATATTGTAGAAGGCCGAATAAAACGATACAAGTAATTCAAATGTGTTCACAACTCAAGGAAGTTTCTCATTACAGAGTTAATTTCAAAATAAGTAGAAATTATATTTGAACACCTGCCCTTAATGGAAACTCTCCAATACCAACTTTTTTCGTCAGCTTCTTATTTTGAATTGGGTTGATGTTTTTCGGCAATACGTCAGCAGTGTTTTGTGTAGATGGTATATATCCCAGCTTCATTTTACCTTTTTCATAAATTGAATTCGTATATCTATCTGCTTGCTCTTTGCGTGATGTACCGGATTTCGTACTAGCTGTTGACCACTGAGGTTGTCACTGAGGAGTTCTGTCAATAGACTCCGGATTTGCACTGCTTCCTGTGAAACAGAGCTTTGGTACTGCTCAACGTATCTGTCGGTTGTTTCTTCGTTTCATAGAAGATAGCGGCGTTTGCCAAAAGAAATGCATATCCTGTATATGATTTTCGAACCCAAGTATTTACAACCTTATCATTCTGTTTATAATGGAGTGTATAATTGATGATGTTTGCTGATAGCCCCAAATTCTATCAAAAACTCAGAAATGGAATTAATGGGCATGGTGCAGGGCCCCTCTTCTGTAAAGACGAGGGCGGAAATCTCATCGCAGATGTGCAGAGTATGTTGGGAATACGGACTATTGGTACCTGAGATATCCAATGACGAGACAATCGATCACAATTTGGACTCCAGCGTCGATTGCCCCCCTCCTAACCAAGTGGGGTCAGAACAGCTATTGCATAGCTTAAAAACAACAAAGCCGCAGGTGCCGATTGATTACCGGCGGAGCTGTTTAAGGTTGACGGCGATGAGCTCATAAGGTGCATGCATCTGCTCATTAGCAAAATTTGGTGAGATGAATGCATACCCGGCGATGGGAGTCTCAGTGTACTATGTCCCATATTTAAAAAATCTTACCCGAGTCTATGTGCCAGCTACCGTGGAATGAACCTTTTATCCATAGCATATGAAGTTCTGTCAAGTATAATGTGCGAAAGACTAAAACCAATTATCGCTGACCTGATTCGACCATACCAGTGTTGCTTTAGGCCTGGAAGACTCACGAAATCGACACCTATATTCTATTTGCCGATTATAAGGCGGCCTTCGATAGTCCGATACGGCAGAAACTCTACGAAGCAATGTCTGAGCTTGGTATTCCTGCAAAACTCAAACGCCTTTGCAGGATGACCTTGACGAACACCAAATCCCCAGTAAAAGTTGGTAAGGATCTTACCGAAACTTTCGAAACTAAGCGGGGCCTCCGATAAGGGGATATCCTATCGTGCGATCTCTTTAACACCTTAATGGAGATCATTATGAGAAAAGCTGCAATCAACATGAGTCACATGCTGCTCCCGTATGCTGATGATGTGGATATCATTGGGCTCACAATTAGAGAAGTTACTGCGGTGTTTTCGAGAATTGAGAAGGAGCCAGCAAAACTGGGTCTGACAGTAATGAGGACAAGACAAAATTAATGGTTTCAACGAACAGGGCCTCCACGCGATTAGACCAATGAGTGAACGTTGATAACCGTTATAACTTCGAGGTAGTGGACGAATTTATATACCTCGGATCTGCCGTGAACAAAAACAATAACGTCAGCCTTGAAATATCATGCAGCAAATCCATGCAAATTTATTCATTTGCATTATTCTTAGTGCTTTCACGTTTTATCGGTTTTAATGACCAACAATTTAAAAAAAAGAGATTTTATTGATTAAAATATTCAGGTTGTAAGAAAACAATGTTAATTTAATTCATGTTTTTTTTGATTTGTTGAAGCATAAAACTGTATCGCACTTTCCGCATTTAATAAAAATATAGCCAATACAGGGCCAATGATTCATGTGGTCTAGCAGAACTTCGTCTTGGGGAATTGGCAAACTTCTTGAATGATGCCTCTAAAATAGGAAATTGTAAAAATAAACTATTTTAACAATATATACAATAGGTACATATGTACCTTAAGGGGAAGGTTTTTTGTTACATCTGACGGTCTACCGCGAGCTACTGATTTTTTTCCCCATTTTGCAAAGCGTTTCACCTTCATTCAAATCAAAATCCGCCAACGTTTCATTGATATTGTCGCAATGACCATAGCTGTATCTTCTAAGTGATAAACAAAAGGCGCGTATACCATTTGTTAGGGCGTATTTTGATATTGTAGCGCCCTATGAAGGAATCCAGTAAGTCGACCCCACCCATAAACTTGTAATATTCTGCTACAATATTTGGGCAATTAAGGATTATTTTTCTTCCCAAATTTTTATCGAACCTTTCAACACTTAGCTCAGGATTCTTGCCGCAAAAGTGTGACATCAAGTTGACAATTTTGTTGTCTCCTCAAGAAACAACAGATGCATCAAAATTATCAACTGTTGCAACATATTGGTATGATTCTGCGCTTGTTTTTTTCATCATAATTTTGTCGTCTGGAAGTTTTAAGTTTGGAATTCTATTCCGGCGGATTGTACCCAGCGAGAAAATACCACGATTTGCTAGTGTGATCATTAACGGCAACGATGTATAATAATTATCAAAAAAACTTTGTAGTTTTTATCTGATGGAACGGGACGCAGGAGTCTAACAATAATATTGGCACACTCTCCCAAATCACTTTCTTCACGGAGCCTATATGGGGTGTTGTTCTCTTGCCCCGTATATATTTCAAAGTTATAGTTGTAACCCGATATTTCTGAAAGCACATTCAGTTTAAATCCCCATTTGTTTGGTTTCATTGGAGATACTGCTTAAAATATGATGTACATTTTTTGGAACATAATTCGTCGTAAACAGAAAGGAAGCTTTCAAATGGGACCGGCATAAATTTGTCTATTAAGTGTTTCACAACAGGACGTATTTTAAAGAGCCGGTTGAAATTTGGATCATCTGTTGGTCTTCTTTCATCATTGTCATTGAAATGTAATATTGACTTAATCGATGTAAAATATGAACGATTGTTTGGAATTTGACTCACAGATAGATATCAAAGTGCATATACCCAAAAATTTTTGCAAGTCCAAGTGATCAATCTGATCTCGAGAATCTGGAATTTTCTGGCAAACATAAATTCGACTGATACACAATAGAATTCATAAGTGAAGAAACTGAAAGGGTCCACTCAAATTCAAAATATGTTCTGGAAGTTCTTCGCTGGCCTTGAAATCAGTGTTCAAATTCATTGTGTATTCTTTTTGTTTCCAAATAGTTCTGTCATATTTTTCTTTCAAAGAGCGTAAATCACCAACATTGCTCCTCTCCTTAGCATTTATCTTCTCTCTAGACCTAGATATTTCTCCTCCAATTTCTTCCTCCTCCACATACTCTAGTCGATTGAAGTTGATTTCAACATTATTGTCAATCATATTCACATTCATCCCAAGCATCAATTATTTTGTCAATTGAAGACACGAGAATGAAAATTGGATATGAACCATTTTAGGCTAAAATGAGTTTTATGAAGTTTACTATTCCCTGCTACTTTACGCAACGTTAGGTATGAAAATTGTACATAATGTGTTATTGAGTTATTGAGTTATAGCAAAAAACATCTTAATCAATTAGATATAAACTGTTTTTTTTGTTCTCCTGTAAAATTACCTTTCTGGTTCATATCCACTTTTCATTCTCACGTCTTCAATTTCTGAATCCGTAAGTAACCTCAAAAACAAAAAATTATGACAAGACTTAGTGCACAAAAGATCGATTGTTTGGGGAGCTGTGTGACATGGTGCGTCATCCTGCTGAAACCAAGGATTATCAAAATTTATATCTCCTATTTCAGCCCATTAAAAGTCGGTAATTATAGCTCTGTTGCACTCGCAGTTGACTGAATAGGCGAAAAAAATGAGCCAGTGATACCACCACTTCAAAATCAACACCAAACTATCACTCTCGTTGTCTCCTCGATAATGACGTGAAGATTTTCCGTTCCCCAGATGCCGCAATTTTGTTTGTTGACACAGCAGACGAGATGAAAATGCGCCACGTCAGAAAATATGAATTTTGGGCCAGATTCGATGTCCGATTGGAGCTTCTTTTAGGCTCAAACTGAGAAGCCGTAACGAAGTGGATGGTCGTTTGCCGTCAATAGCTAAGTCAATTGAACTTTGTAAGCGAATAATGCGAGAGCTTCATGCAAACTTTTCATCATGCTGGTGCGTGAAATGCCGAGTTGTTGCGATCGATGGAGAATCAATGTTCTTGGATCGAGTTGCATACGCAAACTTGATTACATTTTATTTAATTTCGGCCAAATCTTCTGTTCAGCAAACTTCAAGCTTGTGCAGCAAAGCTTTCACTTTGGAAATAAGTTTGCAATATTTCCAAACGTTGTTCAACCGACTAGCGACTCATTTTGGTCCCCGGGGGTGATACTGAGTGTCAAAACAACATATGATTGCAAAAGACACCACCAGTATTTGGACCAGCCTTTATACAACTTTTTTATACATAAAGTTGTTATTGCCCAAGAGGCAAAACATTAGAACTTCTAGAAATTTTGGCATTGTAGGTTACTTGTGTTGTTGAACGATGAACAATTGTCCCATGATAATTTTCACCGCATTGTGAATTGGGATATTTATGAAACGTGAAATTTAATATATTTAATTTACACACTCGTATTTCTTCCTTGTTTCAATTAAGATTTCAATTTTCAAATCTAATTTTTGATTTGAAGCCAACAAATTTCGATTTCACCCTTCGTTTTTTGGTCACAACCAGTTGGTCAGGTTATTGTGTTAGTCTTATTATATAGGAGATGTGGCGCCCGAGCAGAAAACTTGACCATTTTCGCAGGTGTCCATGTAGATGACATTGTTTCATCTCCTAAAAAGTTTTTTTTTTGATCGATGCGTGATGTACTTTGCGGGATGGGGGCTAAAAGAATAAAAAATTAAACAACTTTTTTTTAACACTATTATGATACAACCCAGTATTATCAACTATACTGGGTACTTTTGCTTTGGGTTGTGTCTAGACCTGTGGTAACCAGCCCATAGCCTCGCGAGGCAGACACACACACACGATCGGCAACTCACATGTACACAACAACTATCAAAGCGGCGGAATTTGCGAGGCCTTCCACGAATAAGGCATGCGGAATCATTCTTTGGTAATGCCTACTTTAATAATGCCTGCGAAATGCATGATTTTATAAGGCTTCCACAGGCCTGTTAAAAGATTGCCAGAAGACGCTGTTGTTCATGAAACCCTGTCTTTCCACATGTTCGCAATTCGTCGTTGCAAAATCATAACATCCGATAGCCCAGTAGATAAAGCGTCCGACTGTAAGTTCTAAGGTCGTGTGTTCGATTCCTGTGGCTGCAGAATTTAAAAAAAAATCATTTATAAAAATTACAATTGGTTAAAGTATAACTCTGAAATATGAAGATAATTTCCATATATATTTTTTTATTTTTACGTAAGTCCTTCTAAATCTAGTCTTTTTGCAGGCCTTCATAAGGCCTTCTAGTAGAGAGGGATGGAAGGCCTTGCCTACCAATCTCACGCAATGTTAAAAAGAAAGGAGGAGGTAATGTGTAGGGAAGGCCTGCCGTAGTCTATAGAATGCGTTCTTGGTCATGATTTCAGGCCTTCCAGCTCCTGATTTCCAGGTCATGACTTCCGCTGCTGGGATCAGTCTATGCCTGTACGTTTGCGACCGCACACTAGCACATAATATGTTTGTGTGCGTGAGTTCGGTTTTGCCTACCACTGGTCTAGACTAACATATGTTGAACAATTTCTTGTTTAATGGGAAGTTTCTAGGTGGAGCCTGTGAGCAATATTTAGTAGATATTGTAGTTTCGAACCCAATAAAAATTAAATTTAGAAAAGCCAAATAGAAAGAAATTTAATAAAAGGAAACTGTTCTTAAATAAGTGCCTGTTCTTAAAAAAAGGAAATTTTCTCATAAAAAGTATCTATTCATATTCTTGAACAAAGTATCTATTTTTAGAAAAATACCTTATCTTAAAGAAGAACCTTTGCTTAAAAAAAATAATTTTCTTACAAAAAGTAAACTTTTTCAAAAAAGTAATTATTTTTTAAATAAGTACCTTTTCTTAAAAAAGTAAATTTTCTTACAAGAAATTGCCTTTTCTTAAAAGAGTACCTTCCTTTAAAGAGTACCTTTTTTGTGAAGCAAAATAACTTTTCTTGAGATAAGTGCGTACTCTTAAAAATAAACATATTCTAAAAATTCTAACAATTCTACAAAATTCACAATTCTTAAAAAAACCTTTTATTCAATAAATCTTCTCTTAAAAAATACATTTTCTTACAAAAATTCCTTTTCTTAAAATGAAAATACTACATTTTCTTTTCATTTCTTGAGATAAAAATAAAAAATAACCTTTTCCTAAAAAGAGTAAAACTTCTTTAAAAAGTACCTGTTCTTAAAAAAGTACTTCTTTTACAAAAAAACATACTCTTATGGCTTTTTCTTACAGAAAGTACTTCTTCTTAAAAATAGTACCTTTTCTTAAACAAACATTAGCTTTTAATAAAAGAAATACCTCTCTTTAAAAAATTAAATTTTCTTACAAAAATTCCTTTTCGTAAAAAGAAAATACTACATTTTTTTTTCATTTCTTGAGATAAGTAGCCTTTCTGAAAATAAGTTCATTTTCTTAAAAAATCAACTTTTTCATAAAAAAAGTACCACTTCTTTAAACAGTACCTGTTCTTAAAAAAATAATTCTTTAAATAATAAAAAAAATTTCTTACTCTTATTGGTTTTTTCTTGCAGAAAGTACTTCTTCTTAAAAATAGTACATTTTCTTAAAAAAAAACATTAGCTTTTAATAAAAGAAATACCCCTCTTTCAAAAAAGGACCTTTTCGGGAAAATTAATGTATATTCGTACAAAAAGGACCTAAAAATATACTGAAAAAAAATACAAAATAGAAAAACTAGAAAATTCTTAAACAAAGATTATCATTTTACAAAAAGTATTTTTTCTTAAAAATCAATTTAAATTATCGTATTTTCAACGGGAGCCTTAGGCGTGTTGAAACTAACTAGTACATAATATATAGCGAAAGGAACTTCGTTCCAACCGAGTGTCCCCTGACACCTCATGTAATTTTATTTTACAAAATGGTTTGAAAATTAGACGTCAAGTCGATTTTTACTTAAAGAAATAACGACATTGCACTTTTATTTTTTTTTTCGATGTATTAGGGCCTGTGGAACCTCCGAATAAACGTTGGAGTCTATCGAGTCATAAGTCGGTTTCTTCATCAAATTCATAGTTATAGCGTCTTAAACGTGCTAAGATTAATATACTTATTTTATGTTTGCAGTTATGTGACAATTGGATGCCAACTGGGAATAGGCAATATGGGATTAACTTGATTGATTACAATTGAAAGTGTTACAAGTCATATTTTATCTTCAACAATGTTTAATGTAAATATTTTTGATGAAATCTTAAAATTCTGTAACGGCTTTAAAGGAACAAGTTAAGCAATTTTTGTAAATCCTATGAAAAACAGAACTATGTTGGCAAATCACTCTAACCAAATTTAATACCAAGCAACAAATTCAAATGAAACCTGAAACTATTATTCACACTGAAACTTTTAAACCTCTTTAACATTTCAAACAACCATTCATTGTTCTTAAAAGTGGGGTGAATCTCTAATTCATTTCCAGCATTAACAAATATACGCAGTAAAAGTTATCTACTTCATAAATTCATTGCTGTTTGTGTTTACCACCATATTTCTATCATTCATTTAAAATTTCATTGCATTTTACTATTAAGAACGTTAACAAAAATGTTGAAATTAGTTCGACCTATTATTTCAGGTGAACATCCGGAGGCTATGCAGACAGGATCTTCCGGCTGCCAATATTCATGGTTCACTATATTCATACTGATGACGCTGGTATTCTATTACAACCGGCAATGCACCGTATGGAATTCAACAAGAACGCCACCAAAGGATACTCGAACCACCACCACCACCCCCACGTGCAACTCAACATCCGCCACCCCAACATCAACAATTCACATTTCACATTGCTGCATTGATTGCACACAGGGACAGCACCCGTATAGAAAAACCACCGATCTGCTTAACTGGCAGAGTCAATGTACGCGTTTATGCAACCAGAGGACTTCCTGCTGTCACCATCATTACCACCAGCACTATCACAATCATCCACGGCAGCAACAGCAGCTGATTTGTACGAGTTGATATGTCGATTGTTAAGTTCAATCGAATGGGGTAAGGAGAGTTGCCAACAAAAACGAATTCATTTCTACGTTTATTTTCTATGTTATATATTAGGAAAACAAAAACCACATAAAATCTAGGTAAAATAATACAGTTGATAAGAAAATAAATTTTGAAGTTCGGCAAGCCGGAACTATTTATATCCTCCACCATTAATAACAAAGTTAAAAATATCTCTTAAGAAATGCATGTAACTTCAATCCAATTAACATAAACATCTTATTTCCTTTATTCCAGAATATATTCTTTTTATGAAATTTTTTCGCAGCGGAGTTTTAAATTCCGCATAATGTTGTAATTGTTATATCATTTATTATTATTTTATTTATTGATTGTTAACCGATAGAAGAAGATATTTTTGACAAACATTCACGACTGTAAGACAACCATAACTTAGACAAAGGGGGTCCCAATAAAATTACATGATTTAATTAAAAAAATAAAACGCACATTCTTCGATTTGTGATATTTTCATTTATATTGATTTCGTACGGAACAAAATAACCCGCAAATGGCTCCCACCGTTCTGATCATAGGTCCTTGCTGGTAATTTCAAGCTGTTTTGAACGATGCCAAATTGATGTCCCCTGGCTTTCGGAGACACTCTCGGGAACAGCAATTTTCGAGATATCGGCCGATACGCCTATTTATTGGATACTTACTGATCACTCTTCGTATTGTTGACACATTAAATGCACTTCCACGATCAAAAATTCCGCGAAGGTTCCGAGCGGTATCACCGTAACTTTCCCCGTTGTTATAAAGAATTTCCACAGTGAGAACGCGTTCTTCCTTTGTATATCGCTCCATTTGTAATAACCCGAACAAGTGTAGATGACAGCTGTCAAGTTCCAGGGCTGCCACTTGCACCGGAAAAACATGAAAAAAGGTGTGCACTTTTATTTGGACAGCAAGATATAATCAATCTACACAAGCGACTTCATATTTCGAAACACTATGCATTGCATGTGGCCGTCGGTGGTGCAATGGTGGTGTGCGCGGCTCTTGTATATGAGATCCTGGGTTCGATCCCTGCTCTGATCACCTTAAATTGCTTTCGACGGCGGTCACCTCGCTTAGTGACGGCGACGCTATCGAGTATTAAGCCATGAAAAAGCTTCTTGTCCATCAGTGAGTGAATGTAAAACTAGAACGCGCGCAGCTCACTGGTTGTGAGTAGCTGTCCCTAATATCTACATGGGAAGTAACAGGAAACCATTTATTTATTTTACGCATTGCAAGTGGAAGTTTCAACAAATGTTTTCTTGCATTTGGTAATAGGAGTTTCCACAAATGTTTCCCTGCATTTGGTGACAGAACATCGCTGACCATAAAGCCGCATTGACAACATAATGACTTTTCGTTTTTTGATGTGTTAACATCTATACGCGCGCCTCTAGGGCAGTAAACTATAAATTTAATACATACGCAAGTGTTAGGTTTGTAAGAGTAAATCATCGTTTGTTTGTTCGTTGCTTGGCAGTCGGTATTGAAAGTGATTATTGGGCGATTTTCATATAATTTTCCCACGCGATTTTCTCCGGAAATTCATAGCCGATTTTATTAATTTTTGGATTAAAAAGCTAGTGCGGGTTTCGACGAAGAGTTTAGGCTAAAAATTAAGGCGATCCGATATCGGCGAGCCGAGATTTAAGTGTTTTAATTTGGAGTATTAATTTGGAGTAATATTAAAAAAGTATTTTATGTTGATCTTCGGTTATATCGTACGAATATAACAATGTATGTATGTATGTACAAGTGTCTGTTGCTTTGCATTCTTTGACTTTTGTGGGAATAAAACAAAAAGTATTGAGCAAGAAAATAATGACACATGTGCTTGCACTGGGTCTTTAAATAATTTTAAGTATTAATATTATTTAACTGTAACGTCATCATATGATTGAACGCTGTTTTTTATTTTCCAATGTAACATTTACGAATGTGTTCATAGAAATCGAACAGGTACCGTGTAGCAAAAAGGTGTTAACACATCGCCCGTGAGTTCGAACACTCATTGGATTTTTTTTCACAAACATCTTATTTAACTTATTTCCTGAAGTACGTCTACTTCTGCTCCAGCCACAATTTTGTTCGAATAAATAATAAACTATTAGTGTAGGCATTTGATGCGGTTGATGCGTTCGAAACTCATATCTTGCTGCTAATTCATTCAGAGTGGTAAAAATTCTTCAAAAATTGATTCAATCGCATGCAAAATTATATTGATTTTCAAGAAGAATATTTTGAAAAACAACGAAACCTATATGGATAATGAATGTTAATTTTTTCACTATTCGGTCAGAAATATAAACAACAACCCTCGTATATTGGGTCATCACTGATTCAAGTATAACCACAAGAACACACATAAATAGTAGACAGTACGAACAAGCTACTCTCTTTAAAAGCGCTTTCTATTTCGATCGTCAGGAATATAACATACCAAATATAACAAACCACACACCATGAACATGTACTCTTTGATCGGATGCGAACGAATACGAGTGCGTTCAGTGCTAAGTATATTCGAATCAAATTTTATTCGTGTTGGTCTATGTATGTTCCTAGTGTACCTTTGCCATACAGTCCTGATATATCTAACAATATCACAAATGAAAAATTGTTTTGTACAAGTATGTTTCTATCCGCGAATACCCAAAAACTTCAGCTTTATTTCAGCGCAAACGAACCAATGTATTTACATTACTGTTTCATATACCAACCTTTCAAAAGCATGTACCTTGACCCCACTTCGTTGAAAGTTGATAATTTACTTTGGTGGGATGTTGTGCTGTTTGTGTTGTGTACGTGTTCCGCCATATCATTAGAGCTCAAACGCATCAAAAGGATGTAATGCAATTATCGCAACATTTTGATTCCCTTCATGTTTGGTACTGGTATGTTTTGATACTTCTTTACTCAGTACTCTATTGTTCATGTTTCGTTTTGACATGTATTATCTCCGTGAATGAATATCGAATCTATGTCGTTTATATTTGCTTGTGTTTTGCAATGAATGTATGGAAAAAAGCCGAACGGACTTAATATATGTTTGTTCATGCGCTTGTAGATGTAGTATGTAGTATGCGCTTGTAGATGTAGGTAGGTAGTCAGATGCTCACGCAGACTGATGGACGAATATGCAGAAGTTCGGTAGAACCATCTTCTCATGCATTAACTGAACAGATAAATGTTCGGACAGAAACTAAATAATATCATTGATTAGGTCAATGTAACTATTAATTTATAACACTGAGCAACATAGTGAAATAAATTGTTTATCCTAAGGTGCCCACTATATGTACTAATACTCAAAAATAAACAAATAAAAAAAGGTTTCCCATGACATCCCATGAAGCGAATGGGAAGAGCTTCTCACAATCAATGAGCTGTGCGCTTTCTAGCTTTAAACTCAAAGATATATCTACAAAATATTCGTCACGCAATTGCTTGTTAAAGAATTAAAACACTATTTTTGGGAGTTGTTTTACTCATTCACCCTTATCTTGTGATGGAACGGTCCAGTCAGTGGCGCCATTTGGGAATTTACTAATTAAGCACAAAATGTGTCTAATACAACCTTCTAGTCTGTCAAGCCGTCTGTGCCGTCTGTGCACAATGTTGAACATTAATCAAATTTTTTGTTAAATTTAAGATATCACATATTTGGGAAAATCAAGGAATAATAGGAAAATTTCTAAACCCTTTAAAGGAGAGACAAGACGCTAATAAAAAATAAAGAATTTGATGGAGAGAAGTCCTTCATAAATTTAAATGTTTCTCCAAGTTTCACAAATGTAACAGCAGTTGCCTTTTACTGACTTTCACTATAAGGACAGAGTCTCCATCCCTCTCACAGTGTTTTATTGCGGTTATCGTGGTAGTAGGAAATTTCATCGAGTTTGAGTTGCTCTTGTAGGTTAGTCTGTGGTTGGACATAAACCGGGCAGAAATAAAAGAGGAATGTGTATTTTCGTTCGATGCAACCAGCATAAAACATAATTTAGCTGTCATTAGTATCACTCAAATAATATTTAAACCTGATTTGCTGCATGAGTTGCTGCTGGTTGCTCATCGGGCTTTCATCTATCTACTCTGTTTTCCATCAATTTCAAACTTCATAGTCGATCAGCTGTTTCATGGATACCCCCTAATTTAAACGAATATTGCGACTACGCACTGGGGTCATAGAGGAACTTAGTAATGTATTCTCTTATCTGACGTTTCATTTCACACTCTTCGTCGTAGGTTTGTGCAAATTAAAGAAATTCGACGAAAATTAACTTACAGCAGGTGGAGTTACAAGAATTGTTGACTTATCTTTTTCATTTCAATTTCGTATAGAACTGTGAAATTCAAATGTGTTTTGCACTTTTTTGTTGACTTTGGTATACTTTTGTATTATTGTATTTAAAGCAACTAGCTATTTTGCCACAAAAACACGAAATGCGTTTGTTGTTGCTTTGTTGGACGTTGTGTTGTATTGCCTTCATCTGGTATTATTGAACTCATGCTTTCCACCATCCAATATTCACTTGCAACCATACCTATGACGTTAAAAATATTGAGAGAATTACTCTATCCTAAATTCATCTATAACTGGTGTACGCTGTGAGCAAAATGATAGAGCAATAGATAATGGTCGCCATCCCTTGCTTTATGTTCTGTGGTTGACGACGAGAAATAAAAGGAATGTGTATTTTCGGTCGACACATCCAACATAACACTTATATATATTTTAGCGTTCATTAGTATAAATCAAACACTGTTTAAACTTTGTTTGAGGCTATCTACTCCGTTTGTCAAATTACAACCAAATTGCGGTTGTCCTTGTTCAGTGTTGTAAGTAACGCTTCAAAAATATATGTTTTTTTAAAAAATTTAAAGGGTGTTCTAGGTTCTGAAAAGGGCTTAGACAAATTTAAATTCATAAAGGTTTACCTCGCTGATTTTAAAATATTTTCAGAAGGTTTTTACTATTTTTCCATGAATATGTTATATCTCCTAATATTTATTGTGTTGCAGTGTTACGTAAAAAATAATCACATCCTTATTTGCTATCAGGTATTTTAGAAAATATCACAATATACCATAGACAAAAATATAAAAATATAAAAATTCCACGAAATAGATACGTTTGATAAACCAGTTGGTATTTTGTTAAATGTATCTCACAGTAATCAATACAACGAGTCAAATGCTGGAATCCCCATGGTGGAGGATATGAACACACAGAACAAATAATTGAGCCAATTAAAAAATTGATTGATATACTGACAATTTATAAAAAATATAAATGTCAAATTGATTTATTTTTTTCAAATAGAAATATGTTTAAAAATGTTTGCAATATCATACAATCGTTTAATTGACTCAATCTTCTGTGTATAGTAAGTAATATTATACAGGGTGTCCCCTAAACTTTTGTCTAAATTTAAACACGTTATAGCTGAGAACAAAAGCTACAATGTTTGTTTTTACGCCAATTGCCTAGGTGGCGTCGTTTTCGAGATATTCGTGTTTAAAATAATTGCATTTTTGAATGCATTTTCAATAAATGCATAATCTACTTTTTAAATGAAAAATAAATATCATTGAAAATTGCTTCAAAATTGATTTTAAATCAAATGCGACAGGAAATGACTATTAATACAACTACAACTGAAATAAGAGACCGCTTATCTAAGTGCATAACGCAACAAGGAGGCTCTCATTTTGAAAATTTTCGTTAATTGAAAACATTTAAAAAAAAATTCGTTTTCATTTCAAACGAAAAAATTAATTATTTAAAATCAATTTTAAAGCAATTTTCAATGATCTTTCTTTTTCATTTAAAAAGTAGATTATGCACTTATTGAAAATGCAATTATTTTAAACATGAATATCTCGAAAACGAAGCCACCTAGGCAATTGGCGTAACAACAAACATTGTAGCTTTTGTTCTCAGCTATCACGTGTTTAAGTTTAGACAAAAGTTTAGGGGACACCCTGTATATGAAATAGATTTTATAATAATGTTATGTAGATAATGCATATAGGATTAAGAAATTGCATAAATTTGAATTTGCTTTAAATTTGAAAAGTAAATATTATATAGTATTTTAGTTATAGGTTTTGCTAAATATTACAAAATAGTTTTTTTTTGTATAATTTGTAAATAATTTTATTGATTAAGTAAATACCTAACTAATATATACTATCTTTGTATACATGTGTATAAAAGTATGTCAAAGTATAATTTATAATAATTTATATTGGTTTTAGTGAAATTTCTTCTAAAGACATGTCTGTGAAAAGAATAGACACTATACCAGTATGGCTTTGTTCCCGTACATACTTTTTTTTACTGTTTTAACTTTTTCAAATTTTGAAAGAATTAGGTACAAATTTCTTTCATAATTGGGAAACTATTAAAACCAGAAAAAAAATAAATACCACGTACCGGAACAAAGCGCATGTTACCTTTTGTGGAAACGTGTCTGTAGATTGTTGATAATTTAGAATATCTAAATTTTTTTCTATTGTTCAATCTATAATATAATTTGTAACTTATAGGCAATTTCAAGATCTCAACTATAACTTAAAAATTTTAAAGTGATTTCTAACCTTTTGTACAACTGAGTTGAAATAGCTGGAGTCGCAATGAAGCCATTTTCTCTTATTCTTTTTTCAGATTAAGACTGTAAGACTACACCCAGTGCGTGCACGTGTAGTTTCAGTGAAAGCTAATTATAGGTTTCATGTATGCCAGGCCTAAAAGTAGTAAAAGAAACAAATTTCCTATAAATTTCATTTTATTTATTTGAACATTTCATCTATGTTTCCTTTTGATCATTTGACACTCAAGCTCGAGGCCATAATTGTATACAATTCAATTTAGTTGTTCAATCAATATTTCGTCCTTCTTCGAATAACATTATCAGTAATGAATGATTAAGAAATAAATTAAGAAATTAAAAGAAATATAACAACACACACAGCACCACAAGATAGGTCGATCCTGTAGTGGTTAAGCTGTGTGTGACGTTATATATTTTTTAATTTTTAATTTATTCCTTAACATTAAATTTATGATGATTTTTTTCGAAGAAGGACGAAAATATTATTCCACAAATAAATTGAATTATATGTAATTAAGACCTCGCGCTTGCGTACCAACTTATTCAAAGGGGAAACAAATTTACTTTAGTTGTTATAAGTTTAATGTGATAGCACAGTTTTCAAGACTGATGTCCAACACTTAGCAACAAATGAGGGACTTAATTCCGATTTATGGACAACGACGCAGCTCGAAAATCTATAGATAACAGTTGTTTTCGGGGATAAGTCTAATATTGCGATAAATACTTCTAACAAGATCAATGCCACAATGTCTTGTTGTCTCTGATGACACATAAAATCAAGAGATTTTGAGATGATTTTGCAAACAACAACATATTTCTATTCTATTCTTTGTCGGGTATAAATTAACCTCTTAAGTAAACTTTCAAAATTGGTATGCAGCTTGAGAACGATGGAATTTCTAAATTGTCTAATAAAAATGCTAGTATTAATTAATTATATATTTAAAATAAATCGTAACTCGCTAAGTTAATGCAAGATTAAATGAGAAAATAATTCTATCGCTTCTAAATTTTATAGAAAATCCCAATATAATTCCTAAAGATAATGACTTGAATTTGAGTGCCCACACTGCCTTGTTTCTAGGAGGACACGTTTATTTTCGATCCAGTAGGTCCCGTGGATCCGATTCATTTAGTCAATCTTCAATTTCCTTTTTCAGTCTCGCCCTACCAGCGGCAATTCAGCACAATTGACTCTTCTTAACACTTTTGAACCAGTTTGGAGACATGTCCTGGTTCCACTTATCGCAGGACAGGTACCTTTAGACAATTGACACCACATTTCCCGTAGGGAAGTTACAACATCTTTTTGACACTCTACAGAGTTGAAAGGGTTTCTCCTTCGGTGTGGTTCTGGGAATAACAACTTTTTTAACATCTTTGAGTAACGGTATGGCCATTGGTCATAGGAATATGACCGCAAAGAGGTTCTGAATTGATTTCCATCGCCCAAAATTCAATATCTTTTGATCTAGTGAACATTTTTAACTTCCATAAAAACCCAATTGTAAACAAAGAGCCAAGGTTGCTCAGCATACATCAATATTGACAATTGCACAGTGGGGAATATTTCAGAAACATTTGCAAAGTTGACAGCTTATTGTTTTTTCGCTTTCCAAGAAAACACAGATTTTGGGTTTATTCTTTTATTTTTTTAACACATTTTGACAGAAGTGTTCATAGTGCACGCAAAAAATAATTTCTTATTCATATTACAGATATTCGCTTTTTTCGAATTTTGAAAATCGAAAAATTTTTTTTTTGAATTTCTTTATCTGTATCTCATTCACTTTTAAAGATATTAATTTAATATGGCGCCTAAGTTTTGCTTATACCAAATATAGTTCGGTTGTACTAAACATTTGAAAAAATGTCGTTTTTAAAACAAAACTTTGACTTTGGACCAACATGACTGCCTTTCATCAAAAGCCTTCAAGGAGTATAATATACAGTTGGACAGGCTGACCTGTTCCACAATTTCTTAGGGTAAGTATTGCTGCTGCTCGAGTGAAGACAAAGAAGATCGTGCTATGTTACTGAAAAATGTCTGATATTTTAGTGCCTAAACGTGAATAACTGTTAACAGATAAAAATGTGATACAATTCTCTGTCACAGTTTGGTATTTTCTTTTACTAATCGGAGTTAGTTTACCAGATTTATGCTTGAAATTAATCATTTTATGAAATTCCTCAAAAAATCGTCTCAATAACACCCATGGACCAATTTGATGGTCAATGTGGTAAATTTTGTTGGTATTCACATACACATACTTATAAAAGCATTATAATAATTTCAATGTTTGCTTTTTGATGAATTTTATATCATGATGAATTTCAAGCATAAATCCGGCAAACGAACTCCGGTTAGTATAAAAATACCAACACTGGGAAAGAGAATTGTATCACTTATATTATGTACTTATGTACTTATTTTTTAAAGATATTGAGAAAAGTAATGTTTATTAGCATTAAGGCACTAAAAAATCAGACCTTTTCATTAAATTATCACTATCTTTTTGTTTTCAATCGAGCGGTATCAAGAGTTACCCTTTAAAATGGGGTAACAGATCAGCGTTTCCAAGCGTGTATCACATTCATTGAAGGCTTTTGATGCAAACATGCTTTGTTGATACAAACTCAACATTTTTTTCAAAATCAATATCTTTTCAAATATTTAGCACAACCGAAATGTTAAGCGTGTATAAACGAAACTTAGCCGTCATACTAAAGCCACCCAATCAATGTTTCAACAAGGAAAAATTGAGTGCAATGTCTCTAAAACAGAATGAGATACAGTTGCAGAAATTCGAAAAAAGATATCAAAATTTTTTCGATTTTCAAATTTCGAAAAAAAGCGAATTTTTGTAACCAGAAAAAAAAGAGTTTAATTTGTTGGCGCATTATAAAAATTGTGTCAAAATATGTGAAATGAACATCAAAAGTAAAGAAACAAAATTTTTGTTGTCTTCGAAATCGAAAAAACAAAAAGGAAGTAGTCAGTTTTTGAAATTTTTGTGAAAGATAACCCACTGGGAGATTTTTCAATGCTGTTTTTTACAGAACGTACAAATGTTTACTAGATCAAAAGGTATTGCTCAAAAGATAATCACTGTCACAATGCGATTATGCAAGAGAAAAAATAATATACTCGAATGATTGATAGCTACATATAATCCAAATTCTTGTGTCATCATCCTAGTCGCCCATTTTCCTTAAACTGAAACACCAATCACTGAAATGGATCACTGAAATAATGGAAATGATAAATTATACAGAAAAAAATTAGTTAGGTTTTATTTTTGTTGCAGCATCCATCATATGTGTGTTTTACTTCACACTGAGTCCTTTCAAAGGTTTAGAGCATTTTCATGAGATTATAATCAATTTATAGATACTTTATTAACAATGGTCCTTATTCAGAATTTGATGAGTAAAGAATCGGTTGTTGCAAGGCGGTTTAATAACACTGTGTCTAATTTTTTAAGTCATGGCAAAATAACCATATACGGACACCACTACGTTATAAAAGACTAAAAAAAAAGACCCGTGTTTCCCAATTTTTCCCAAAGTCATGCACTTTTTTTTTATGGGCCGCCAAAGATTTGGGGCCTCGGTATCATTTTCGTAAAAATGTGATCATTTTCTCAGGCTCATATCTTGCAAACCGTTCAGAATTTCGATTTACTCTCTGAGGCAAAGTTGTAGCTCTTGTAATAAAGAACAAAAATTGCGAACATATAAAGTCAAAAAGACCACCTTCCAGATCAAAATCACAAAAAACTTAAAAAAATTATATTTTTTTTACCTTTTTTCCCGTGTTCAGGTCCATAGGTAGTAAACCGTTCAAAATTCAAGGAAACAATCAACTACAAAAATTTACCTAAGATGTCAAAAACAAATTTCTAGAACATATAAACTTCCTGGGAATTATTCTTAACACCGTTTTTTAATTTCATTTGTTTTTTATTTACTTCAACATTGAGATACTATGCTATCTATTACAAAAATATTAAAAAAAAGTATTCGTATTATGTTTATAATGTTGATGGCCCTGGACTTGCAAATCGCGCTCTCTTAAGTTGTGGATCCAAATCGTCGTCCGAGTCGTCCGAATCTGTGTCTGATTCAGCAATTATGGTGTCCACAGGCACGTTGCTTCCAGACTGCCCTCCATCATCAGCTCTTTCTTCTTCAAATACTTCATTAACATCATACAGGCTGATCTTGTGACTCCACCAACATACCTCTGCAAGCAATACGTCGAGGTTTTTGCCTTTGTACTGTTTTTCCATGGGCATTGTGGTTTGGTGAAACCGTTCTCCTTGCTCATCGGATTCGGTAGGGAGTTGTTTGATAAAATCGTCAAAATGAAAATGAAGAAAATGCAGCTTTAATGTCATCGATGCGCCGATTATCTCAAAATAATGCAGCATTTGTTTCACCCATTCTCTTGCTTCCGGTTCCGCGTTAATAATCATCTCTAGGAAGTTTATATGTTCTAAAAATTTATTTATTGAGATCTTAGGTAAATTTTTGTAGTTGATTGTTTCCTTGAATTTTGAACGGTTTGCTACCTACGGACCTGAACACGGGAAAAAAGGTAAAAAAAAATCGGATTTTTTTTAAGTTTTTTGCGATTTTGATCTGGAAGGTGAAATTTATTTTGATTTTATGTGTTCGCAATTTTTGTTCTTTGGTTCTGAACGGTTTGCAAGATATGAGCCTGAGAAAATTATCACATTTTTACGAAAATGGTACCGAGGCCCCAAATCTTTGGCGGCCCATAAAAAAAAGTGCATGACTTTGGGAAAAATTGGGAGACACGGGTCTATTTTTTTTTAGTCTTTTATAACGTAGTGGTGCCCGTATATGGTTATTTTGCCATGACTTAAAAAATTACACACAGTGTTATTAAACCGCCTTGCAACAACCGATTCTTTACTCATCAAATTCTGAATAATTCATGAAAACAATGCAATGCATGCAATTTATTGCTGGGACCGTTTTTTTTCCAGTGTGTAGACAGTGTCGATAAGTCTAACGTTCTGTTGTTGGACAAAACGTAGTAAGTAAACCGTATTGCTTAGAAATACAAAAACTAATTCATTTGACAAAATTATTAGCAACATTTCGATTCATTGTTACCAAATTTCTTGACTCATTAAACGGTCAAACTAAATAATCATCCTATCCTACAGCTAGGGCTTTAGCAGCACTTCAATTAATTCCAATCAAATTTCTGACTTACTTGGCAAAATAGTATAAGAATTAATTTCAGTAATTATAATTTTATATGTTAACTTCCGATACTTAACCGGAAACCCTTTAATATTAACGACAATTGAAGCCCCTGGTGGTATTTTCAAAAACAATATTATAATTCTTTTAAAGTTTCCATGGTATCTGATATTTAAATTTTTAAAATCAAATTTTATAATTTTTTTAAAATCATTTACCATGGAAACATTAAAAGAAGGAAAATATCGTTTCTGAAAAACGTGAGTTAACACCTTCTTCCACTAGGGGCTTTAATTGGTTTAAGGCAATAGTATTAAGCCCGCCATAAAGTTTGTCTGATAAATTATAGGATACATTTGTTATTTAAAATAAAAATATTCGAGCGTTAGGACAATATTTGAAATTCTTTTTATTTTTGAATATTTCACTACCCAGTGGGTAGGTAGTATCGAGAAGAAAATAAACAATATATTTGTTTATAAGTCGAGTAAACCTTTATCTAAATCGTCATACACATGGCTTAATACTATTTCCTCAAACCCATTATATATATAGATAAATATATATAGATTTTATATTATAACTTTAGAGTAAATGATAAATTAAGTTATGTAAATATTTACTGAAATGTACATAAGCGTAACGATTCATATTCATAATTGCATAAATATATGTATGTATATCATAAAGAGATAATAATTCAATTTGTATGTATTCATTAGTCTAAATATACATATATAAATACTACATAGTATACTTATACATAAAACAAATATTACAAAAGGCAGAAATGAAACAAATAAAATACACACACACACAATTCCAAATTGTAAAGGATTTCAATAAAACAAGAAAAAAATCAAATATATTTAAACAAAACAACAGATATAAACAAATTGAAGAAAAGTGTTATTAATTTGTTTAACTCTCGTACATTCATATTGAATTATGGGAAGTGGATGTTGGTAAGTTGAATGTAAGGAATAGGGATGCCGGATTTGAACCCAACAAAAAAAGTACATCGAGGAAAATATGCCAGTACAATTAAGAAAAAATTACACTATTTTGCAGAAAAAATTATAAAATTCTGTTCAGAAAAGATGCAGTTTAAGTCATAAAAGATCAGTAGATAACAGTAACAATTTATAAATTAAAGAAGAAACGAATAAACTAAGTGATCAAACATAATTTTTTTCAATTATAATTACAGCTAGTCAGGTGTCTCACATTTTATTTTTAAACACTAATACCAGTGTATTCTATTCTAGACAAACATTTTTTAGTACTGAATATAACCTTCTTGTTTTAATTAGTTAATAATTTAAATTATTATTTTACAACTTTTTTAAAGAATTACAAATATATATCGTTTTTGATTACTTATTAACAACCCCGTTTTTAAAATCTTCTGTTTTCTTTAAATTTACAAACTTAGTACGAGTTTACATAAAACTAGTTTTTATTATTAATTGACTGTCTAAATTTTCATTAGAAGTTTATACCGTTCTCGTCTCCAAAGATTAAACATCAATCTGATTATTTTTTCAGATGCCGCATAGTATTCAGATTGTATGAACTGTTGCTTGCCATAAGAAGTAACGGGTCCGCCAAATAACTTTTTTTTTTGAAAATGCTATAAAAAAAAACTACTGAATATTTTCTCAAATTTCTTTTTCCTTCCGGTTAATAATGGAAAATAATTTCAGTCAAATGGCTGCCTCGGCTGGCCATGCAGTAGCCTACACGATCGGCCCAATTTTTAAGCACATTATCGATTGTCCTTTAAAGCGTCAATTGTCTTTGGCTTGTCGGCGCAACACTTATGTTTGAGGTGGCCAAACGACATCTGCTCTGCAGCTGATAATGCGATCTTCAAAAACAGGGCGCAAAACATCGAGTGTAGCTTCGGCTGTGTGGCACGTACCATGATTTTCAAAGAAATGTCGCAATATTTCCCAGCGTTGTGCAAGCGCATACACAACCATATTCGTTCAGCGGAAGGATAAAACTAATTATCTGTCAAATCAGGCATGAGCTAAGTGTTACCATTCACGAAATAAGCACTTTGTTGAAAAAACCGTTAGATGGCGGACCCTTTACATGTATAGGGTTTTTCAATGAGGACTTAACTATTGTTTTTTTTTTTTTAAATAAAACGCAAACCATTTGAGATATTTCCAAAACTTTATAATCAACTTGAAACACACTCAAAACATTAATGAATGGAACTCGACTTCGTTCATATGGCCACCGCGTGCACGTCGGCAGCGGTCGATTCGTTGGACCAAGTTTCGATGACTCGGTCACACATTTCGGCCGCAACGGCCGCTCTTTTGCGTTCAGTATTGGCTCTGAGAGCTTCCATCGTCGTCGGCTTGTTGGCATAGACCAATAATTTGACGTAGTCATAAAGAAAAAAGTCTAGAGGCGTTAAATCGCAGGAACGAGGATGCCAATTGACTGGTCCATTTCTTGAGATAACACGCTCAACAAACTTACTCTTAAATAAATCGCTTGTGGCACCGTAACCACATGTCGCCCAGGCCCATGTTTTCCAATTCGGGCCAAAAATAATGGGTTATCATAGCGTGATAACGATCGCCATTCACAGTAACGTGACGATCGCTATTGTGGACGAAAAAATATGGCCCAATGACGCCGCCGGCATGCAAACCGCATTTTTTGTGGATGAAGTGGTGATTCATGAAGGACATGTGGATTTTCACCAAACCAACAACGCATATTTTGCCTATTGACAAACCCATTGAGCCAAAAATGAGCTTCGTCACAGAAGATAATTTTGCGATGAAATTCATCATTTTGGCGCATCTTCTCCAGAGCCCAATCGGAGAACGTACGTCGCGTCAAATGGTCCAACTGCTTCAATTCTTGAGTCAGGTTTATCTTGTATGGGTGTAAACCAAGATCTTTACGCAAACGTCGCCATTAAGTGGTTTTGGTGATGCCGAGTTCTTGAGAACGCCGCGGAATGGACTGATTTGAATTGTTTGCTACGGACGACTGAGCGACAGCGATATTGTCTTCATTTGACCAACCCGTTGTCTCTCTGGTACGGCAGCATCACACAATGAATATGTAGACTCAAATTTTTGCACTAAACTTGTTATTACTTGTCTGCTAGGGCGAGAATAATGACCGAAAATTGGAGTTGACGCTCTTAAAGTTGCGGTCACCGACTCCGAATTTCGGTAGTACATTTTTATAATTTGCATACGTTGTTCGTTCGTGTACTTTGGCCGTGATGAAAATGTTGAGTTTACTGTAAAAACAAGGAAAGGAACAGTTAGATGATCAGGGAAATAGTGCGTTCACAAATTAAATTCAAAGTTGTCAAACACCTATTGGAAAACCCTTTATAAACAAAATTTGATGAACTGAAAATTTTGCTCAGTTTTCATTTGCTTTGCACTCAGATTTTTTCGAAAATTTGTTAGGCAGAATCAATTACAGGGTTGTTGCGCCCAAGTTATGCCGTACGAAAACAATTTTTTGATAACACTGTGGACTACCAAAAAAAAAAACGGGTTTAACAACGGAATCCGGTAGAGGGGATAAAAAAATATGATTTTTTCCCACTTTAGCACATTCTTATGGTGAATCGGCATAGAAAACCATGTTATCCTAACATTTTATGCTGCGGTAAAAATAATAGCACTCTGGGTTTAATTTCTAATTATCCGAGATTTTGTATTTTGTATAGCAGTTCACGAATAAAAGTTAGTACATATTTGAAAGACAACAACCTTTTATATAAAGTGGCGATTCAATTTTCAAGTTTTGTTTATATTTCCTGTAATATTTGCAAAAACTAAATACCAATTAAAACGAATCCGGGAACAGAAATAGCACTGTCGTTCAAAAATGTCAAAAATATAAAAAAAAGTAAAAAAATAAGATTTGAAAATAATAAACTATATGTATTGAAATATATTAAAATATGAAGAAATTAATTTAGTATTTTGTTGCATGACCTTTGTTGTTTATAATGTCAACACAGCGTCTCGGCATTGCATTTACTATGACCCCTACTATAGCCCCGTAACTATAGCCCAAAGTTCTTTGGCTTCGCCTCAGACACAGCTTTTTTGACGTCACCCGAAGGATTCCCTATCGGATTTCTTCAATTTTAGGCAAGTCTTCTTCTGCATAATACCTCATCACGTTTTAAGAATATTAACATAAATGTGCAGATCCATTACATTTCTTAACCAGATTATTGGTTCAAATCCGTAATACGAAAAGCAACCCCATACCATTGTACTTGAACCTCCATGATTTATCGTTTTGCATATGACTCGGGGATTATACTCTGTATGCGGTAGTCACCTTACATAAAAGCAAGAGCATTTTCCACCAAACAAACCGATTCCATAATTCCTCAGTAAAAAAATTTCATTTTCATTAGTATTTCTAAATTTCTGTGCCAGTAAATTCAAGTGCTCGTCTGCCAGCTGCATAATTTTGGGCACCTGTATGCACTTAAAAGCGGAACCTTTCTTGGGCTACAGGGCTGGAAATTATGTTCGCGTAAACGGGCTCAAACTATCTCAACGCATGCCGCTATTTGATATTCTCTTTTTAAGCCCGTGGGGGTTTTAAACGGCTCCTTCATACTCTGCCGAACTAACCGATTCACAAGTAACTTGACATTACGAACTTTCTTATAAACTTCCACGTTATTCGCCTCTTTCTTCAAAATTTATGTGCATTGCATACCCTTTTGTTTGAACAGCCCAATAAACTTAAAATTTCAGCTACGTTTTTCCGTCTAAAATCATTTTGTAATGATCTGACTTTTCTCGCTACTGCAATGTTTCCCGCGACCTATTGCAGTAACAATTTTCGGTAATTTTCTTAATCGACCAGAATAAATCCTTAAGAACACTTTATTCTTTCTGCACTGTCGAAATTACTTCCTAAATAGCAACAGTTTACAATAGTAAATAATTTTGGAACACAACAGTATTTTAGTGCTATTATTTCTGCCGTTTGATTTTGCTCGTAACTCTTAACATTAAACAAATAAATATTTTCCCGTTACATCCCACGAAGGGATTAGGGAGAGCTTTTCACAAACCACAAACCACCGGTTCCGAAAGGTATGTTCAGAAGCTTATTCATGGCTAAATATTCGATAGTGTTGCCGTCAGAAAGCGAGGTGACCGCCGTCGAAAGAAATTTAAGGTGGTCAGAGTAGGGATCGAGCCCACGTCCTCATGCACAAGAGCCGCGCACACTACCATTGCACCACCGACGGCGGACATTGAGAGAGGTAAATTAAATTAAAATAAATTAAACCGATTGCCGAATTTTAAAATGCAAATGGAACCTAGGCATCCTGAGATATAACTAAATCATGATAATAGTGGTTTCGTAACTAAAGAACTTTTTTGGAAAAAAGTTAAAAAATGTGCTATTTTTTGGTTCACTTGAATAATGGCACTTTAACTAATTTTAATGAAAACCAGTTTTTCTTGTTTTTTTAATTTATTTTACATTATTTAAGAACTATTTTAGTAATGGATACAACTCCCTTTGTTTTTAATAACTTCAAACATACGGGTTTTCATTGAGAGATAAAGAGAATTTTTGTAATCCAACGAAATTTGATTCCAAGCATCCTTAATGACCAGAATTAGTGACTACTTGTCATCAAATTATCTGTCTCCTTCATAGACCTTACGAGATAACCAACCCCAGATATTTTCGATAATGTTTAGAACAGGGTGGCCAGTAAAGAATATTAACATTTGGCTACTCTGCCGTTGTGTATAGCAATATCCAAGATATGGGACCAAATAGTTCAATGAACTTCGGAAAAGCCGATCCCAATAACGTTTTATAGCTTGCACCAGTAATTTTTGTACTTTGAAATTCAAGATCGATGGTGCCATAGTACGTAATAGCACCCCACGCCATAACGCCGCCCTCTCGGCTGTGATGTCGGTTCAAAAAACGTTTTCCTTTGCGCAGATCATGTAGATACTAGTTGTAGTCATCAGGCCCATTCAAATTAAGCTTCTTCTCATCCGTAAATACAACGGTTCTGCAGTCATTTACATGACCTCTTGTCTGAACATCCCATACCATGTAGTCTCTTACGAATTGAAGCCGCTTTTCCTTACGAGGAGCATTAAGTGGCGGCTTTTTTTGTAATTTTAGGTATTTAAGATGCTCATAGCTCTTAATTACTCTGCGTACTGATGACTTGCTCGCTTCCACTCCTGCTTGAGATCATATTTTTGACAAGGATAAGGCAGACTTAGAAGCAATTCTGATGATTTTCCCTTTCTCATACGTAGATATAATTGCCGACAACTGTTGGGATCCGTCCAATTTTTTTTAGCTATTGCGCGGTTAGAATATCCTTCAACCGCAAACATCGATTTTAGTTTTTTCCGATAGATTTAGAATTTTTTTTGTGCCATTTTGACTCCTAAAATGATTAAGATGTAATAAATTGTAATAAACAAACGCTCCCTACAAAAACTCATCGCTTACTTTAAAACTAATAAAAAATAAAAAATTACATGAGGTGTCAGGGGACATCCGGTTGGAACGAAGTTCCTTTACGTATATATTATGTACTAGTTAGTCCCAACACACCTAAGGCGACTGTTGAAAAATACTGTAATTTATATTGATCTTGTAAAATGATAAACTTTTGTTAAGAAATTTTTTTTTATTGAATGTATTTTTTTATAAAAAAGAATATTTTTAGGTCCATTTTGTACGAATATGTATTATATTTTCCCGAAAAGGTCCTTTATTTGATGAGACGTACTTCTTTTATTAAAATAAAAAAAATGGTTTACCGTTACATACAGTGAAAGGATTAGGGAGAGCTTCTCACAAACCAGTAAGCTGTGCGCGTTCTAGTTTTACACTCACTGATTGGGTCCTACAGTTTTACACCGGTTCCGAACGGTATTTTGAGAAGCCTTTTCATGGCTGAATACTCGATAGTGTCGCCGTCACTAAGCTAAGAAAAAGCCTAAGAGTATGAATTTTTTTTACAAAAAATGCTTTTTTAAGAACAGGTACTTTTTAAAGAAGTGGTACTCTTTTTAGGATAATGTTATTTTTTAAGAAAATTTACTTATTTTCAGGAAGGCTACTTATCTCAAGAAAACAAAAGAAAAGGTGGTTCTTTATTTTTAAGAAACGGTACTTTCAAGAAACGGAATTTTTGTAAGAAAACGTATTTTTTGTAAGAGAAGGTTATTTTTGAAGAAAAGCTTTTATTGCGCAAGATAAAATTTTAAGAGTAGGTACTTATCTCAAGAAAAGTTATTTTGTTTTACAAAAAAGTTATGCTTTAAAGAAAATATAGTTTTTTAAGAAAAGGCAATTTGTTGTAAGATAATTTTAAGAGAAGGTACTTATTTAGAAAATTAATTTTTTTTAGGAAAAGGTACTTTTTGTAAGAAAATTTACTTTTCTTTTTTAAGCAAAGGTACTTCTTTAAGATGTTATTTTTTTAAACTTCTTTCACTTTGGCTTTTCTAAATTTACTTTTTATTCGGTTCAAACTACAATATGAAATAACAGGCTCCACCTAGAAAATTTCCCATTAAACAAGAAATATGTTAGTCTGGACACAAACCAAAAGTACAAGTGTTAAAGTGCTGCCAAATATAATTCTATGCTGAGGGTTGTATTTCATGGATTTGCCAGTCTTGCACTAAGTTTACTTTTAATTGGGTGAAAAACTACAATATGTAATACACAGGCTCCAGCTAGAAAACTTCCCTTTAAGCCAAGTACGCAATATAGTAATAATAATGGGTTGTAATAAAGTAGTTAAAAAAAAGTTGTTTAAAAATTTTTCATTTAGCCCCCATCCCGCAACGTGCGATAAGGAACTTCGTTCCAATAAAGTGCCTTTATTCAAGTGAAAATTTTTGGACTTTTTTTTATAAATTGCTCAAAAAAAGTTTTTTAGTTAATAAACCTGTATTGCCATGATTTTTTTATATCTTCAGATGTCTAGCTCCATTTCCATTTTAAAATTCCGCAATCGGTTACAAATTGCAAAAGATACAGGCTGCTGAATATAGAATTTTTGTTTTTATTTATTTATTTCTCTTCATATATATAACCGAGCCATGAGGCTTTATTTGTAACGATATTGAACGATTTTCTAATTGTGACGATATTTCCGCCATGAATATCGTATTTAACCACAAGGATTGGCGTATCTTTACAGATTCATCCAAGAAAAGTCTTAAAGCTGTACTGCTTTATTACGATAATTCCAAGATAAAAATTTCAATAGCATATGGAGTTGACAGGAAGGAAATTTATGATTCAATAAAATCTATATTGGATGCAGTAAAATATGAAGAGCACAAATGGCGGGTCTGTTGTGACTAAAAAGTTTTTAGCTGTCTATCGGATGCTGGATACGTTAAATATGGATGTTTTTTATGCAAATGGGATAGCAGATGGAAGGGGAACCAAAACTTCAAAAAACGATGGAAGCCAAGAGTAGAAGGGCCATTAGGCGAACACAATATTTTCATCCACTGCTGGTACCAACTGAAAGAATTCTTTTACCACCACTGCATATAAATCTTGGTGTGGTGAAAAACTTTGTTAAATGTTTGGATACACAATGAGAACCATTACATTTTCTGAAGACATTATTTCCAAAAATTTGCGAAGCAAAGATAACAGTAGATATAAATGCTTTAAACTTTAATATTTGTCAATGGTGTCATACAGAATAAATTCTAAATGTTGTAACAGGTGTTTTTGTTGGCCCGGATATAAGAAAACTTATGCAAAACACAAAATTTGAGCAAATACTCTCACGAAACGAACTTGCCGCATGGAGAAGCATTAACGAATTTAGTTACAACATTCTATTCAAAGATCGTTATCCTACTGCTTGAGTATACGTGGACACCATGGTAAGTGCCTTTGAGAAACTAGGTTCATTTTTTGAATTCTCATCAGGACTATTTTGAGCATCATTTGGGAACAAAGTCCGATGAACGAATTCATCAAACATCTGCACCTTTTGAAGAACGCTATAAAGGGAAGAGTATTCATTCTCTTATACCTGACATACATATGCTGGACATTGTTTGATAACGACATAGTATTACCAAGAGCTAAAAGAAAAATGTAATAAATATGCCACCAATGGGTGTCTGCAATATAGCATTACTTTTTTTTTTTAAAATCGGTAAAAATAAAATTTTTCAAACAAAAAATTGCTAAAACGCCCTCATGTTTATATCTCGGAAACGGAGCGTCCAAACGAAAAAATAATCAATTTTTGCTAGTTTCTACGGGGTTTTCATAAAGTGGTCCCATTGGTTAAATCCTAAGTTTTTATTATTTTTTCGATTGGCCTCACCGTTTCGAATTATAGCCACTTTTTTCTTTTAGCGATGTTTTTATTTTGGCGATTTTTCGAGAAAAAAATTCTTCTATACGAATTGGACCACTTTATGAAATCCACTTAGAAACCCGCAAAAATTGGTTATTTTTTCGATTGGAGATACCCATCGCCGTGGGTAGCTACCACTACTTTCCCCATTTCCCTGAGGGTAATGAGTAATCGTGATGAGTAATTCCCCATTGTCGTGGGTTGGTACCCATTATTTTCCCCAATGCCCTGAGGGTAATGGGCAATCGTGATGGGTAATTCGCCATTTCGTGGGTAGCTACTCATAATTTTCCCCATTGCCATGAGGGTAATGGGTAATCGTGATGAGTAATTTCTCATTTTCGTGGGTAGCTACCCATTATTTTTCCCATACCCTGTGGGTAATGGGTAAACGTTCATTACACATTCCCCATGACGATGTGTATGGGTTACACATGGGGGGGTATATACGAACTCTGAAATTAACCCTTAAATGTATTTTCAGTTCTGATTAATTTTTGGCATTCAAGTTTCAGTTTTGAGCTTATAAACTTATAGCAGAATTTTATGAGCAATATTTTCGTGGTATATTTTAACCCTTTTTCTAAAAAAAGAACAAAAAACACCCATATATTAAGGTGGTAGAGGGTTGAAGTATTCCACAAAAGTGTTCCTCGTAAATTTTTTAATCAAATAGCTGAACACATACCTAAAATGTAAGGATAACATGGTTACCTATTCCGATTCATCATAAGAATGTTAAAAAGGGGGAATTTTCACATCCCCTTAAAAAAATCAGATGTAAACTTTCAAAACGCCGATATACGTGTATTTTTTTACCCCCTCGAACAGAACCCGTTCTTAGAAGTTTGTTATTTTGGAAAAAGTTTAATTTTGTTCCACAGTGTAATTATTTGGGAGCGGAATTTTGAAATTTTTCTAATTTTAATAACCAAAGGTAATACCACACGTGCTAAATCTAAAATGAAGTACATAGAAGATTTAAAAATTAAATATTTGCAAGGTAAATCAAAAATAGGTGGCAACTCTCCGCAACAACATTTTACGTTTAGAGATAAATGAGAAAATTTCTTACTAAAATTTCACAACAACTGAATACGAGGCTGTAGAATGAGGAATTGAAGAAATGAACATGAGGAACAATAAGAAGGAACATTTCCTCATTTATTGATACCATAACAAAAAGTAAAGTACAAAAAGAAGTACAAAGGCTAAAAATAAGTACTTTTGCGTACTTCTTTCGGTGTAATGCAGACAGAGGTACAAGTAGTAAAAAAAAAGTAGACGTACTGCTGAAAACATTGCGTCTGGCAACCCTAGCAAGGAATCTGAAATTCACTAAGAAAAATCTCAGTAAACTTTAACATATTCCATTGAAAACCATTTAATTAATTTAAATGTAAACATTTTGTTGGCAAATCACCATATTCAATAAATTAGGAAACGAGTCAGTATTATTGCTGTTTAAATATGCATATCATAGAGTACGTGTTATGTATAGAGTTAACATTTTGCTCAGCAAATTTCAAGACCTTTTGCCTGGTACCACATAGAGGCAATGGTTCAAACCAACCAACAAGAAAACTACAACGACATTTCGTTGTGGGTTATAAAACCATTGTGTTAAATACACACAAATGTATGAAAAAATAAATAAATGGTTTCCCGTTACATCCCATGAAGGGATTGGAGAGAGTTTCTCACAACCAGTGAGTTGTGCGCGTTCAGGTTTTACACTCACTGATTGGGACCTACAGTTTTACATCGGTTCCGAACGGTATTTTGAGAAGCTTTTTCATTGCTAAATACTCGGATAGTGTCGGCGTCACTAAGCGAGGTGACCGCCTTCGAAAGAAATTTAAGGTGGTCAGAGTAGGGAACGAATTCATGTCCTCATGCAGAAGAGCCCAGAGCACACTACCATTGAACCACCGACGGCCACACAACACAAATGTATACTTACAATAAAAGATATCAAAAAAGTCCAAAATTCGTTTAAATTTAACGGTTCTAAACCGAAACGACGTGACAAATTTAAGTCAACAATTATTGTAACTTTACTTGGAGTAAGCCGACCAGCTCCTATTACACCGACCTCACCACGAAGAGCGTGGAAAGAAATGTCAGATGACAGAAATTGTCTCTCTGTATATATCAGGGTTCGTATTTCGTGGGTAATGAGTCACCCTGGATTAACTAGGGTAACCCGTTATTATTGCCGTGGGAATGGGTAGCGATCGTTTACCCATTACCCACAGGGTATGGGGAAAATAATGGGCTACCCACGAAAATGAGGAATTATCCATCACGATTACCCATTACCCTCAGGGCAATGGGGAAAATAATGGGTAGCTACCCACGACAATGGGGAATTACCCATTACGATTACCCATTTCCCTTAGGGCAATGGGGTAAATAATTGGTAGGTACCCACGACAATGGGAAGTTACTCATCACGATTACTCATTACCCTCAGGGAAATGGGGAAAATAATGGGTAGCTACCCACGACGATGGGTATGGGTTACCCAGGGTAACCCATCCCCATTTTTGATCGAAAATATCAAAAAATTAGGAAAAATCTCTATATCTCGGAAACGGAGCGTCCAATCGGAAAAATAACCAATTTTTGCGGGTTTCTAAGGGGTTTTCATAAAGTGATCCAATTCGTATGGAAGAATTATTTTCAAAAAATCGTCAAAATAAGAAAATCGCTAAAATAAAAAAGTGATGCCCTATTGGAGACACCCATTGTTTGAAGCCTCCGTTGGAAGTAAAATTTTTATTATTTTTTCCTTTGGACGCACCGTTTCGAGTTATGGCCACTTTTTTATTTTGGCGACTTTCTTATTTTGGCGATTTTTTGAAAAAAAATTCTTTCATACGAATTGGACCACTTTATGAAAACCTCTTAGAAACCCGCAAAAATTGGTTATTTTTCCGATTGGACGCTCCGTTTCCGAGATATAAAGATTTTTCCTAATTTTTTGATATTTTCGATCAAATTTTCGATCAAAAAATGGGTTACCCTGGGTAACGAACTCTGATATATATGTATTACTCTATGACCTCAGTATTAGAGTGATATATATATTGTATTGAAATCATATGATTTCAAATAACACCAATACTGAGGTGGCCTTATGCAGATTTATTCGCCAGTGAGATAAGATTTCCATTTGGGTTTGCTCTAACTTCGCCCCTACCTGTTTGGCATTGTTTTTTCTTGTTTTGGTGACAGTTAACACAAAGTTGTATATTTATTTTAAGTTTGTTGTTAATTTCTCCAACAAATAAATGCAAATATTTTACAATTTTCGGGGTCCCTGTTTGTACACGTAAGTATTTTTTTAAGCAAATTAATTACCCTTTGGGTTAAACTGAGTACCAAAATTAACATGTAACTTAAGCAAATAAAAGCTTGTTTTTCAGCAATTTAAAGAGCAAAATATTTGCGTTTCTCAGATTTTTTGTTTTATAATGGTGTAGTAGTTTTTTGCACGTATCAATCAGACAAGCATGTACAAACGAAGGACATTATTATATCTAGTTTGTATGACATCATTCACATGAACATCATTCATTTAAAAATTCTAGTGTAGAGTTTAAGAACTTTTGGGGAGTTAACTCTGTGCGGCAGTGGATTTTGGACTTCAAGCAATTCAAAAAATTGTGCAAGTGCATGGAGACGCAGTATCACAAAATTCCACTCAATTGTGCCCCTGATCATCATAATTATTTTTGACAGCCCAAAGACGAAATCTGCTGAGGATTCCGATTCTAATGTAATAAATCCTAAGCAGGTTGAAATTTTGCAATACAATCTTTGACGAAATTTTCGCTTTTCCCGCATTTCATATTTCTTTCAAATGTGATCTTAAGAAACGACATACCCAACCTCTATACAATTACGAAACATCTAAGCAAATTTTAAAAATTTAATAGTTTTTGTAACTTTTTGTTTTTCGAGAGAGAAATTACTTCGAAATGCAAAATTCAAAGCAATGTAATACCAATAAGCGATTGTCTCAAATACTTTGGTAAAATTTTGGGCAAAAACTCAATTTTAAGCAACATACACAAAGTACCTGTGATAAGGCTATAAAGTCCGGCAGAACACTTTCCCAATACTTCACAGAAAGGCGGCACTAAATGAGAAAAATCAGTTATACTGCACACAGTTTGCATAAGACCAATCCTGACTTGTGGGCGTCAGGTTTGGTTCAAAAAGGCTGTGGAATAAAATGAAACTTCTGGGTGACGGCTTCACGTGAATTGCCCCAAATGTAATGCAATTCGGACAGGTAATTGAGCCAGTAGTCTGCTGGCTGATTTTGGGGTTTGTTTTGATTTTGCTTCTTCATAGTTTTCTATTACCGGCCGGCGGATCTTATCACCCACCGTGTAGGTATGACGCGTCTAATTAGCGCAATGTGAATAAGTCACATATTCTGTTATCTTTAATGGCCGTCGGTGGTGCAATGGTAAAGTGCGTGGCTATTGTGCATGAGAACGTGGATACGATCCCAGCTCTGACAACTTAAACTTCTTTCGGCGGCGGTCACCTCTCTTAGTGACGGCGATACTATCGAGTATTTAGCCTTGAAAGGCCTCTTAAAATACCGTTCGGAACCGTTGGAAAACTGTAGGTCCCAATCAATAAGTGTAAAAGTATAATGTGCATAGCTCACTGGTTTGTGAGGTATTATATCTACAGCTTTCTTTCTATAATGAATTTTTACGTAGAATATTTTTTCAATTCACTCCAACCCATAAAAATGCAGTGTTGTGGGACATTTTAGTGCACATCGGAATTAGTACGAAATTAACCCTTAAATGGATTTTAAGTTTTGACTTTTCTTTGGCATTCAAGTTGCGATTTGACATTTACCGCCTCATTCATAAAAAGTTGCGAGAGGTTTGCAAGCCGGTTTTTGTATGATGAATCGTTTCTCAAACCTCTCCTGACTTTTTGCGAATAAGGCCATTAGTGTGTTAAGAAACTTATAGTAGAATTTTTTGACTAATATTTTTGTTGTACATTTTACCCGTTACACCCTTGTTTTAAGGGTGTTTTTTCCACCAAAGGAACAAAAGACCTGGAAGAGGCTTAATGTATTCCATAAAAATATTTGTCGTAAATTTTTATATAAAATTTATGAATTCGTCCTGTACCTAAAATGTAAGGTTAACATGGTTTCCTATGCCGATTCACCAATGTGCAAAAGGGAAAAATTTCACCCCTTCCATAAAAAAAATGCATACCTAACCTTTCAAAATGCCGATACACGTATACTTGTTGTACCCCCTCTACCATAATCCGGTGTTAGAATTTTTTTTTTGCGTCCCACAGTGTAATAACATCAAAGCGCTTCATATTATCCAAAATAGAAATTTGAAGATTATGCACAAGCTAAGAAAGAAACATCCAACAATTCATTCAAACTTTGAACGTAAATATCATTTAAACTGGATACAGGAGAATTATGAAATTCAATTCGAATTAAATCTACAATCTCACTATTTATGTAGCAAAATTAGAAAAATATTTTTGAAGCTATGCTTCTTACAGCGGGCTTTGAGAGACGGAGTTAACTGGGAAAAAATGGCATAACGAAAATGCGTGAGGTGATAGTACCGTTATTTTTAACATAACAGAATAAGCTTTATCATATACCAGCGCCACCTCTACACGACTAGTAGAAATAAATTTAGCTAACCTGTTATCAATAACATGGATCAATCCAGCACAGATTACAACCATATTAATATATCAGAAAGCTTTAATAAACATGACTTTAAATACAATGTGCCGGATTTCACTTTTGCAAGCTTTTATATCACCATGTAGTTATTGCAATTTGTCAAACTTCACGGAAAATAAAGCTCATCTTTCAACTCTTTCAAAATAACAATAACACTCTCACAACAGGTTTGTAGGCTAGTTGGTTGGAAGCTAGTGCAAACAAATTAACATAACAGAATAAGCTTTATCATATACCAGCGCCACCTCTACAGGACTAGTAGAAATAAAAGTAGCTAACCTGTTATCAATAACATGGATCAATCCAGCACAGATTACAACCATATTAATATTTCAGAAAGCTTTAATAAACATGACTTTAAATACAATGTGCCGGATTTCGCTTTTGCAAGCTTTTATATCATTGTTAACCCAATTAAAATGTTTTCTTAACATACAATACGTTATACGGCAGTCATTGTAGGGGGGTAAATTCGTGCTAGTGGAAAAATAATAATAAATAATATCTGATGTGTTAATAATAATAGTAATAATAAATAACTATATATATTGTCAATCATTGTGTTTCAAAAATATTAAAAAACAATCGAAAGTAAGTTGGAGCATAGCTTCTGTCGGCAGTCCCCCAACTGCCACGTGTGTTTTTTTTATTGGTTTTTAATAAAATGTTTTTTTTATATTTATGCGCAATAATTTATAGTTTTTGAATGCATCAGTTGAATAAGGAATTATTTTATATTCAACCAGTAGGCCATGATTATTGATTGTAATGTATGAAAATTATAAAAGTTTGACAGTTTTGGTGTAAACTTCAACCAACCAAAACGAACAAATTAAAATTTGTAATTTATTTATTTATTTAATAAATATCAGAACAAATTCAGAAAGGCCGAACAGTTGTACACAACCATTTGAATTACATCGAGAAATATGGAATAAACATGAAGGGCCCACTAAAATGGCAACCACGGTTCTAGAATTGCAAAATGTTAGCAGGCTTGCCTCCAAGTTTTCCATGTCGCGCGCAAAAAATCGCAACGATAGTGGAATTAACGCGAGTGTTTGTACAGTAGGTCATATTTTCTTTTGGGATATTATGGTTTTATTAGAACGGCTGGCTTCGTAGTAGCTCATCCTATCAGCTACATTTTCCAAGGCTTTGTTGGCGGATTCTGTTTCTATAACACGAATGGGTCAGAGGATATTAGGCGTAGGGTTATGGATTGCTTCTGGATTATTAGCATAGTATCGGTCTTTAACGACACCCCACAAGCAAAATTCTAAAGGGGTCAAACCGGGAATACGAGGCGATCTGACTGGAGCTTTGACCTAAGATAGGCTAGTGAACCAGGTTAGGGTTGAGGTTGAGGTCTTTGGGCAGGTAGAATGCCGATATATGCTTGTTGATGTAGGACTGACTCTCTCAATGCGAGAAGAATGTTGCGTAGATCTTGGAGAAGACACAATTTTAAGACCTAGTAAGCGCGATACAAGAATCTTCGAGAAGAGAAGTAGAAATTAATATAGAGACTCAAGATGTTTGATTTAAACGAATTTGCCAGGAGGCGGGCATTAATCTCTGGGCGTGTGTAATGACTAAAGGCCGCTTACCCATTCCCCATGTGTAATAGGTAATTGCGATGGGTAGTTCCCCATTGTAGTGGGCAACTACCCACTATTTTCCTCATTACCCTGGGTTGATTGGTAATCGTAATGAGTAATTCCCCGTTGCCATGCGTAACTATCCATTATTTTCCACATTACCCTGTGCGTAATGGGTAATCGTGTTGGATAATAAACAATTGTCGTGGGTAGTTACGCATTATTTTCCCATACCCTATGGGTAATGGGTAAACAATCGCTACCCATTCTCCACGCCAATAAGTATGGGTTTTCCAGGGTAATCCAGGTAATCCAGGGTAATAGTTTTGAGTCTATTCTAAAGAGCTGGGTCTAGACCTGGCACAAAGGCTTCCAGGCCATTGTAGAGCCTTTCACGCAGAAGTGATGGTAATCGGAGGAGTTGTCATTAGGCAGGGATCGAAACGTAATCACCGGGGGTATCAACATCTACTTTGACCGTCAGGCTGCTAAAAAATCTCAGCAATCAGTATTCCCAAAACTGTCACGCATCTCTTAATGAGATGGTCAAGCAGTTCAATAGTATATACCTAATATGGGCACGGGGGCACAATAACATTCCAGGGAACCATACAGTAAGTGAGCACCATACAACAAATGAGCAGGCGAGATTAGGTATACGGAGCATGGGGATATGCTAGTTTTTGCATACAACCTCATGCTTAACACCGAGGTCTCAAGATGCGAAAGATATATAGCCTAGAGGCACAGAATTCAAGATTATCAAGCAAGTATTGCCTACTAATCCCCTCAGTCGTAGGGTAAACTTGATATCCGTTCCTAGCCAACATTTCTAATAGTATCTATTACTGCAGACGCTGTGGGGATGAAGAGGAGGACGAGACTGTCGAACATCTCATATGCTACTGGTCACACATATTGTATAAGTTGGAGACATTTCGACTACGACAGTTTTGTAAAAGATTAAAGACAAAGTTGACGTGTTACCTATAATCTTTTACAAAACTGTTGAAGTCGAAATACGAGAGCGACATTCGTAATAAGGCTGATTATCTAGGATCTCATTTCATGTTGCATCTAACAGAAATTCAGGGAGTTAAGCTGAATGATCTTACGACCTTTTGGCAGAGTACTAATTGGTTCGCCGAGGGCTAATTTATGTCTCTTTTTCAGCCAAATTCGAGAATGTACTGTACTGTAACATACGAGTTTACCCGTTTTTTAAAGTTTTTTTGGAAACTTATTAAAATTTTCATTGGTAAACTTTGAATTTGTGACAGTGTATTTTGATTTCATTGTTTTTATATTAATTATAATGAGATGCGAAATATAAGTAGATATATTATATATTTAAATTTATTTATATTAATTTATTTTTGAATTTTTAAAATCTTTTCATAAATATGAATGTATTGTGGTTAGTTTACATCAGGGTTAGTTGGTTGGTTGGTATTTACATACACAGAAAAAAATAATCATAGGTAACTTCATAGAGTAATGATGTATAGAGACGCCATTTTTCTCATCTGACATTTCCTTTCACACTATGCGGTATGTGCGACAGAGAGTAATTTGACGTAAATTGACTTAAACCAGATGGATTTACAATTATTGTTGACTTACATTTTTCATGTCGTTTTGATGAAAAACTGTGAAAGTTAAACGTATTTTAGACTTGTTTGTTATATTTTATACACTCCGGTTCACTTAATTAAAGGCACTAAAAATTCCATATTCAGCAGCCTGTATCTTTTGCAATTTGTAACCGATTGCAGAATTTTAAAATGGAAATGGAAGATAGACATCTTGAGATATAAAATGAAATCATGAAAATAGTGGTATCTTAACGAAAGAGCTTTTTTCGAGCAAAAAGTCAAAAAATTTGCTATTTTTTTCCTTCACTTGAATAAAGGCACTTTAACTAATTTTATGAAAAACAGTTTTGCTTGTTTTTCTAATTTATTTTACTTTATTTAAGAACTACTAGTAATGGGTACAACCCCCTTTGTTTTTAATAACTTCAAATATACGGGTTTTCCCTGAGAGATAAAGAGAATTTATGTAATCCAAAGAAATTTGATTCCAAGCATCCTTAATGGCCTGAATTATGGACTGCTTGTCATCAAATTGTCTGCCTTCTTCATAGACATTACGAGATAACCAACCCCAGATATTTTCGATAATGTTTAGAATTGGGAGGCCAGTAAAGAATATTAACATTTTGGCTTGCAATGAACTCCTTTACTACTCTGGCGTTGTTTATATGGGCATTATCATGTTGCAATATCCAAGATATAGGACCAAATAGTTCACTGAACTTCGAAAAAGCCGATTCCAATAACGTAGCACCCCACACCATAACGCCGCCCTCTCGGCTGTGATGTCGGTTCAAAAAACGCTTTTCTTTGCGCAGATCATGGAAATAAGAGTTGTAGCCATCAGGCCCGTCCAAATTAAACTTCTTCTCATCGGTAAATACAACGGTTCTCCATTCATTTACATGACCTCTTGGCTGCACATCTCACACCATGTAGAATTGAAGCCGCTTTTCCTTACGAGGAGCATTAACTGGCACCTTTTGATGTGTTAACATCTATAGCGGCGTATAGCGACTAAATCTATCAAAGTCAAAATCTGCTAAAACCAGATTTTATGCTGCTCCTAAAACCATTTCTGCGACTGCGAATTTTAGTTTTTCCGATAGATTTAAAATTTTTTGTTTTGCCATTTTGACGAAAAAAATGATTAAGATGTAATAAATTGTAGTACACAAACGCTCCCTAAAAAAATCATCGCTTACTTTAAAAATAATAAAGTGCCTTTATTCAAGTGAACCAAAAAAAAATATAAAGTGAATAAAAAAATATGAAATATAATTTCTATAAATTGCTGAAAAAAAGTTCGTTAGTTAAGAAACCACTATTGTCATGATTTTTTATATCTCAAGATGTCTAGCTTCCATTTCCATTTTAAAATTCTGCAATCGGTGACAAATTGCAAAAGATACAGGCTGCTGAATTTTTTAACGCAAAATTTTTTGAAAATTTTAGCGCACAAATCGAAATGCCGTTGCTGATTTATTGTTGGATGGTTTGAGCCATTGCCTCTATCTGGTATTATTAAAGCAACATTTCCAACATGCAACCCCACATATGCAACACACTAAATGTCATCAAAATACTGAGAGAAATGGCGTCTCCATACATCATTTCTCTATGGGTAATTTTGCCTAGTTTGTGTTTGGTGATTTTTTTTTGTATGTGGACAAGAAAAAGAGGCAATATTGCCAAATCGAAAGTGCAAAACACACTACTAACGACAAAGCTGAATTTAAATTTGTACGTTGGTAACTCTACATGTTGTTATTAGAATGTCAACAAATAAATTTGAAATGAGATAAATACCACAACAGCTGAGTTTTTTTTATCAGAAATTACAGAACTTCAACAAAACGCACTGTTGCGATTTAACTGCCAAATTCCGCAACAATATGCAATTGAAAGGACATCTGTTTGGTGTTAAGTCCCTCCACCGATTATTTTACAGTTTTGGAACAGAAATGTGAGGTAGTAGTCGATAACTATTTTTTTAAAACTGTTCGAAGCAAATAGGCGTACAATAGAAATGCTGCCCCAGAAAATTGTAATGGTAAGTAAAGTAATCGACCAGATTTATGTTAAAAGAAAGTAAAGCTTTTGTCCAGCAGCCTACAAGTCCAAACGCATTCCGGAAAGCAGTCCCTTCAAACAATGCGGGCGCCACTGTCAGTTCAGCAAGTCGTTCGTTAGTACAGCAATAAAAACGTATTGTGAAAGGTGACAATCACCCTTATTCCCGTTGTCGTCGTCGACGTCATCATCAGATTTTTGTCAACTTTAGAACGTTATAAATGTATTGTCACATCGACAACCACAAAGTTGTTGATGTCTATGATCCAAAAACAGCCCTCTTAAAACATTACGCAAATTTTTTTTTGTCCAAATGCCTGCAAATCGCCAATAAAAATGGTGTCGATATTGTATTTAAGTCGACGACGACAACGGGAATAAGGGCGAATATTCCGCACAACTTCAGCGTAGTGTGCGCCAAAAAACCCGTGTATGTGTTTTACGTCGTCCAGTATAGCGGCGACGAGCCTTATACCCGTGAAACAGCAGGTAAGCTGTATAACTTTTATGCGAATAGATGGATATAAACAGAAGCTTAAAGAAGATGAGAACGTCTACGGCGATTACAATAAATTTTATGGAAGCAATTCAACAGCAGTTGTACATCGTTGCATATCCTTTTGTAACGTGACGTCATAATCCGCCCGTAAATAATTTAAGCACACACCCTCGAATAAAAATCACTCACACCGAAAAATTCAACCAGTCACCAGGCGCCCTCCACAGAGGCTTCAGTCTACTATTCCACCATAGCGACTTCGGTTGACTATTCCACCGTAGCTGCTTAGGCTGATTTTCTACCATAGCGAATCCGGTTGACTATTCCACCATAGCGACTTCGCTTGACTATTCCACAATAGCGGCTTAGGCTGAGTATTCCACCATAGCGACTTCGGTCGACTATTCCACCATAGCGGCTTCCATGGAGTATTCCACCATAGCGACTTCGGTCCACTATTCCACGGTAGTGACTTCGATTGCCTATACCACTATAGCGACTTAGACCGACAATTCCAGCATAGTGACTTCGGTTGACTATTCCACCACATCTTCTTCGGTTGAATATCCCATCATAGCAACATTTCCAACACAGCGGTTTAGGCTGACTATTCCCCCATACAGACTTCAGTCTACTATTCCACTATAACGACTTCGGTTGACTATTCCACCATAGCGTCTTAGGCCGACTATTTCATGTTATTGTTATTGACCGACGGGAATCCGATCCAGTTCTGCACATCCGAATATAAGATGCCCTTATTGAAGGACGAAGCGAACCGGTCTTGAGCAGTTTTCTCAACGGACTGTTCAAACCTTTCCCAGAAAGGTACTCTTACCCGTTCCCAGAAGAGTGTTGTCATACCAATCCTAGAAGGTTGCTCTCAAATCGAATCAAAATGAGTGTTTTCAAACCAATCCCAGGAGGGTATCCTCAAACGTTCCAAACTATTCCCAGAAATGTGTTCTCATCGTGTGGATAAATTGATGTTATTTCTTTAAATTCAATTATTTTGTGTCATAAGAAAACCCAATAAAGAATCTGAATTCAAACCCCAAAGGAGGGTTTTTATTTCGGAAGGTTTAGTGGATCCTAACGAAAGACCCTAGACATGACTGAGGTTACCTCAGCCTTTGACAAAACCACGTTACTCTTTTGAAATACTTTGAAAGGGCTACAATAACAACAAAGAAATATGACAAAGAGGCAGGCATTAGGCCGCCATTCAAACATCCATAACACAAGAGAAGTCAGAAGATCCACATAGTACCACCACCATCATAGTAAATCACGATAGCCTTGACAAACTTCTCACCATTGTGGTGAAAGACAGTTCCAACTCCAAGGTAAACTGTGGTAAGATTATCTTAGAAGTTCTTAGACCTTACCTCCATCTGGTGAATAGGAACAAAGTGCAGCAGCAGTCAAAATCAGCGAGAGGTTGTCAGTTTTGCAGAAGATGGAAGAAAACAAAATACTACCGCACTATCCTCCGGCTAGCAAGACAAAGCATCAAACAAAATGGTTTAGCTGCCTTACATTTAAGTGGACAATTAATTCGTGTTGATCCTCAGACTTTAGAAGACACCAAACGTTGATGTACTAGTTTCCGAAAAGTCGATGATTTTCAGAGACGTTAGAATAAACCCGTTGATAAAATATGGGATAAGGTGTGAGATTGCCATGCCCATTCTGGCACCTCCCATGTAAAAGGTCAGTGGTCGTCAGGGTTTTCAATCCGATAAATCGCATGAAACACTTCCAACCTTAATGAAATTATGTATAAGACTTCACGTCATCTAACGCCAATCGAGGAGGTTATTTAAGTTTCATATGATTTTGTTAATTTTCTTTAAATGAGTTTTTATTTCAAAAGTTTAACACATAGAGTAAATCATACTAGAGAGAATACTTGGCTCATCTGACGTTTCCTTTCACACTCTTTTTGATGCGGTGGGTGTGATACAGAGATGTTCGACGAAAAGTGACATACACCAGGTGGAATTGCAATAACTTCTGACTTTAATTTTTCATGTCGTTCTGCTTCAAAGCTGTGGAATTTAAATGTGTTTTACACTTTTTTATTGACTGTTATTGTTAACATACATTTGTGTTGTATTTATCACAATAATTTTAACACACAAAACGAAACGCCGTTGTTGTTATTTTGTTCGTTGTTTTGAACCATTGCCTCTATCTGGTATTAGTAAAACAATTCTTTTCAACATCGAACGTTAATATCACACCAGGCCAAACGTCATAAATTTGGTGAGAAAACTATTAGATGGGACTACTATAAGTTTTAGTCTATGGTTTTACATGTGACTGCCTTATAATGATTTCAAGCCTAACATCAATGTATGTGTATGTATGTATAAAATAGAAAAAATATGTATGTATAAATAAATAAACAAAATTGAAATAAAAATATTAGCCCAGTTCACAATCCTGTGCATATGGCCTTGCGTCGTAGCATTTGCAAATTGGTATTGCACATTTTTCCTATACACTAACAAAATATACAGAAATGCACGTGCAATGGTTTTGCAACACTTATAACCGTAGTTTATATTTCCTCTGCCTTTGCAATACTTATGTGCAAACTTGTAGTCAGAGGGCAAAGTCTAGTCAAAATCATCGGCGGCGGAGATAAATGAATTGAATATTATTTATTTTTATTTATTAATTAATGTACGTATGTATTTTTTTGTTTTTGTTTAATAAATGGTTTCAAATGAATTTAAGAAAACATTAGCGAATAAATAGCTTGTCTTTTAATTTCCCCTGAATTGTTTGAATCTTCAGGATAACTAGAATCTTGTGTTGTGGTCTCCTGAAATAATTTGGATAAAGGGTATGCTGAAACTCCTGCTATCCATTGATGTGAAGAAAAATATTGTTCTTTGTGTAAACACAGTGAGCTATTTCTAAAGGGTTTTTCAACAGAGACGCTACAAAAGTAAATCGATAGGGACAGCAAACGACGCCATATTTTTTCCCGCTCTTTTGACATTTATCTCCAGTAAGGTTTGCCATTTCATCATGGAAAGATATACGAGCCAACAACGAGTCGAAATTATTAAAATTTACTACCGAAATTTGGAGTCAGTGGCCTCAACTTTAAGAGCGCTACGTCCAATTTATGATGAGGCTCATTTCTGGCTGAATGGCTTCGTCAATAAGCAAAATATGCGTTATTGATCAGACAGCAATCCACACGTAATCCATGAGTCATCATTGCATCCCGAAAAAATTACGGTTTGGTGCGGTTTATGGGCCGGCGGCGTCATTGGGCCGTACTTCTTCCGTGCTTATCAAGACCGGCACATTACTGTGAATGCGAATCGCTACCGTTCAATGATAACCGAATATTTTTGGCCCCAATTGGATAATATGGACTTGGAGGACATGTGGTTCCAACAGGACGGCGCCACAAGCCACACAGCAAATGCCATAATCAATTTATGGGAAACCCAAGTTTGGTGAACGTGTTATCTCACGAAATGGCCCAGTCGATTGGGCGCCTCGGTCGTGCGATTTGACGCCGTTAGATTATTTCCTGTTGGGCTACGTCAAGTCCATGGTCTATGCCAACAAGCCAGCGACGATTGATGAACTTCGTAAGAATATCGAACGTGAAATTGCAGCAGTATCGGCCGATTTATGCTTGAAAACCGTCGAAAATTGGGTTCAGCGTCTGGACTTCTGCAAGCGTGCTCGTGATGGCCATGCAAAAGAAATCGAGTTCCATACATAATGGCATCGAACGTACTTTCACAGGAATAAAGAATTTCATTGGTATCAGAAACCGGTTTTGTTTTATTTAAAAACACTTTTGTAGCACTCTTATTGAAAAACCCGATATACATATATACGAGCATCGTGCCAGCTTCCAGGGTGACCAACCACCACATGTCGAATTTTACGTTTTAAGTCGCAAACTACTTGCGCTTCTATTGAGTATTTGTGGTTTCTGGAGAAGTGCGACGTATGGTTTTCAATTGGCGATTCTGCCAATTTGATCTCAGTGCCGTCAATATACCCAATACAGAACGGAAGCTCATCAAATGTATCTGATATGATTTTGAGTCGCTCAGTCTCGGTTGGCCAGTAAATATAGTCCGATTGTATACGCAAGAATACTTTAAAGATTCTCTTCGTTATTATTGATATAGTTCCGCCATCTCCAATTCCAAAAACAGTTGCAATTTTTCTAAATGATGCACTTTCTCCTGAGCCTAAGCGGAAAAGTACTATTGCAAGTTGCAATTCGATAGAAAACTGCTTACAAGAGTGAGCTTTATTAAACTCAGGATCTTTACTTATTAAATCGCATAACATCGTAAACTGACTCCTATTTACTCTTAGCATTTGCCGAAATCTATCTTCATCCATCGTTGTCAAAATATTGTTGCGCCATATATATCTGACTTGGGCACTGAGCTATAAAACCAATATAACAATAAATTGTCTGTCAGTTCATCTAAAACTGCTTCCACTGCTTCATTGTCACTCTCCATGTCTAATAAAAAAAAATTTGTTATCAAATCAAATTTAGCGTAGAATATTTCAGACCTTCGTTGAATATAATCTCTTTCACAGCTTCGTCTATTAAAGACTCCATTAATTGTTCTTTAAAACTTCCTTAAGACATAATTAAATTTTCTTGAAACCAAAATATCAATAAAAAAATAGTTCTTTTTATCAATCAGCTGTAAATTGAAGGGGAACTGTGAATTGTGTGGTTTGCAACAAGTGTTGCCAAATTAACTAAAATGAGTGTTCAAAGTTGATAGCAAATATTTACAATTGCAAAAATATGCAATCATAAACGCACAAGACTCTGAATTGCCCTATTGTTTTTATTAATATACTCGAAAATGCACTGTATGTTCTGCACAAATTCACAAATTGAATCACCTACAGTAAATTTTGTTCGTTGCCCTTTTGCATTGGGTAAATCTACAAATATGCAAGGCAAGTTTCCGTATGATTGGCCAACGTGAAATTGCCTTCGTTTATTGGTAGTATAGCCCAATTAGGTATCTGACCCTATGTTGACCAGTGCATTAACTGATATCAGACCATGAATTTGGGTAATTTTACGCAAGGCTTTTTTTTCTGTGTATATATTGCCTTTATTTATTTATTAAATAAATAGTTATGGCAAATTTGGTAAGTATTTGATAAGATTTATGATGATAATTTTCCTGTGTGTGTGTTAGAGGGTATACAATTTAGTCATCTTACTACTATGGGAAATGTCAGATCCGAAGAATTTATATTAGTTACATTGAAAGATGACAAACAGTCACGGAATTTCAACCCCTTAACAACGATATTGGCAATATTGTTCGTTCTGTCTCCTAACCACAATTCACAACAGTGTGAAATCCTTTAGTTGAAAGTGTGTGTGTGTGTGCAGAAGGAGATTTGTGTTTACAACACAAACTGACATACACGCTCAACAACACATACAAACATCTGTTGAAGAGAATTTGGTAAAATCGGTGTCATGTCATAGATGGATCATGATAAATTTTAGACACATTTTTTGTTAACATATTCAATTTACACAGCCAAGCACACACACAAACACATGTATCCACATATATGCTCACGTGCATACATATTCACACCCACACACATGCAAGCACACTTTAAAACTCAATGTCAACAACGCTGACATTGATACATACATGTGAGTTTGGTTGTTTGTCAACTTCACCAACTGTGTTATATTATTCATTTGAGAGATGACATCCTCGTGTTAACAAAAACAAACAAAATTCAAAAGTTTTTGATTTTTAGTTATTTGAAGATTCATTGCATAGATTATGACTCAAAAAAAGATAATATTCCAGCATTTGTTACTGTTTTATCTCTTTAGTTTCATCGCATTATTTATTTCAGTAAAGGCTACGATTTTATATTCGACATACAGACATACATACATACAGTCATACATACATATGTATGTACAAGAATTATTAAACTATTTAACATTGTGAATTATGTACGAATGCCGATGAAATTTCGCGGGCTCAACTGAAAAATGTTTAGATACATTAGGGGTTGTTTTTACTCGTTAAAAAAAAAATAAATGGTTTCCCATTACATCCCATGAAGGGACCGGAGAGAACTCACAATCACTGAGCTGTGCGCTTTCCAGTTTTCACTCTCCGATTGGGACCTACAGTTTTACACCGATTCCGAACGGTATTTTGAGAAGCTTTATCATGGCTATATACTCGACAGTGTCGCCGTCACTATGCGAGGTGGATCTCATGTACAAGAGGATCTCATGTACAAGAGCCGCGCACACTGACCATTGCACCACCGACGACGTTAACTCATACAAAATGACAACCTGCACGTTCACATGTATAATTTTACAAGTTGAGAATAACTCCGATAAAAGTGCTACCAAGTTATCGTTAGATGTATGAAAAAAATAAAATTTATGTCATTGCCTTTTTTATATATTGCCACGACATTTATAAAATTAGTATGTCTGTAAAGAGAAGCCATTTTTCAAACTAAATTTAGCAAATTGTGGCAAAAATTTAATTATTTTGTCGTTTTCAGTAAACGCAAGGTCTGGTCTCGTCAGGAGACAGTTGGATTCCTAAACTGCTACAACGCTCGCAAGGATGAATTCATACACCCAAGGAAAAAGTAAGATGCGTACGCTCATGTCTTGGAAGACATGGTTGTCCAGGGTATAACTGTAAGTAACATATTTGGTAGTTGATCACAAAACCATTAATGTGATAAATATGATTTGAGACATGTTCCATGACCGTAAGTACCCTGGAAGCAAAAATGCGGACATTAGTGGCTGTATATAAGTCTGCAAAGGACAATTCCCGGCAGACTGGGGCGTCACCATGTACTCCTCCGTATATGGAGGAAATGGAAGAAATTGTTGGTGACAGTCCCATTTTAAGCAATTCTCATACTCGACATTTAGGACATGAAAAAACAGGGCACCTGTTTGTAGAAAATGAGAGGCAAGTAATAGAAAAACCAGCAAGAAAAAGAAAGTCGCCGAAGGAAGAATATTATGCCAAGAAGCTCGAGCTAAAGAGGATTTATTTGGAGAAGAAAGAGCTTCTGCTGAAATATATGTGCCAAGAGTTTAAGGCGCATTTGGAGAAAACAATTAATATTTTGGAGAAACATGTTAATGAAAATAAATAATTTGCAATATATAATCTATTTTCATTTCCGATAGTTCACGTACAGTATGTAAGAAAAATTTAATTGGGAATATTTTCCTACATGTTTTCCATAAATTAAGAAGTGTTTTGTTTGTTCGTGGGAATGCTTTAGGTATAAGAAACACAGGTAGTTTTGTATAATGCTAATGCAATCGAAATCTCGTTTGTGGAGATTTCCTTGAATTTACTCGAAATCTCCAAATCAGTGAATCCTGCTGCAGTGTGAAAGCAGCATATGCCTGAAAGTAAAAGTAGTGTGCAGATAGTTTTCAATCAGAAAAGAGGTATCCGTACGAATGGTTTTCTATTACAATAGTATACGTACGAATGGATTTGCTTAACTAGTGTGACCGTATACACAGTTTTCTATTATTAAAGTCTACGTAAGGAATCGTATTTAACCCTAGTGAGATAACGTATGTCTTTGAGACGTTTGAAAAGTAAGCATTTATTTATTTCTTTGCTTTTTAAGGGGAATACTGTTCGTTGGTTTGCAGTTTCAAATTTGATGGCTTTTCTTTAGATAGCATTTTTTATAGAGCAAGACTACTTAATCTTATTAATATGAAACAAATTTTATTTTAAAACATTTTCGAACCTTTACTAATTAGACCTCAGCCTAGCATACGTCTTTAAGACGTATGGTTGGTTATCTTTTATGTATGAAAAAATAAGGTTATCTTTCTAGGGTTAAGGACAAATTAAGGATATTTATTAACTATATATAAAAATTTATTTCAAATAGATAGTGATTTTTTCCAAGTATAAAATACATGTGAACAATGGAAAAAAAAAGCATTGCATAGTGTAGGAATACATCCCATGTGGATGTTATTAGTATATTGAAGGAAGAAAACGCTTTCATTACATTCTCTTCAGGAGAATTATAACTGTGAATGAAGAAATAATATTAATGAATATTAAGCATAAGCATAAAACACCTTTTAAGTAACAGATATGGACTCACCTACACCCAATATTTAAATTTTTCCAGGTCTAAGAAGGTCGCTAAATAAATGTTCAGTCTACTTTCCATAGAAACGTCTTAGCTTAACATTTCTGGCTCTATGAACCATTTGTCAGGAGCAACCATAGCCTGCATTGCTGTGCTAAAATTTATATTGTGGTCATAATAGCATACCCGGAATCCTTGGGAGTTTTAATAACGACATGTGATCCGTCTATTGCGCCAATGACACCTGAAATTCCGGCTCTCAGTTGAAATTGCTCGTCAATCTTTAGGAACTCTGATCTTTGGGGGTACTTCAGAAATACATGACATCATTATTAAGTATTATGCAACTTTATTTACTGCCGTTCACGCTGTCGAATTCCTCACTCTAAACAAAACTGATATTTGCCTAAATGTAATGATATTGCTAATGTTCCAAATGTATCGGGGTTTTCAATAAGAGCGCTAGAAAAGTTTTTTTAAATAAAACAAAACCGGTGTTAGATACCAATGAAATTCTTTATTCCTGTGAAAGTACGTTCGATGCCATTATGTATGAAACTCGATTTCTTTTGCATGGCCACCACGGGCACGCTTGCAGAAGTCCAGACGCTGAACCCAATTTTCGACGGTTTACAAGCATAAATCGGCCGATACTGCTGCAATTTCACGTTCGATATTCGTACGAAGTTCATCAATCGTCGCTGGCTTGTTGGCATAGACCATAGACTTGACGTAGCCCCACAGGAAATAATCTAACGGCGTTAAATCGGACGACCGAGGCGGCAAATCGACTGGGCCATTTCGTGAGATAACACGTTCACCAAACTTGGTTTCCAATAAATTCATGGTGGCATACGCTGTGTGGCTTGTGGCGCCGTCCTGTTGGAACCACATGTCCTCCAAGTCCATATTATCCAATTGGGGCCAAAAATATTCGGTTCTGTAGTTCTCGAATCGAAAAACTTTTCACACGAAACATGTGAATTGAAACAAAAACACTAAGAATCGGTACAAAATCTCGCTCTCACATGTGACTGTTTCTACAGCATTTGTTTTGCGAGAACTTTCTGTGACGTACTGGGTTTTTCATGCCGATTAGAAAAATGCTAGAAAAACTATTTCTAAAAAGTAGGAAGTCGAAGAATTTAAAATTTGAAACGTCAAAAATACTCACAAATTAAAACGGTGCGAGATTTTGATATTAGGGGCGTTTTTTTCGTAACTTGTACACGTTAACTCATATAAATTGAAAACCTGCACGTTAACATGTATAATTTTAGAAGTTGAGAATAACCCCGATAAAAGTGTTACCAAGTTTGACTTTGTAGTATGGAAAATATAAAATGTATATCATTTCATTTCTTATATTTCCACGACGTTTTGAAAATTATGATGTAAACATAAGGGGTGCTTAATTTTTTTAACAAAATTTTTAAAAAGTTGTAGAATCTATTATTTGTTTTTCTCTTTTTGAAGAAGAAGAATTGTAAGGCAATACTGGATACAAACAACAACTAAAGTAAAACTACAACGAAGTAAAGTGAAGAAAGAAGCCAAGGAATAGATCGATCCTCTAATATATATTTTAGCCTATACCTTACAATAACTCGACAAGATTCACAATAACACCTTCGGATCTGTCAACTTTCTGTACATTATGTACATTTTTGATACATTTTGTGTACTTTTTGTTACACATTTTAGGACCTGTATGTACTTCTGTGGTGTAGTTTGCGCATCTTTTACTACATTTAAAGTAATTCCTGGTGCGTTTATGGTACAATTCATGAAATTTGTTGGTACTTGTTATGTAGTTTTGGTATATTTTATCTTGTTTTAGTACATTTTTGTATATATAGATGTACCTACTTTCTGGTGGAGTTCATGCACTTTATGGAACTTGATATGTACTTATGACAAATTGTATGCACTTTTGGGTACATATACATATTATATGTAGTTTCTGGTACATTTTATGTACTTTATGACTAAATAGCACACCGATCCACATTCATTATTTTACGCCATTTTCTTTAACCTATCTACAGAATAGGGTTTTACGTCTCGCTTCCGATACACGGCTGCTCCCGGGCTCGTTTGAGACGTAAAAGAGCGTGCGGAGATGTATAAACAAGCGCACGAGGCTTGCTCGGGGCCGCCTTCGATTTTTGTTCTCTCGGGTCGTATATGTTGGCTTTGTTTTTAAATCTCACAACTACTGAGCAGCTGCTCGTTTACCATGCTTGTTTTATTTTTAAAAAGTGTTTTACCCCAATATGGCATTAAACTCCTGAACCATTGCAATCAAAATCTCGTATTTGGAGACTTCGTATAACCAAACATCTTCTCTTCAATACAATATTCAGTATTTAATTTACTCGAAATGAGAAGTGTAGAAGTGTAATAACCACTTAATATACTACATTGTATTCTTTAGTATTTTGTTTTAGTTTTGACTTTGACTAATTGACAAATAAAAATGGAAAATTATTGGATGAAGCCAAGTTGAATACACTCAACGCCAATGCTTTTTTTTTCGTAACGGTTGATGTTAACTTATATAGGTTACGAAAAAAACGCCCCTATTGTTTCTATAAAAAGGATTTTTAAGAAATTAGGGCGAATTTCACACTCGTTATTCAAAAGCTCAATTTAAAAGCTCACAGAAAATTTACATAGTAAATGACATTTAAATGACAAGCATCGGGCATTTAAAATAAATTTAAACGGAGATTTTCAACTGTGAAACTGGCCATAAGAATTTATATTTTAAGTGGAGAAGATAAGAATTATATATTTCTTGTTATGTATTTCAACTAATTTTTCCTAAATATTACAGACAAATCAAAACCAACAAGAAAATATAGTTGAATATATGTATGTCAACTAATTTGGAATTTGAAAAAGACAGTTTTGAGGGTTAAATTGCAACACAAATTGTAAGGAGCAGTGGGAATCCATTAAAAAAACTTCTGTTTGTTGTTATTTTTCCCACTAACTTATTTTGTTTGTTTAAATTTTTTTATTAAGCTGCCAATTCCTGGAATATTCCAATAAAAACGTCTTCAGTGTTGTTTTTTTTTCGCATTGAAAAATTTTTGGAATTTTTGTCATGTTTAATGTTTAATGTGAAAACTTTTTCGAGTGGAGAACTAGAGAAACGAGTTACTGATGATAACACTGTGCGGCACCAAAAAAATTATGGGGTTCTGTCAACGTATTCTGGTAGAAAAGTCTAAAAAAATATACAAAATCGGTCAACAAAATTCAAATTCAAATAAATGTAACTGACACTAGCACGGTCTTCAAAAATGCTATACTACGGAAAAATATAACTCTGTGATATTGATTAAAAACTCACCTCAAGGCACTGCAACACTACGAGAGTGCATGAGGAAAAAAAGAACATGGTGGAAAAATTCTGTCTGTTCTTGTTGTTGGACTTATAGGCCTTTCAGTGATGTTGATACTTCGGGATCTTCGATCGATACTAATTCGCACATGTGAATTGCAGAATTGAGTTTCTATATATACGATTGATGATCAACCGATGGTATCAATTCAGGCACAGTAGTTAGGCATCTGATGTTGAACTTGTCACGGAGTTCGAAACTTGTCATACCAGCGAGTGTGTGTTGAAAATGAATTGTCTATTATTTCCTACAAAAACCAACAATTTCTCAATACGAAAAATGTTCATGACTTGTAAGCTTGTAATATGAATTTCTCATACATTAACCAAAAAATATATAAGTGTATCGGCGTTTTGCCAGATCTGATTCGAATTTTTTTTTAGGGCGGGTCAAAGTTTCCGCCCTCGGAACTTTCCTGCAACATATCGGCATGCAAAATTGTGTGTTCATTATTTCTGAGGTACAAAATATGTTCAGAAGTTTTATAGAAAAGATTCAGATAAAAATTTTTGTGGAACAAGTTAACCCTCTAACTGTCACGTATAACCATAATTTTTACTTTTGATGTGTTAACATCTATAGCCGCGGGTATGGCCTAAATTCACAAAGTGAATACATTCAAACACAATTTGTCCGACTGCGCTCACACAGACTATCCAACAGCGATCACACATTGTTGGCCATTAAACTCCTCCGAAACGGCTGGACAGATTTGTATGAAATTTTGTGTGCATATCGGGTGGGTCTCAGAATCGGCCAACATCTATTTTTCATACCCCTAAATGATAAGGGTGACCCACCCCTATATAGAACATAGATTTGTCCGACTGCGAAACACAGATTGTCAGACTGCGAAAAAATACACACACTGATGTAGCGGCAGCGAATAGTTTTATTGTGTGGTTGCGAAGCACTCTCAGAGCAAAGAGAATAATGACGTGGTTATATGTAACGGGTCCGCCAAATAACTTTTTTTTTGAAAATGCTATAAAAATAAAACTACTGAATATTTTCTCAAATTTCTTTTTTTATTTGAAAGTACAATCCTTCCGGTTAATAATGGAAAATAATTTCATTCAAATGGCTGCCTCGGCTGGCCATGCAGTAGCCTACACGATCGGTCCAATTTTTAAGCACATTATCGATTGAGTGCAGCTGTATTTCACCAATGGCTTCAAATATATTGTCCTTTAAAGCGTCAATTGACTCTGGCTTATCGGCGTAACACTTATCTCTGAGGGCACCCCTCCGAGGTGGCCAAACGACATCAGCTCTGCGGCTGATAATGCGATCTTCAAAAACAGGGCGCAAAACATCGAGTGTAGCTTCGGCTGTGTGGCACGTAGCGCCGTCCTGTTGAAACCAAATGTTGCCAATATCCTCCTCTTCAATTTTTGTAAACAATAATTTGTTCAACATTGCCCGACAACTATCGCCATTGACTGTAACCGCCACTCCTTGCTCATTTTTGAAGAAAAATGGCCCAGTTATACCTGTGGACCAAAATCCGCACCAAACAGTGACTCGTTTTGGGTGCAACGGCTTTTCAATGTATGCGTGTGGGTTTTCGTGCCCCAAATGCGACCATTTTGCTTGTTTACATACCCGCCAAGATCAAAATGAGCTTCATCTGAAAAGATGATTTTTTTGGCAAAATCTTGCATCTTCTGTAAGTCCATCGCAGGCCCACTTAGCGAAGCGAAAACGTATTGGATGGTCAGTTGACTTCAACTACTGAACCAATTGGACTTTGTGTGGCGTCATTTTTTATTTGTTTTGTTTGAAAAATTACTTACCATTTCTCTAGACTAGAATAATTTCTAGAATGTCATGAAAATACAAAAAAAAGAGAATGACGTACATTTTATGTTTCGTATAATAAACTTGGTAACACTTTTATCGGGTTACTCTCAATTTGTAAAATAATACATGTTAACGTGCAACTTATTATATTTTATGAGTTGACTTGTATAAGTTACGAAAAAACGGCCCTTATGTTGTACTTTTTTTTACACACAATTTGTCAAAATTTTAGGAACTTAAATTGGAAATCCATTTTCTTAATCAGTGCATTTAACAAAATTGTCAAGAAATTTCTAGTAGTTAAATTTAAAAACAAATATTTTGGTCAAACTAATTATGATCTCAATTTCCAGATAAGCATGTGGGCTATAAACATTCTGAATACAGTTTCTAAATTGGTACAGTAGGAAACAAGTACAGTGGTAAACCGCTAATCAAAGCAATACATTTTGGGGGATCTGTAGAAAATGGTGTCATTAAAATCGGTTGAAAAATTAATGTAAAACACGTCCTAAAAAGAATATGAATTTTGGAAGAACTTTGTCCAAATTTTTTCAGAAATGAAAGCTGTACCTAATTTTTGACAAAATTAGCATCTGATCAGGTTTATGAGCAGCATTTTTATACCCTCACCCATATGGATGGGGTCTATATCATTTAATATGGAAAATAATGTAACGCATAGAAGGAGCCATATTATACCCTTAGTAACTTTGGAAGAAATTCGTTTTAGGACACTTTAAGACGATTGAGCCATGGCCGTCTCTCTTTCTAACTGGTTAACACGATAATTGCTGTAAATGTTTACCGATCACAATGAAATTTTCTATAGCATGGGATTGAAAATGGTCATTTTGATCCGGCCCCTTCTGGTATCTCCCATACAAATCGACACATTTAGTACAACATCATATTTCTACTAAAACTTTTTTCTGGTAGATGTGATTAGTTTAGATTTACGCATTGGTTAATAATCTGAAAATGTTAGTAGACAAAATAAGAAAGAAATAAGTGCGATTGTCAGAAAATAAGTGTGATTGTCACGCCCAGTCTGGTACCTCCCATATAAAAGCTTATTGGTCGTCCAGGTTTTCCATCCGATAAATCGCGTGAAACACTTCCAATGTTAATAAAATTAGGTATAACGCTTCACGTCATCAACCGCCAATCACTGATTAAGAGAAGAATTATTTTTCCACTCCCATTTTGGTACCTCCCATACAAAAGTTGATTGGCCGTCTAATCTCTGCACAATTTTGTACAACAGAATATTTAGTCAACGCCCACTCTCCTATAGAAATTGAGCGGTTTTGCCACACCCAATCTGGTGCCGCCCATACAAAAGTTGGGCAGGTGAACGGTTAATCGACACAATAAATCTTGTATACCACAACCGATCAGAATGAACTTCGGTTTTAGGCAATATTTTGCCAGCAGCTATTGTGCTATTATTAATACACTGCTGTGCCATGCCCAGTTGCGCACCTCCCATACACAAGTTGAGCGTATTTCTGGTTGGCCGACTCGATATCTCCAGTACACCACAACCGATCCCAATAAAATTTGTTACTGATAATTTGTTACTGATCAAACCATCTAAAAAAATTAACAACTTCGCCATGCCCAGTTTTGTGCTTCCCATGTAAATATTGGCCTGACAATTTTTTGGTAGTGAGAAAAATTCCTCGAAAGTACTTAGGATCCTAACAAACTTTGGTATTAAAGAATATGTAGCGCAGTGTCAATCTGCAATGGAATATGGTCACATTTCCCCCGCCCATTTGCCCAAGGTTTAATATAGGCGGTTTAACAGAACTTGGACCCAATGGATGACTTAAAGTGAGGGTATATTTAAGTCGTCTCTCCCGACTGAAATTTATTGGCCGGTTTATTGAACATTTGCTTTTTTCAAAATCGGTCGTTGTACATTTCCTTGTACATTTCCAACATTTTTCAAGTCATTTATAATTTATGGGCTGTAGAGGCTTCTGAGTGGAAAAATATAAGTTTCATCACTAGAGTTTTCTGAAATATTTGTTAAAACTCGTTACAAGAACTGTTGACTTAAATTTGTCATATCGTTTTGGTGGAGAACCGTGAAAGTTATACGTATTTGCGACTTTTTCGTTATCCTTTATTGTTAGTATAATACAAGGTGTTTCAAAAGAAGTCATCCGACGTTGTTTGGCTCTCATTTTTTTTTTAAATGAAAAACTTCGATTCTGTTTTCTGATTATGTTTATTTGAACCTTTAGAATTTTATTGGTTAAGTTGAGAAGATGACATCGGTTAAATGGGCGCCTTCACAATTGATTACCGTCGTACTTCGTTTGCAATGTTTTTAGTTTTAATGTACCCCAAAAATAACTACCAATAATTTTGAAACCGCCGCTATATTATGCAACCTGTTGGTAGAAACTTAAGAGATCAACTTTTGAGCCGAATAAGACATAAGGAAATTTGGTTATATAAGTATATTCAATATAAATTTTCATATAGATCTCAGTAATCATAGATAGTTTTCATAAAAACAATGCTACATACAAAAATACTTATATAATTATGTATTTAACTAGTTGGACCCGGCAAATTTCGTTTTACCTTCAAAGTTTTTGTAATACCAAAGGGTGACCAATTTTTGTCTTTATTTTAAAAGAGTCGTGGAACCGTCCCCCGTTGCGGTAATTCGAACTGTACGAACAACATACATATACATCAAATATCATCATCATTCCTCTAATAGTTCATGAGATACAGCCTTTTAAAGTTCCAAGTTGTATACCTCGCCCAATGAACCGATCGCACCCATTTTTTGTGAACATAAATTTTCAAGGAGATTGGTGAAACAGTCCTCCAGATATTGCGTTTTCAAAAATAGGGTCCTCCTGATATTGCGCTTTCAAACATGGGCGGGGTCACGTCCACTTGACATATAAAAAATTCGAGTACCTTGTTTTCACCACCGACTACACGGTACTCAAAAATGCAAATGAAGAAACAAACCAACAATTTTTATATACAGGCTGGAGCGCAATATTTTGCTTATTTGGGAATGAAATAAAAAAATTATAAACTTTAGAAAATTTTTTTTAATATTTTAATTATATGGAACAGTAAGGGAATTTGTAAATTACATGGTTTTAAATAGTGTATCTGGCAAATTTCGACCTTCGCTATCCAAACACTGCTGCCTTTTCTGAAGTTTTCATGAACTCTAAGAGCCAATGATGCCTACTCGTGATATGGCGCACCACACAGTGCGTACATATGACACATTCCCTACTGTTCTCAATGAAGTTACCCAATTTACAATTGATTGCCGTCCAGGAACCCTTCCGCGTGGGGGAACAGCGAATCGTAAAGGAGACGCACGCTGCACTGCAATGATCGAGTGCGCATTTGAAAAATTCGCTTCAACACAAAATTACCTCTCCTCACGTGTCCAATGCATGATGGCAACTGAAAGGCAGACGAATACAAATCTCCCGTCATCCACTATAAGCCACTCACACCCTCCACTCTCTTCGACCAACAGTTCCACCACAGCCTGCAGTGCAAAAAAGCAAATTACCGCGCTCCACCCTGTATATAGATAGATGGCATATATTTGTATATATTTGTTGTAAATAGAAAAGTTTTCTTTTAATATATGAATAAATAGATTTATTTTTTCTTTATAATTGAACATTACAACTACAGTGGCGAGCAAAATTGTAACAGAATTGAGAGATTTTGTAAACTAATTTGTATATTTTTAATAATTGACTAATTGAATAATTAACTAAATCAATTTATTTTTCTACCGTGAATAAAAACAATAACAATTTTAAATCTATGTTGATATATACAAAGTGAACAGTAAATATTGTAAAATTGTACAAGTATTACAATTGTAATTGGTTTTATGCCAATATATTATTTTGTCCAGTAGCCTTTAGCTTTGTTATAAGCTTCTATTCCGCAAGGTATGCTGTTCCAAAAAATCGTGTCGTCAAATCCGCTGGAATCTCATCCCAACTTTCTTTTACTCTATCCCACAGCTCGTTTACGCCTTGTGGTGCATCTGAGTACATGGTGAGCGGAGAGTTTATGTAACTCCAAAAGTTTTCGCTCGGGTGTAAGTCCTGCGACAGCGCTGGCCATTTCACAGTTGTAAATTGTTGACCAGATTTTGGCCGAATGTTTTGGGTCGTTGTCATTCTGAAAACTCGTGCTTTCAGTAGTAAGCCCCATTTTTGACGTAGAATACGTCTTACCTTACGGTATGAGGAGTCATGTCAGGTTTTCATTGTTGTAATCTTTATTTCATTGAGTTTGAGGAAACGGCGAGATAACTTTTTTTACAATTTTTTTTGTAGGTAAATGAAGATGTTATCTTTCGTTTGATATACATTTCATATTGGTTGATATCTTCCTAATATTTAAATTTCTCAAATCAAAATTGTTTAAACACATACACTCAAACATATGTGTGGTGTTTGGTTGAGTGTTTGAGTTTGTAGCGTGAACACAAACTATGCTGCTGTTTCAGTGTGGACACAAACCTTCGGCTGTTGTTTTGATTGATGAAATATTGAAATTTCGTATATTTACTTATGTATTTAAGTGAAACAAAATGTTAAATGTGAATTTGAATTTAACGTGGATATATAATTATAAAAAATATAAATCAAATTTAGTTGCGTCTGTTATTTATCATTTACCCTTACTCTTTTAATTTAAAAACATATTTATCCTATTTTTCCTACCATAAGCTTATGTATATTATCAAAAGTAACTATCAAATAAATAAATTAATTTGCTTATGTTATTTATCATTTATTGTTATATATGTTTTCTGTCTTATCGGATGGCGTATTCTACGTTAAACTTAATGGCCGTGTCTCTGACACAGCCTGCAGGGACAGTCCGTGGCCGAAGGCCTCGGACAACTGTCTGCTGTATTTTTTTTTTCTATAGCAGCTGGTAAATGATTTAGCAGAACTGAAGAATATTGTTTATTTTTGATAATACCTTCAATTTTAACCAGAGCACCTACTCTAACCTTCGTAATACTCCTCCTACCATTACTAATCCAATACCATGTTTCATGGTTTGTGTTACCGTTTTCGGGGTAGTAGTCATCGGATCTTTGGTCCAGTAGCAAGCACGGTCATCGGACTCAAATCGATTGAATTTAGTCTCATCAGGCAATATAACCTTAAATTTAATACTTTACCTTCTTCCTGTCAGCCTCAGTCCAGTTTTCAGAGACCTGGGCAATTTGTTTACAAAGCTTTATATTCGTTTCTGATAAAAAATAGTTTCCTTTCTTCTCTGCAGCCTTAACAGCCAATCTTTGAGATTTCGACGTGTAGTCCACTCACTGGCTTCAATATTTAATGTTTTTAGTTCCGCAGCTGGGGTAATTGCACTGCTACGTATCACAAATTTTGCCAAATCCCCACAGGTGTGGCTGTCGACCTTTCAGGGGCGTCTAGGAGCAGTGGAAGTTTTAATATTTTTCTTCCGTTTTATATTCCGGATCGTGATATGACTTTAATGAAACGTTTTTCAACATTTCGAAAAGAATTGTTATGTTTTAATAATTTCATGGTTTGAAATACTTTAGATGCTTCCATTTATGATCAGCACGTAGACAATAATGAACAATTGATAAAATACCAGTAAATTTGTGAGCTATGTGATGGTTTCATTTGAGTTTCTGGATCTTTAAAGAGTTGAAGAGAGTGCAATATTGTAACATTGAACAGATTGTGTTATTGTAACATTGGGGTTAGTTTATATATTACGCACTGTGAAACATATATTGAGACGTGTTGAATATTTAACTGATCATTATGAAAAACACCATATTAAAGTAAAATTCCAAAAAACTTTTATAAGTAGTTTTAATTTTAAACGCCACTAAAAATGTAAGTTTAAAATTTCCATTAAGGGAAACCTGATACAATTTTGCTCGTCAATGTAGTTGTGCGTTTTTGTTGCTTTAAATAGAAAATTTTTCTGTTAATAAATTATTCACTCAACAATATTTTATTCTTTATAATTGAATTTTACACACATTATTTAGTTATTAGCCGGCCGATTTATGGCTAAATCGATTTAATTCATTAGATTATAAATTGGTTTTGTTTCTTAATTTTGAAATATTTATTTTTTGTTTATGATTTTTTGATTCGTTTTAATGGCAAGCTGTTATTATATGCAGCTTTAATTCATAATATTTGTTAGTTATATATATTTAAGTTTATAATTTTTAAACACGAATACATTTAGGTGCTTCCACTAGACAAACTGAATTTTTCAGAAAAACCACATGACATTATGCAATTTCATAGTATTTAGGGTTAGGTTCAATAGACGTCGCCAGAATTGCTCTTTTTTATTTAGAACGATATTCTTGGTTTGAAAAGTTGTATCTTTTTTTCTATTTATATGCAATATTTTATGCCACCAAAAAGGGTTGACCAACGGGAAGAGCTTGGAACAGTAGTGGAGCAAATTGTGCTGCTTTTCGTTCCCTTCAGTAGCTGTGGTCGACAATGTGGCACAATTGTCGGCGTATGATGGCGCTATATTACCCTGAATATGGAAAGAATAACACCAAGTACCCATTATAGTTTTCGTTTCAAATCAATCTGATTTCAAAATGTTATTTAGGTGGTGTATAAAAATGCCGTCTTCTTAAATAACTTCGATAATCTATAATCATTAAAATTCACCATTTACTAAGTATTTTATCATAATATTTCGTAAAAAATGATAATACGATTATATTTAAACACAATTTTTTTTTATTATAATTACTAAAGTGCCCACAAATTTTGAAATAATCCACTCACATGTGTCGACATTCAAGTGATTTTGCATTTTATTCTGGTAACCTCAATCATGGCAAGCTCTTGTGAAACATACGTGACCTAGGTTTTATAGATCTGGCAACTTCGAAGCTTCGCACATGCCAGCTGCCATAGTTATTAGTTATGTAGCTGACGTGCATATTAAAAGGGTGTTTCAGTAAGATTGAGCATTTTAAATTTAGAGTAATTTTTTTTGTGCAAGTGGCAGCTCTGAACTTTGGCAGCTGTCACATATGTTTATTCGGATTATTAAAAAAATGAGCGCTTTGCGAAAGATCAACGCGTTATCATTGTGGAAACTAATTACAAAAATTTGGAAAGTTATGCTGAGACCGCTCGCAAACTTCGAAGAATTTTCAAGCGATGAAATGCATCTAAGGGTAAAAAAAAAAAACTTTAAGAAACTGGGTCGTTTATGGACAGTACGATTTCTGTGCGTCAAAGTACCGGTGGGTCTCTTGAAAACATTGCTGTTGTAAACGAGTGTCGCCGAAAACCCGAAAACATCAATTCACCATCGTTTTCAATAATTTCAAATTTCACGAAGCACTACGCAGCGAATTTTAACAAAAGACCTTCACCTTCATGCGCACAAAATTCAGTTCACTAAGGAGCTCAAACCAGCACACCATGGAAAGCGCCGGCAATTCGTTCAATGGGCAATGGAGCCAAGTGAAGTCAAAGCCAATATTTCAAAAATACTCATCTTCTCTGATTAAGCGCATTTTCATCTGAATGGCTTCATGACTAAACATAATTGTCGAATTTGGGGCTCAGAAAATCCTCATGCAATCCGTGAGGTTTCCGTCGGTGGTGCAATGGTAGTGTGCGCGGCTCTTGTGCATGAGGACGTGGGTTCGATCCCTACTCTGACCACCTTAAATTTCTTTCGACGGCGGTGACCTCGCTTAGTGATGGCGACACTATCGAGTATTTAGCCATGAAAAAGCTTCTCAAAATACCGTTCGGAACCGGTGTAAAACTGTCGGTCCCAATCAGTGAGTGTAAAAACTAGAACGCGCAGAGCTCACTGGTTTGTGAGAAGCTCTCCCCAATTCCTTCATGGGATGTAATGGGCAACCGTTTTTTTTTAATCCGTGAGGAACAAATGCAACCACAACGAGCAACTGTCTGGTGCGGATTTTGGTCAGGTGGCGTGATTGGGCCTTACTTTTTTGAAGATGAGGCCTAAATTGCAGTGACTGTGAACGGCATTTGTTACAGGATCATGATAACGGAGTTTTGTGGCCGCAACTCGGAATGGATCTGGACGACATATGGATTCAGCAAGCCGGCGGTTTTTTGTACTTTTTCGGATCCGTCTCGAATTCGTAACGAGCTTTATATTCGAATCCGTTTCGGATTAATTTTTTTGAAAAAAAATAAAATCAAAACGTGATGGATCCGACAAATCGCAATTTCACTGATTCACTTTTTTATGTTTTTGCGGACTCGTAACGGGTTCGAGACGGATCCGCCAAATCGCATTTTCACCGATTCGCTTTTTTATGTTTTTACGGACTCGTAACGATTTTGAGACGGATCCGCCAAATCTCAATTTCACTGATTCGCTTTTGATTGTTTTTACGGACTCGTGACGGGTTCGAAATGAATTCGAGAACTCACATTTCCCTTTTTTAAAATGATTTTACGGTCTCGTAACGAGTTCGAAATAGATCCGCATCCGTTTATCAACATATCCGCATCCGTTTATGTGATATGTTGAACACACATCATTCATATGGTTGGATGCATTTTACGGTTATGTTTCTAAAGCCGTTGAACCCCGGTGGATGGAGACGCCAGATGCCAATATCACCACCTGGGCTAGATTTCACATTCCGAAAGAAACCCAAAAACATCCTGCTGGCAAGTGTATGGTCAATTTGACAGAATATGTAACAATCGGGTGTAAAGTATATTTTCATACGGGAATTTGGTTCAGCCCATAAACAGGTGAGTACCAACGTCTACGAACCTATAACCATTGTTATTACCAAGCCCATGTCTGTCAATAACTTCCTATAAGTTGTTGTTGTCGTTTCCCACATTAATAGTGAAGTCTCCCAGAAATATGTTGATGTCACCAACATAAAGGCAGCTTGTAGAAATATCAGGTTGTCTATAGAAATCGTTAGCTAGCAAACCTCTTTAGGATTACCTGGTGTATAGGTTTGTACTACAGAAATCGTCCTGAATTTAGAATTAAACCTCGCACTCACGAAGTGCGCAGATATGGCCTTGTTCGCAATTAGAGAATTTCTAGTCGTAATGAGGCGAAATTATTTGTCGTACATAGATAGAATGGTACAGTAAGTATAATAGATAATGATGAATATGACAACATAATACCTACCACTAATACATTACCATCACTACTCAATGGCACACGATAAAACACCGGTTGGCTTCAAAAAGTGAGTTTCGACGTTGACCATTTGCTACAGTCACCGTCGAAATTCTCGGTTAGGTTATGAGAGCTATTGTATAAGCAGTCGACAATTGTTTGAAGTACGAGTGGTTAGCAATCCAAGGCGAATTTTAATGCCAAGTTGAGGGGAACATACACGATAAAAAAAAGGCTTTTTCAGAAATGTACTAAGGCTTTGCATTTGGCTCTGCACCTTTGTTTTAACGAGACTTTGCTCCTCATTGGATCAGCATCTTTGTTGTTACGAAAGCTTTACCCCACGTACCTTGCTGATACGAAGGCTGCACCTTTGCTGTTACACAGACTAGTAACCCAAACCCATTTACCTCAAATGCCGATATACATGCATTCACTGAGTAAACGAGTGTCACGTGATTATCAACGAATAACCGAATGCCGATCTCTGATTCACCGGTAATGAACCAGTAACTTGAAACCGTTCACCACCGTCTATTTCCGCTTATTTTAAAACTATCCGAATCCCTACGTTCATGTGGAAACCGTCAATTTGAATTCTGCCACCGTTCCTGTAACTATGTCACCCGATCAGGAATTGATATACATACATATACATACATATGTATGGACTTTGGGAATTAAACTTGTTGGATAAACATACCATAAACATAGTTTTGCACTTAAATTAATTAATTTTATCCATAAACAAAAAATTTATAGAGCTTTTAAAATCCAATAGGCCACCCTATTTACCGCACACTAAAGTTTGTTTGTTCTGCGTTGGTATTTTCAAACCGATCACAACAAGGGGCACACCGTTTGATCACAGCCGTTTAAAAAAATAGGCAACAATAGGGTAATGAAAACGAGCTACAAGAAGTCAGTTATCAAAATTGACGTGGGAGTCAAAAGTGTTCATAAAGTGTTGTGTTGAGGGTTCTGTCATTCAATTGTAGCGCCACATGTCCCCGTCATTAAGCCTCTGATCGCTCTGTAAGAATTTTCTTCAACTGTTCTTTTATTTATTTTAACCAAATTTGTTGAAAGTTCGATTGGATTTATTTCATTGCATGTTAAATTGTTACTTTTTATGATCGTCTTATTTGAAACACTTTGTTCATTTCACTTCATCCTGTTCATTGACTACGAATCCAAATACCAAAACAACGAAACAAGAGCGACCGAATTATGGTTAAAACACCAAAATAGGAACATTAAGTTACGAGTTGTACCGTCACTCTCATACACACACAAATGTTCAGTTACATATTTCGGCGTAGTTTTTCTGCTATCGATGCGTCACTTAATTTGCTGTCGTGCTGCTCCTTGAATTCTGTTTGTTTATCTATTTCATTTATAGATACACAATTTACACAAACGATCACAGCAAACACATAAATTCACACAATTTATCTTTCTGAATAAAATATTATTACTTTACTAAGTTGAACTACTTCGTCTGTTTTAAAAAAATTATTTAAATTATTCCGGCGGAGAAATATGTCTAGCACTTTCGGTTGTTGGAAATGAACTGATTTAAGAGGTGTATGTGACCCAGCACTGACGCTCACCATTTCTTTTTTACGCTCACTCATTTTTTTGACTGCTTTTCTCCCTTTATCTTCATTATACTTAGTTTCATTGCAATAACGAAATTGTTTCGTCAACTATAAATGTTGGCAAAACTCCAAAATAAATAAATAATCAATAAATAGTAAGAGATCCACCTAATCTCAGTAGTTTAAATCTCATGCACTTCCTTTTTTTTTAATTTTTAACCGATTTATGTACACAATTCAAATTAAATAAAATGGTTTTTCGTTGCAGCGACTACCAAATTGTATGATATATGCAAGTCTTCATTGTAGGAACGTAAAAAAATTAACGAAAATGTTTCATGCATACGACGAAGCGTTATTCATTCAGTGTGGAGTTTCCCGTCAAAATTGCAACTGCGAAGCATAGAGAATTTATATATTCCACGAGGAAGGGAATGATAAAACTCTGTAGCAATTTTCGAGAAAAAATTATTCTGGAGAATGTCTTATATTGCCAAGAAATGCTTCAAAATTTACTTTCTGTATAAAGGATGCAGGATGCTGGAATGACAATTGAATTCAAGTGTCAAGGTCAGCAACGACGGGCAAGTAATTATAGAGGGCATACATAGAGAGAATGTAACGATTGTCGATTTCGAACCATACGGAAAATTTTATGCGTCCAACGCTATAAGAAACGGTGATTATCGATTGTAGCATGAGATGTTGGGACATATGTGGAAGGGAAAGTCTTTAGAAATAAAGGTCAAGAATATATTCAGTGTCATTAGTCTGCGGGAGAAAATACACCGTGATAGCGACGTGTGCGAATCTTTTTCATAGATGGTAAGCAAACTAGATTGCCATTTAATAAAAAGAAAGATCAGCAGTATATAAGAATACCTTTTTTTGTTTTCTAATGTATTGCAAACCAATTTAACCTTCCTATACCCGCATGGCGTTTCACAGACCGAAAGTTTGAAACCCTGTTCCAAAGTTTTCTCCTAACAAAACCTATATAGATAATATTTTATTTTAAAACTAATAGATATAATGCAACAAATTATGTCTTTCATTAATATTATTTTTTGTTGTTTTATTAAACATCAGCCTTTTAAAAAACAGCCTTCAAATTCGCTAGTTTTATTTATGTACTACAAAATAGAACTTAAAAATTGTTTCCTCTTAAAAAACCAAAATTAACTTTTTCATCTTAAAAACGAATTTTGATACAAACAGTAAATTATAGGTTCAATCAGTTGTCAACCTCAATATAGCAGTCAGGACACACCATAATAGCATATTCAAAACAAAAATATTTGTTGCATGTGGCACAGTTGTAACGTGTTTTGTGGGTTTTTTTGTTTGATGAACAATATCCATAGCGACCAATTTTATTGGTATTAGATGTTGATGAAGACTCAGGACCATCCAACTTACATATTTCAGTGAGTCTCAGCTTTGTGTTTCTAGGCAAGGGCGTGTTGAAAACTCGTCGTCTGAGTTGCGAATTAATGAGATCGTATGACAAAGCTTCCAGAAAAATCCTGAGGCTAATTTTCTTGTTGCGATATACACTCAGAGAAGTAATTGTTTGAAATGAGGTTGTAGCAACCGTAAATTCGGCTGTTACCACCCAACTGAGGTTGCCACAGCCGAATTGAGGTTGCCACAACCGGATTGAGGTCGTTACGACCGAATTTAGTCCCCACAACCGAAATTCGGTTGAAACAACCTCGTTTCATAATTGATTCGGTTGTGACAACTTGTATTCGCTCAGTCAACTAAATTTTTGAAAATTTCGGTTGAAACAACCAAATTTCAAATGAATTCGGATGCAGCAACCGAAATTGGTACCTAATTCGGTTGGGGTAACCGAATCTGGCCTTAACCAACCTCAATTCGGTTGTAGTAACAGAATTTGACATCAATTCGGTTGCAACTATCGAATTTGGTTCAATTCGACCGCAATAACCGAATCTAGCCTTAATTCGGTTGCAACGACCGAATTTTGCGTCAATTCGGTTGCTGTAACCGGATTTCTCATGAATTCTGTAGGTACAACCGAATTCATTTTCAATTCGGTTACCACAACATAATTCTATGTATTTAAAGTCTGACGTTTAAAGTTTTATAATCAAATATTATTGTTAAAAGGTAAGTAAAATATATTTTGTATTAAACCGTCTTATTTTGCAGATGTTATTTAAGCAGATATCAACAGCAGATACATATGCGGTAGTCTGGATACAAAACGGCTTTGGACCTAGAGCAACCGATACAACACGTCAGAGTTAGAGCAGTGTCCCATGATGGCCGGGACTTCAATAAAGTTTGGAAGAGGCATTTAAATCAAATTTATTATTCTAAAAAAACTTTAATAATTCATTTATGACAGTATCTAAATTCGGTTGTAACAACGTCTAATTCGGCTGTGACAACCTTTAGTTCGGCTGTGACAACCTCTAATGGGGTTGAGCCAACCTATAATGAGGTTGTGTCAACCTCCAATGAGGTTGTGTCAACCTAAAATGAGGTTGTGTCAACCTCCAATGAGGTTGTGTCAACCTCCAATGAGGTTGTGTCAACCTCTAATGATGTTGTGTCAACCTCTAATGATGTTGTGTCAACCTCTAATGATGTTGTGTCAACCTCTAATGGAGTTGTGTCAACCTCTGATGAGGTTGTGCCAACCTCTAATTCGGTTGTGACAACTTCTTAATTCGGTTACGGCTAATTCGGCTGTCTTAACCGAATTTTTCTGTGAGTGTATCACCTATTTGGGCTTCGAACAACGTTATATGTCTCACACAATTTGTCTACAGTATCAGCTCCTCCTTTGGTCATATTATAGTCCATTATCATTTCAGGTTTACCAGTCACCTAGTTTATTTCGGAACCAGCATGCATGCTAGATACAAGAAGCACATTTTTGTCTTTTTTGTGGAATATCACATGTGATGTTAAGGCAAGTATTGTGTCATTCGGTAGCCAAACTTCTAAAAAATTATTGTCCACATCTAATTATATTTAAATGTACTATATGCCATTCGTTTGCTTTGTGTGCTTATGGTGCGTGTAAACTTTTGCCACAATCTATAGTAAGAACCGCGCGGGACATATACAATTTTATACAAAACAGTTCGAAAAGATTAAGTTTGTTCACAGACCTGCAATTTTTATTAGACTATAATCCGCAGAAAATGCTGTATCCTTCTCAAACGCGATGGCTCTCACTAAAAGCTACAGTAAATCAACTTCTTAGCCTAATCGATGTGCTGAAATTGTTTTCTTTCACACAGAATTTGAAAAAATTTACTCAGCTCAAAGAATTATTAAATACTTAAATAAAACGGAATTTCATCTACATTTATTGTTTCTGAAATTTATACTGAACGACATAAATAAGCTCAACCGCTTATTTCAAAGTGAAACTCCGCAATTGCATTCTCTGAACACCGAAGTAAGCCGTTAATATTCCAAGATATTTGAATATTTGAATAAATAAATTTGATTTTGAAAAGTTGATTTTGAAGTGTGCTGAAATCCTCTCACCCGGTAATGTAGTCAAAGAAAACATGGAAAGTATTTCAAAATTGTGTAGATTTGTACCAACTGTCATTTGTTTGGAGAATATGCAAGAAGTTGATGATGAATGGCGTGAATTGCGCCACTTTAATTTTAAAGATTACAATTTATTAGAAGAAACCAGTACATAAGTTTCAGTCGGGTGAACCGACTTAATCATACCCTCACCCTAAGTCATCCATGCGCGGGAGTTCTGTTAAATAAAAACGCCCATACTCAAAAGTGACCATATTCAGCAGCAGATTAACATTGCGGTAATTATTATTGAATGCCCAAATTAGTTAGTTTCCCTCCGAATATTTATATGCGAGGTACAAAAATGAGCTTGGCAAGATCGGTTATGATTTATTGGAGATATCGAGTCGGCAAACAACAAATACGCCCAACTTTTGTATGTAGCTTTTAGCAAAATATTGCCTAGTACCGAATTTTATTAAGATCGGTTGCAGTTTACGAGAGTTATCGTGTCGATCAACCGGTCATCCGCCAAACTTTTATATGGGAGGTACCAGAATGGGCGTGGCAAAACAGCTCATTTTCTATAGGAGAGTTTTATTTGACTAAATATTGACTAGTACAAACTTTCATAAAGATTGGTTCTGTTTTGCGGGACTTCTCGTGCCGAACAACCATACGGTCAAACAACTTTTGTATGGGAGGTACCACAATGGGCGTGGAAAAATCACCCTTGTTGCACTTGGTGATTGGCGTTTGATAACGTGAAGCCTTATACCTAATTTCAGTCACGTGGGAAGTGTTTCACGTGATTTATCGGATTGACAACCCGGTCGAACACCCTGTTTTGTATGGGAGGTACCAGAATGGGCGTGACAATCTCGTCCATTTCCTCCAGTTAACTAGGCATTTACATATTACTAACCGGTGGGAGAGTTGAAGCTAATAACATCTACCAGAAGAAAGTTTTGAAAGAAATATGATTTTGTGCTAAATGTGTCGATTTGTATGGGAGGTACCAGAAGGGGCATGGTCACAACGCCCATTTTCAATCCCAAACTCTATATTGGCCAAAAATAGGCACTGCCAAATTTCATTGTGATCTGTAAAGATTTACGGCAGTTATCGTGTTGACCAGCCAGCCAGACAGACAGACAGACGGACATGGCTCAAACGTCTTAAAAAGTCCTAAAACGAATTTCGTCCAAAGATACTAAGGGTCTAATATGGTTACTTCTATGTGTTACATTTTTTTACGTATTAAATGATATATACCCCCATTCCTATGGGTGAGGGTATAAAAAACATTGACAATTTTTGGGAGGTTGTAGTAAGTGCAAGACGTTGTGACGGCTCCGAAATTTCTTCTTCTTTAAAAAAAAAATCCAATGTTGAGAGAATATTTTCGCAAATAAATTTTAATAAAAACGAAATTAGAAATAGATTGGAAATACCAACACTTTGTGGAATTTTAAGAACAAAGGATTTCCTTAACAAAAATAAATACAATTGTACAAATTTTGTCCAAACAAAAGAAATGCAGAGTAAATTTAAGAAGTCAATTGGCCAATTCACAAGGTCTCGTACATGTCCTATTGTCGTACTTTGGTACGACAGTCGTTGTACATTTTGTTGTTGGTTTCGACACAAAACTAATGTACGACATCGAAAGGTATGTTTACTGCTTGTCGTACTTTTCTAGTGCTGTTCTTCTACCGAGTTTGTTAAGACAGAATACATTTCATAAGTAACATCACTATCATAACAGCTGTTATTGTTATTTATTATTCCGCGTTTTTTAAAGCTTTTGTACATTTTCAAACACACCGAAAAATGTTTGCCGATGATACAGAGTTCCTGGATGGTTTTGAGGTGGAAATTGTAGCAAATACTGAGGTAAGTTATAATGTAGATAAACAAATGTTTAAAATTTTGCAAAATCGTTGTCATTGATGTTTGATTTGATTTGACGATTGATGTTTTTTTTAATCAGCTGTTTCTTGAATCAGCTGGAAAAATACGACGTACAATAAAAAATTTAATGATGGTGTGTTCACAACTGTCCTATTGTCGTACAAAAATAAAGTACGGCAATAGGACAATAGTGTTTCATTTCACTTTCATTTTTTGACCTTAACTAATTTACAATTTTGCGTGTTTAATGCACAATCTAGGATGTTTCACTGGGATAATCTTCTGGGTTTGCTAAGCTTTGTAGGATTCTCGGGGGGTTGTGCTGTAGTTGGCGGTTGTATACATAGGACTTTAGACGGCTGGCATGGGATGTGGCGGTGTTTCGTGGGCTGGCATGTGATGTGGCGCTGTTTTCGTGTTTCGTTTGAACGCCAGTTGCTTTCGTAAAACAGCCGACGGGTACACGGGAGTCGATGTTTGTGACCTGAGATACTTCAGGACCCTTCGAGCTACGGGAATACGTTGACTTCTGCTGCAAGACGATGGTAGGCCAGGCTGTTATGATAGGGGGCCAGATCAACCTTCTTCTGAAAAGAGACGTATCGAGAAGAGAAGTATCAAAAATAGAAGTATTGTCAGGAGACCCATATCGGATTCCCTCAGGCAGGGTGTCCCCGATCGAGTACACTGGATTTATCGCTGTCTAGGCACTAGCTCGGATTCCCTCAGGCAGGGTGTCCCCGAACAAGTGGCCAAACAGTATCAGTACGGCGTTAAATAAAGGCTAACGTGGGCTAGGACTGCCAGGCGAGATATCGTCAGGATACCCAAATCGGATTCCCTGATCGAGTATAGAGGACTTATCGCTGTCTACGCACTAGTTCGGATTCCCTCAGGCAGGGTGTCCCCGAACAAGTATTCAAACAGGATAACTACAAGTCTAAAACTACTAGTCTACAATGCTACGAGCTGCTATGACTACAACTAGCTACGATGGGTTAGGGTCGCCGGCTATCCAACGACTGACTTGTTTGAGCTGTGCGCGCCAGTTTGTATGGTCCAGTCATGTGTTTGTGTGGTTATGGTTGTGCTAACAACATATAGACTGTTGCTTTGTCACTTTTGGCTGCTGTCACTCTCAGCTGATCGTGGTGAGTTCATCAGAGGTGCATAAAAGAGGCATAAAAGGGTATTTAACAAAAGGGAGTTTTATATCTATAGCAACATAACACCATATATAACTGTGTGATGTGGATGGAAACAAGTTTAAGACTTCCATCCTCACAACATAAAAGAAAAGTGTTTCAGTCAAATATAAAATCTAACAAAACTAAATAAAGAAGTTTTTATTGTTTTCATAGTTATGCGTGCTATTCAGTTTTTATGAAATTTTCGATGCCGTAAGAAGTACGTGTATAAAATATAACGAAAATTTCATGAGTAGAAAATTTCATTCACTTTTCATTTGCTTGGTACTCAGTTCAGCGAGAATTTAGTAGGCAAAATCAATTACAGGGTTGTTACGCCAAGTTATTTTCCCAACGAAAAGAATTGTTTGGAACCGGAATTTTGACGTTTTGATTATTTTAACAACCAACATCAACACGACATGAGTTACAAATAAAATGGAGCGCTTAGGTGAATTATAAGTGAAATATTTGCAAGGTAAATCAAAGGTATGTAGTAACTCTCCCCAAGAAAATTTTCCCTTTAGAGATATATGGCAAAATTTCGCCAGAACTGAATACGGGGCGTTAGGGAGAAATTTTCTGCTTCATTTCGTACGGTGTTCTGGGTCCTTTCGACGTTCCTCGTGACTTCTGATACTACCTCAGCCGAAGAAAAAACTACGTTTCGACAAACTACGAGGCCTATTACACGAATTTCGCGTTTCGTTTCGTCATGAGGTGTAGAGAAGTAAGAGACGAGGAAAAAATGCCTGAAATGCCCTGGCATTGTGTTTCGGGGGATTTTTTTCAATTTCTCTTTGCGTATATTTCGTTTCTGTTGTGATTTTGACATTTCATTGTAATTACTTTTGTGATAATTCAATAATTCGATATTGTGAAAATTCAACGTGTAATAGCTCGATGAATTGCGCAGCAACTTTAAAATAGAACTGAAAAATATACCCGCAAGAAATGCCATCGTTTAGTAGAGCACTACGTCGACTCTTAACCTAATGTCACAACCCGATTAACCTGATCCAGTCTCGATTTTTCGAACCCCGCCGCATACGATTCTAGTGCTGGAGCTACCAGCAACCTCTTGGAAGGCATACAAGTTGAGTTTTAGGTCCTACGGTAGGCATTGATGTTACTTTACTACCTAATAGCTTCTGGCCTTGTCACTTTAGCTATCATCGGACGCGTTTCTTTTGTCATTTCCCGGAGTTACTTCACCCAATGCCGGAAATAGTGAACTGCTTGGGAATTTCTCAAAGGAAGTGCTACAAAAGGAACTTTGAACACAACCAGAAAGATCCTATCACCTATTAGCGGGCCTAACAGAAGGCCTTCTGGGAGGGTTTTTATATGTGGCGGCTGACAAGGAAATTGAAATGGGCAGGTCTCTATGGCGACATGTATTATTTTGAAATTAGGATTGCATTTGCAGGGTGGCTCTTTATAATGCATTAGCAGGTCGCTCAAAAGGAATAAAAATACCCTCTTTTGGTTCCTAGGCGCTATTGATGTTGCTGGTGGATAAGTGTAGGTGATAGGTGTGACAAAATCGTATTTGTTACATTATGTGGTAATGTATAAGAAGTTCATACTATACAAGCTTACAAGGTCAGAAACATGTTTCTAAGTGATTTTTTTTACCATTTTTACACAATAATTCAAATGCAAATTTAAATATTATGAATTTAGTTGCATAAGGGATTTTACGTAACTTGTCTTCAACTTGTCTTATCTAGTTTCTAACATTCTGAACTGATTATTTCCATATGCAGATTGATATTTTGTTGTCTCTTTGGATTAACTTTTTTCAAAAACATATTTTCTGATGTAACAATACAACATTAGTTGATTGAGAATTGAAAAGCATTGATTGCATTATGTTTTCTTAGTTATATCCCCCCAACAACATAAACAATACAATGTCAATATCCAATTAAAAGTTACCTACAAGATAAGATGCAAAGGAAAGTATTTGTAACCACAATTGATGCTGACTTCCTAATGACTATGCTGGATAGGGACAAATCCTTAAGTTCCAGTTGGTGCAGATATAATCAAAATTGTGAAAGGGGAAGAAATATCATGAAATTTGTACACACGATACAGTTCTACATACATGCAAGTATAGTTTGAATTCTGTTTGTGAAAGTTATTCTTAAATAGTAAAAGTTGAACGAATTGATAAATCTTTTAGGATTCATTGGCACACAAAATACGTTTATCGAATATACCCTTCTACGAAATAACACTAACAAGCCCGAATTGTTTACTTTTCCAAAATTATGCAAAAAAAAAATGGCAATTAATAAATTCGTAACAATATACCCGTGTCAAATATTTATATGTGAATGTATCATGTTGAGTTGGAGCTTTGAAAACTAAAATTTTTTGGATTTTTATTTTATAAATTAGTTTGTATTTATGTGTTCTTTAAAATTACAAGAAAACATATTTTTTTTCATTTATTTTTTAGAACAAATTAAAAGTGTTTGATATATTCTTCATAGAATGCAAAAGTGAAACTTAAATTGAATTCTTATTCTTATCCAATTAAAATATATATGTAATTAATATGATATTGAGTTACCCTTGTGTATAAGAACTTGTTGGAGCATGCGTGGCACAGAACTTACTAAGTTGTTTAAAGTGGGCATGCCAATTTTCTCCCATTCAGCCAATATTGCTATTTTTAGTTCTTTAAGCGTCGTATACTGCTTCGACTTTGAAAACACCTTGGCGGAAAGTATCCCCCAGAGTTCTTCAATTTGGGTTGAGGTCGGGACTTATGGTTGGCCACTCCAGTAATGGAATATTTCGGGACTTAAAAAATGCCTTGCGAGCCGAGAAATGTGGATCGGAGCGTTGTCTTGTTGAAAAGTCCAGTTATCTCCATATAATTCGCCAGCAAAGTCAATTAAATTGCTGTCCAATAGATCAACGTATGCTTCCGCATTCATATTAGTTAGGACAAAGCATATTTCATGACTTCCCTCGTGCTCCAAATGCAGCCCATATCATAAGTGTTCCACTACCTTCGTTTCGCTTGTAGCACGTTTGCCGACGATGTCGTAAACCTCTCCAATATTTATGGTGACCATCAGGTCCGTCCAAATTAAACTTTTTCTCATCACTAAATATAACGGTCTCAAATTCTCCCAAACTTGTACTTTTCTGCAAAAGCAATACGCGCATTTTTATGGCGCTGGGTTAAGCCTGGTTTGACCATTTTGCTTTGGTACCGAACACCTATATCGTCCTTTAGGAGTTGCTGGACACGTTGTCTCGTTACATTTAAACCCAATTCCACCTTTGTTTCCCTACAACTCATATTCTCAAATGCCGAATGCGCCGCTTAGTCCTCTGGTCTAAAGTTGGGATGCGTCCACTGTGCTTAATACAACCATAGTTTTCGGGGTCTTTGAGGAAATTCGAAACTATATTGCGATACCGATTTACCGCAGCTGCAATCTCGCCAATTCCTTTACCTGCAAGTCTCATTCAAACAATTTCCGCGCTCCTCATCCGTAAGTTCACTTCAACGTGGAATGTTCACCTAGAAATAAAACTGTGAATATAACGTTTCTTAGAATATATTCATAACGATCACTTGACTCACGTACAGAAAGATATTTTATACTAAACACCCGAGAAAAATAGAGTTGTTCACTTTAAAGTGTCAGGAACGCGACTGCACATCGACTGCACGGGATTGATGAATCCCGAATCCCGGGATTTTAATAAGTAAATCCCGGGATTTTTCTGGATTATTATTAATTTTGAAAAACATTAAACTAAAAACAATAACAAAAGTTTAGTGTGGTATTATTTTATGGAAGAGTCGAAAGATGCACCTCCAGCAGAATGCATAATGTGCAAAAAGGGTTTAAAAACCAATGGCGGCTCTACAAAAGGTTTAATAACTCATCTTAACGTAAGTTAATTTTGGCATATGAATGTCTATTATAAGGATTACTCTCCAACACTTATAAAATTTATTGCGACGGGTAGAACATGTTAATTTAAGCAAAGAAAGTAAAATAAAAAAATTGGTGCATAGTTTCGGAGTTATGGACCCCGGCATTTTGGATACTTTTTCCACTAACGTACCGTGTAAAGCCATTGATATCACGTTTTTCTATAAAATAAGTCATAGCAAACACAAAAAATTAAGTAGCATTTTTCGATAAGTCGCTTAGTTATCGAGTTATCGGATGTTTATGTTTCTCAAACAAAAATGCAAAAAAATTTTTAAATAATTTTTGTTTTGTTTGGAAAACAATATTCGAAAAATCGCGCGATGTTTTTACAATAAATTTTTGTTTTTGTTTTGTTAATTTTTCTAAATGTCAACATCCGATAACTCGATAACTAAGCGACTTATCAAAGTGCTGCATTATTTTATGAGATTGTTTTGAATTATTTTCTACAAAAAACTGATACCAATGGCTTTACACTGGCCCTCTCACATATCCGAAATTTCGGGGCTCATAACTCCGAAACTATGCATTTGCCCCGATTTTGTCATTTTAACTTTTTTTGCTTAGAATAACGTATTCTACCCCCTTGTGGTTGTGTTTTTGAAGTGTAAGCCGTACAATAGACCTGTTCCCAAAAAATAGAATCCCAGAAAATACCTGGATCCCGAAAAATCCCGATTCACGGGATTTTTTAAAATCAGTCCCGTTTAGCATCCCTAAAACACATACACATTTATATACATACATATTCACTTAGTACTAAATAACAGATAAGAAGTGTTGATGTTGGATGTAAATAAACGATCAGTGGTTATTTGAACTCAGAAAAGAACCATTGTTTTCTTTGCTGGATACACTACATATACAATTTCAATTCTACAAAAATGAAACGCAGATTTCTCTTGTTTGGCAATGAAAACTGCTCTCTCAATATACTTACTTACTTACTTATGTGGCCCCAAACAACCCGGAGGGGTTAAGGGCATTAAAAGAATGAGGATAACATGTGTCTCCAGCCGGCTTGATCTTCATCTTTTCTCCACCAGTTGGTACCACCATGGTCTCGCAGGCAATATGCCACCTGCTTATTCCAGCGAAGTTTTGGTTGTCCTATATTTCGATATCATTCGAGTAATCGTCGTTTCTTAAGAGAGGGCTTATCTCTGAAGTGCTTGCAGGGTCCGAAATAACATATGTTTGCAAACACAATTCTCCGTTTTATTTCCAGGCTGACGTTATTGCTCCTGTACATGGCAGATCCCAGGTAAATAAATTCATCCACCACCTCGAACTTATAAATTGACTTACGGCTATAAAGACGGGGTTTCGTACCATTTGCGGTATAACTTGCGTAATTATCAATCGATTGTCAGTTTGTCAAATCATTTAAAATTAATGAACTTTTACCTCTAGAGCAGAATATACGCCATTGTAGAACACTTTGTAACTCTGTGTAGACATAGGGAAAATATTAGTTAGAAATCAATTCAGGCATTGGAAAATCCATGATGAAGTCTAGGTTTTGATTAGAATTCATAATTACCATACATCAGAATTATTTTTCGATGATATTGCTAAATTTAAAATAGGTCTTACTAAATAAAAGTTCTTAGTGCAGAAATTAAGTTGCATTAACCAATTTTAGTATTTGTAAGACCTCAGTCATCTGGAATGGCAGATACAAAAGTACAATATCCGAATTCGTGTTCAAATATTAGTCACTATAATCACAATTTAGTTTCTGTTGCAAAAACAATTGTTACGAATTAATGTATTCGATTTTTCATAAGATGCTTTGCTGTAAACGAGAAACTATATTTGAATGTTACACGGAGGACCTCCTCCCGATGACGATCCTAAAACGCAGTGGAAACTCATTTCCGACTCTATAGAAACTACCGCAACAACTGTACTTGGTTTTGTAAAACTGTTTCGCAACAAACCATGGTACGATGGTGAGTAACGCATAGCAAATGATGAAAAGGACGCTGCACGTATGGCACTGCTTTAGTCAATTGCAACGCGAGCAGCGACTGAGCGGTATAGGGAAAAAAGAAAGGAGGTAAACCGTCTCTTTAGGCGTAATAAGGATGAACGAAGCCCGAAAATTCTACCAATAAGTCAAAGACGGAACTAATGGGAATGGTACAGGGCCCCTTTTGTAAGGACGGAAATCGCATCGCAGATGTACAGAGCATGTTGGGAATAAGGAGAGATAATTTCTTGGCGCTACTGGTACCTGTGATATCCAATGACGAGGAGGCAATCGATCACAATTTGGACGACGACGTCGATTGGCCACATCCTAACCAAGACGAGGTCAAAACAGCTATTTCCTGTCTTAAAACCAACAAAGCCGCAGGAACCGATAAATTATCGGCGGAGCTGGAAAGTTGGTTAGGATCTTACCGAACCCTTTGAAACTTAGCGAGGTCTGAGGCAAATCGACACCCTATCTCGTGAAGATTCAAAGAAATTCTATTTAAATAAGCACAGCAAGATGACTTTCTAGAAAATTTTTACAAATATAGAATTTGAAAAGTAAAAGGCGGAATAGACTTCAAGTAGAAACATTGTCAAACAAACAAAGTGCATATTAACGAACAGAGGTATTTTTCTTCCTGGTGCCTGAGCCCGGCCGGACGACTCGAAATACAAAATATTCGTCCAAAAAAAATCGTACGACCATAACTTCTACAATAGGTATTTCCCCCAACTTTTGTATTTAACATTTTGCGCTGAAAATCGTGTGTTCTACCCCCTTCCCCATACAATTTTTGATTCGACAACAAGACACAGTCAACCTTTTCCTTATTATTACTATTAAATGCAAATATGTGTGAAATTTTTAAAAGAAAATAAAAAGAATCATGATTTACCATAATTTATGTATTTTCTGTAATTTTTTTTTTTATATTAAAAATAACCGTTGCCACAGGTGTTTCAAAAATTGCACTTTACGAAACAATTGAAAGAGTGGTTTTTGGGATAGGCGGTTCCTGTATACTCTTCTCAAAATCAGGTGATTTTGACAATTTAATTAATTATAAGTCGCCCAATAATATCTAGTGCAAAGTGTATTTATTAGGGACCCATTTAATCGGGTTTTTTGATTAATCGGTTAATCGTTAATCGTAAATTTCAGTCTGACAATTAACCGAACAAAACGCAATCAAATTATTCGATTAATCGATTTTTCGAATAAAATAAAACAAAACCAGTACATAAGATTCAGTTGGGTGAACCGACTTAATCATACCCTCACCCTAAGTAACGTGGGAGTTCTGTTAAAACACGCGGATACCCAAAAGTGACTTTGAATAGGGTCAGATTGACATTGCGGTAAATATTATTGAATACCCAAATTAGTTAGTTTCCCTCCCAATATTTAAATGCAAGGTACAAAAATGGGCATGGCAAGTTGTTTCCAAAATCTTGATCAGTACCGATCAGTTATGATTTATATGAGATATCGAGTCGGCAAACTAGTCAGTTAGTAATTACACAGTAGCTTTTAGCAAAATATTGCCTAGTACCGAATTTTATTAAGATCGGTTGTAGTTTACGCGAGTTACAGTGTCGATCAACCGGTCATCGGCTCAACTTTTATATGGGAGGTACTAGAATGGGCGTCGCAAAACAGCTCATTTTCAACAGGAGAGTTTTATTTGACCACATATTGACTAGTACAAATTTTCATAAAGATTGGTTGGGTTTTGCGGGACTTCTCGTGCCGAACACCCAGACGACCAAACATCTTTTGTATGGGAGGTACCACAATGGGCGTGGCAAAATCACCCTTGTTTTAATCGGTGATTGGCGTTTGATAATGTGAACCCTTATGCCTAATTTCATTAAGGTCGGAAGTGTTTCACGCGATTTGTCGAATTGACAACCAGAATGGGCGTGACAATCTCGCAGATTATGAACCGGTCTGAGAGGTGAAGCTAACTAATCACATTTAGCAGAAGAAGGTTTGAAAGAAATATGATTTTAAAAGTGTCGATTTGTATGGGAGGTACCAGAAGGGGCGTGGTCAAAACCCCCATTTTCAATCCAAAACTCAGTATTGACAAATAATAGTCACTGACTAAATTTCGGGGTGATCGACAAAGATTTACGGCAGTTATCGTGTTGACCAGCCAGCCAGACAGACAGACGGACATGGCTCAAACCTCTTAAAAAGTCCTAAAACGAATTTCGTCCAAAGATACTAAGGGTCTAATATGGCTCCGTCTATGTGTTACATTGGTTTACGTATTAAATGATATATACCCCCATCCTTATGGGTGAGGGTATATAAATAGAAAACTGTGTTCAAACATTGTATAGGGTTTTTCAACAGAGACGCTACAAAAGTAAATCGATAGGGACAGCAAACGACGCCATATTTTTCCCGCTCTTTTAACATTTCTCTTCAGTAAGGTTTACCATTTCATCACGGAAAGATATACGAGCCAACAACGAGTCGAAATTATTAAAATTTACTACCGAAATTTGGAGTCAGTGGCCTCAACTTTAAGAGCGCTAGTTCCAATTTATGGTCCTCATAATCGTTCTACCAGATCAACAATTGAGCGTCTAGTGGAAAAATTTGAATCCACAGGCACAGTACAAAATGTTCCCGTGCCAGTGAGACAAAGAAGTGCCCGTAGTGTCGAGAATATTGCTGCCGCTGAGGCTTCAGTTCAAGAAAGCCCAAATGTGTCTCTCACACGTCGTTCTCAAGCGTTGGGCATCTCTGTAACGTCGTTGTGGCGAATTTTGCGAAAAGATCTTGGCCCACATCCTTACAAGATCAAATTGACGCAAGAACTGAAGCCGCTTGACCACCATAAGCGTCGTATGTTCGTGAATTGGGCTGAGCAACAACTTGAAAAAGATTCGGATTTTCATCGGAAAATCATCTTCAGCGACGAGGCTCATTTCTGGCTGAATGGCTTCGTCAATAAGCAAAATATGCGTTATTGGTCAGACAGCAATCCACACGAAATCCATGAGTCATCATTGCATCCCGAAAAAATTACGGTTTGCTGCGGTTTATGGGCCGGCGGCGTCATTGGTCCGTACTTCTTCCGTGATGATCAAGACCGGCACATTACTGTGAATGCGAATCGCTACCGTTGAATGATAATCGAATATTTGTGGCCCCAATTGGATAATATGGACTTGGAGGACATGTGGTTCCAACAGAACGGCGCCACAAGCCACACAGCGAATGCCACAATCAATTTATTGGAAACCAAGGTTGGTGAACGCGTTATCTCACGAAATGGCCCAGTCGATTGGCCGCCTCGGTCGTGCGATTTGACGCCGTTAGATTATTTCCTGTGGGGCTACGTCAAGTCTATGGTCTATGCCAACAAGCCAGCGACGATTGATGAACTTCGTACGAATATCGAACGTGAAATTGCAGCAGTATCGGCCGATTTATGCTTGAAAACCGTCGAAAATTGGCGTGCCCGTGGTGGCCATACAAAAGAAATCGAGTTCCATACATAATGGCATCGAACGTACTTTCACAGGAATAAAGAATTTCATTGGTATCTAAAACCTGTTTTGTTTTATTTAAAAAAACTTTTTTAGCGCTCTTATTGAAAACCCCGTTACTTTACACATTTAATAAAACAAAACAAAATTCACATGGTGTACTAAGGTTGTAGGTTGCAAGAAAATATAAGACCTCCAATAACACATATGTGAACACCCTGTCGTGAATACATATACTACAATCCAAGGCGTATTGAAGAAGGTGGTCGCACTACATCAAAGTGTGTTTATATCACGTGGAAGCATTAGACGTTGTTGTGATTGTAGGCAAGAACAACAGACATTAGGTTTTTATTTCGTACCGACGTTGTGTCAAACAAACTCTGCATGTATGTATACGAAAAATAAAAGTAAACAAGCATGCACAAAAACAAAATACACATGAATTTGACAGTTGCTAGGTACAATTCTTCCACATGATATAAATACTAGGGTTAATTGTGCTACAAAATTAACCGAACATTTTAATAATTAATTTTTCGATTAACGATTAACTCGTACAAATCAGTGCGATTAATAAAATATAAATACGTATTTATTGCAAGCAGTCCGTCTTGAAACACTCCTATAATGTGGCCACTCTAATGACAACGATTTGCGAACAAATTTAATAACTTTACACACAAATCAAGTTTTTCTCGCTCCTGCGATAGAAAGTATATACACGTGAAGCTATGGGCAGTATCAACAACTGCGTACTCGGTTTTTTATTTCGTGATCGTTTCTTCTTTTTACAGCACTTTTCGAATTCCAAGGGTATCCCTTTTAAAATAATTTCCTGACTTGTGCGACAATGCGAATAGAATGCATATCAAATACACGAGGATGGTCTTTGCTATATGCTACAAAAGTTTAATTTTCTTTTCGTAACAAGCATGCAAAATAAGGTCATTCTTATATTTTATGCTTGAAGATCCTTAAAAGTTTTGCATCATCAAATCTGAACAAAAGGTACGATACACAACTGGAACCGGTACATTTGGTGCCAAAATTAATCATAGAAGTCCGAAATTTTGGCACAACATGTGACGGTTCAAGATCTTTAGCACAACTTTTATCCGATTTTTCGATACGAAATATTTAATGATATTCAAGGATAAAGTTAATACACAGGCTTTCACGATTCCGTTCACGATTTCCGGTTTAAAAATCACTCAAAATATATTCAATACATATATATAATGCCAGTTAACTTTTTGATGATTCTTCTTGTGGTTATAACAAAGAGATTTATATTAAAAAATTGGCTCTTAAATTGAGTAAAACCAAGATAGTAGGCACATTTCTAGCGACCTCTATACCACAACAGGGGTCTCCTTGCTGATGGTGATTGGGTTGATATGGTTAAGAATAATTATCATAAAATATGCATACACATTTTTGTGCATGTATGCCTGTATGGATGCATCCATGTATGCGATGGATGAAGTTGTTGTTATCCTTCAATATGGTAATTTCATTGTATCACATGGTTTGACATGGATAATAAAAATGTCAAAGAACTGTATATAAATTTCATTACGACATACCCAATTACTTATCTACTACCAGTAGTTGCATCTAGCACTACTGCTGATATGCACACTACGATGTGAGTACATCCCGAACAACATATCAACGATTACAACGTCAACATCAACATCAAATAAGAGCAACAATGGAAACAACTTGCTCTTTGCGTTCAGACACATCCGTTTCCTGTAACGTTTGTAGCTAAAATCCTGCGTTATGTATGTCGAACTAAGTAAAAAAAAAAAGACTTTGTGTGTATGCGTATGTGAGAGAGGGGGAGCAAAAGAAAACAAGCACAATTCCTCAGCTGTATAAACTTATTATAATGTAACAACTAAAGGGGTTTTCAATAAGAGAGCTACAAACGTTTTTCTAAATAAAACAAAACCGGTTTTAGATACCAATGAAATTCTTTATTCCTGTGAAAGTACGTTCGATGCCGTTATGTATGGAACTCGATTTCTTTTGCATGGCCACCACGGGCACATTTCGTGATATAACACGTTCACCAAACTTGGTTTCCAATAAATTGATTGTGGCATTCCTGTGTTGCTTGTGGCGCCGTCCTGTTGGAACCACATGTCCTCCAAGTCCAAATTATCCAATTGGGGCCAAAAATTTTCGGTTATCATTGAACGGTAGCGATTCGCATTCACAGTAATGTGCCGGTCTTGATCATCACGGAAGAAGTACGGCCCAATGACGCCGTACCAAACATAAACCGCACCAAACCGTAATTTTTTCGGGATGCAATGATGACTCATGGATTACGTGTGGATTGCTGTCTGACCAATAACGCATATTTTGCTTATTGACGAAGCCAGTCAGCCAGAAATGAGCCATTCAGCCAGAATGACGTAGCGCTCTCAAAGTTGAGGCCACTGACTCCAAATTTCGGTAGTAAATTTTAATAATTTCGACTCGTTGTTGGCTCGTATATCTTTCCATGATGAAATGGCAAACTTTACTGAAGAGAAATGTCAAAAGAGCGAGAAAAAATGTGGCGTCGTTGGCTGTTCCTATCGATTTACTTTTGTAGCGTCTCTGTTGAAAAACCCTATACTACAACAATCGCATCTGAAAAAATATCATATATGTATTATGTGAAAAGGTTATCTACAAAATGAATTTCAAATATCTACATAAATAATATAAACGACATTTGAAGTGCATACGAATACATACATGGAAGGATTTAAGATGCTTGGTTGTGACCTAACGCTAATGGAAACAAAAACTGAATATACAAAATGAATTATATTCGAATCCGGCATTTACATTTTTTTCACTAACCGGAGAAAACATGATATCTTACAGCCTTAAAGGAAATTACAACTTTAAACATAACGAGGATCTAAAAACAACTAACATTTGAAACATATGGTAGGGCCAAACCAAAACAGAACGAGACACCTACAATTAGAATAGTTCGGTCTATAAATAGAACTTTGAAAACTTTGCATCTGTTGATCTAACGAATCACGTCATACAAGAATTGTAGATTATTTGTTTTTGCCACAAATCTATTTTAGTTACTGAAATATTATTATAATAAATTTATTGTGTACTTTGGAGAGAAATTAAGATAAAAAAAAATCATGTATAAAATTACAAAATAACTACGACTTCTTGTTTTAGCAGTTTGGTATCTTGCGCACACAACTCGGTGATAATTTATTTAGTCATGTTGATGATGCTAGTTGTCCTTCACGGAGCTTTAAATTAACGTCGCTCTGCTGCGTATTCTCAGAGAAGAGGGTAAAGAAGTACTACCTTCGGACAGGGGCGAATTTAAGGGATAGGGTACGCTGCCCTACTTACTAAGAAAGACTCAACTCCAAAATATTAAATTTTTTTAATGTTCAAGTTAGCAACATGCACGTTTCAGATTACGTTTACAGTTTGTAGTAAATCTATATACTTTTTATTTTAACATTTGACTAAATAAAAGATAATAAAAAGAAAAACCTTTGTTCAGCGGAACCGGTACAATTGCAATTTTTCGTTTTTAAATTTCAACTAATTTTTTTGTTAATAACAGAATCGTAATTCTGTGGCTTTTAACGACAAAAATCGGTAGTAAATTCGAAAATTTTGTATTGAAATTTTACGAATTATAACAATTTAACTATCAATTTTTATCGTTACAAATTTACAGAATTCCAAGGCAGATATCTAAATTTTTCTGACATCTCTAAATGTTTATATTTGAAATTTAAAACAAAAACATTTTGATTATATTACACTCAGATAAGTCCTTTTTGACTTAAAACCCTTAAAAGGCTGAACGTGGAACAACTGTACCTTCATATATTTCATTAGAAAATATAAAAACAAGAAAATAAAGTAGAATCATTTAGACTAGTTATATTTGAAAATTGCATACTATGTTACCATATATTTCGGAAATAACAAAACATTTTTATGGTGTTTCATTGCATGATAAACACGTGGCGCTTTGAATATAGTGTTCGCCGCAATCAGGTTTCAAGCATATTGTACATGCCTTTCTTGTTTTGCGTTGCTTGCGTGTCTCATTGACAACCATAACATCTTCCCACCACAGGTGATGGTAAACGTCTGACAAATGATGCTTTGGAACCAGTTTCTAGACCTCGTGCTGCCACAATAGATCGTCTAAGTACCATTTCTATAGCACTTCGAATAAAATATTTTCCTATTATAAGTTTGTTGCCACTATGATCTTTAAGTGATTGCAAACATACTAGCTGTCTTTAAAGCCCTTTCAAGAACTTTCGCCGCTGGTCTTTTGCTATACTTTTTGAATGGTGGTATCTATATAAAATATAGGAGGCCAAAGCAGCAGCGTCAACCATTAAAAAAAATAAAAATGGTTTCCCATTACATTCCATAAAGGAATCGTGGAGAGCTTCTCACAACCAGTGAGTTGTGCGCTTTCTAGTTTCATACTCACTGATTGGGAGCTACAGTTTTACACCGGTTCCGAACGGTATTTTGAGAAGCTTTTTCATGGCTAAATACTCGATAGTGTCGCCATCACTAAGCGAGGTCACCGGCATCGAAAGAAATTTTAAGGTGGTCAGAGCAGGCATCGAACCCACGGTCTCAAGTACAAGAGGCACGCACACTAACCAATGCACCACCGACGGCCATATAAAATAATGCTAGAGGCTAGCGCTTTGCTTGTCGGCTTACCTGCATCTGTTTTTTCTACTTCTCCTGTCATGTTCATAGTTGATACTCGTAGTAGGATGAGTATCACCTATTTATTACTCTTTGGCACGTATGAACAGTTTGTGGCATCATTGTTGTAAGCAAAGTCAGTGGAGTTAAGTCATGGTTCAGATGTCCCGAATTGGTGCAGCTTTATCTTCGTGTTTACGCTCTGAACATGTATTTTCGTTGTCGAATCGGACAATCATTAGCATCATTTGGAATGGGTCTCTAGCAGAGCTCGCAAAATATGCTCAACCAAATTTATTTGCGCGGTCTGGTCACTCAAAAGACCGAAAAAATGAGACGGAATCGTTCAGTGTCTGAACAGAAACCCTCTTTTCCGCTTCTTTCGTTTTCTTGCTCTCGGGTTGAGCGCAACGCACGAATCGGTCTCTTACTGACCGGTCGATATGAAGAGAACCGTTCGTCGTTCAACTACTGAGAGTCAGTAAGTGAGCAAAGCCAACAAAAGGTCCGCATAAAAGGTCTTTATTTTTATTGTTGCATTTGCCTTATGTTGTTGCCTTAGATATTTCGTGACAGGAAGGGAGAGGAGGATAGGTCGGTCATTTGTGTGTATATGCGTATGCAGTAATAGCCAGAGGCGCCACACACATACACGCTCAGAAGACCGTTTGCCGAGTTTTTACGACGTAAAGTTTCTCGAGTGAACACATGAGCCGGGCGAGTAAACAAAACGGTTGTCAGTTGAGTGAAGATCAAGCCAAAGAAGAACGAAGTTTGAGGGTTTTTGGCGACAGTTTCGCATCGTGTCAGTGGACGATTGGTTTTTTTCTGACAACAATCATGAAGAGACCAATTATTGCGAGCTCTGGTCTCTAGACATTGCTGCTCGTACAAGAGTCAACGAAACCGCATTCCATATATCATCGAGATTAGTTGTATCTATTATCTCTTTGTACTCCAGCTGCAATTCATATGCCCAAAAATGCATTGAACTCAGTTGCTGTGAATGGCAGAAAGACTTTTTGAGATGACTGCTCTGAAGAATCACAAACTCTTTTAGCTTTTCACTTTGTCTCCCTTAACATTATGTCACACATTTCAAGAGATATTAAAGTTATTTTTCTGCAAACTGAAAACTTGTCGATGCAGGTCCACTTTTTGATGTAAAACGTTACGAGATTTCGTTTGTGCGCTGGGCATTGACTCACTATATCACTTTGTTCCGTCTTTACCGATCAAAACATTGCTTGTATTTGGAGTTGCCAGTTCATCTTCACCACTTTCATCTGACTCATATTCTTCTTCAGTCGCTATTACAATTTCGGGCTCAACGTCTGTGTCGCCGTCGTCATCTGCATGTGGCAATAAGAACCTTCACCAGATATTCAATCATTTGCCTTTTTTCATCGGATGTACATATATTTGTGGTAAAAAATATATTTATGTGACAAAATTCTAAAAGAAGAATTTGATAATATTACGTTTACCTACATACCCTGTTCAATTATATTTTCCCAAAGGAACGACTTAAAAAATTTGATTCTTTGGTCTTTCAACCATAGCCGCATAAATCGGTATTGAAACAAAGGGCTGTAAGTAAACAGACAGATTAATAACACAGTCGAACTTCTCTATAGCGAACTTCTCTATAACGAAATCTTCTCTATAACGAATAAAATTCGTGAACACAACATTTTTGAAAGTATTTTCATACATTTTGATCTCTCTATAACGAACTTCCCTATAACGAAGTTCTCTCTGTAACGAACTAATTTTTAAGACCTAAATAGTATTTTTTACATTAAATAATCTCTCTAGTGCGAATTTTTCAGCAATCGATTTTTTGTATGTATGTATGTATATGAATTTAGTCACAGAAAATATAACTGTAAATAACGTTACATTTTCAATGTTTGCTACGCTTGCAACATAAAAAAGAAAATACATATGTATAAGTAAGGCATAAGTTTACACACGTAGTACGTACACAACATCTCAGTTTCAAGCGATTTTTGTATTGATCGGACGTATAATTGAAAGATGGCAAAACGTAAATGTCTATCTTTAGAACAAAAGTGTATTATAATATCTGAAGCTGAGAAGGGTATAAAAAAAAGAAGGACATTGCTTTGGTGTTTGAAATTTCCCCCACCACTCTCTCAACTATTTTAAAAAATAAAAACAAGATTGAAGAAGCTAGAAGCTCGTCTATTGCAGATGGAAAATTTCGAAAAGCAAGATTCTGTGAGTATGCCGATTTTGACAAAGCTATGATTAAGTGGATAACAGCTGCAAGGCATAAAAGCATTCCTCTTTCCGGACCAATAATTCGAGAAAAGGCAATTGAATTTGCAGAGTCATTGGGCCATTTCGATTTCATTGCAAGTGTTGGATGGCTTGATAAATTTAAAAGAAGGCATAATATTGCTGGAAGAGTTGTCTGTGGGGAGAGCGGTGACATAAATATTCAAACTCGCAACTACTGGATTAATAACGTTTTGCCGAACATAATCGAACAATATGATCATAATGATATATTTAATGCAGACGAAACAGGCTTATAAATGCTTACCATCCCGAACTTTTGCATTTAAAAACGAAAAATGTGTTGGAGGAAAAAAGAGCAAGGATAGAATTACCGTAATGGTAGGTTCCAACATGTCTGGGACAGAAAAACTGAAGCTGCTTGTTATTGGAAAGGCCAAAAATCCGCGCTGCTTTAAGGGTCTACAAAATCTTGGAGTGGACTATGAGAACAACCAAAAATCATGGATGACTACCGATTTATACGAGAAATGGCTCATAAACCCAGACAAAAAATTTGCTGCTCAAAAGAGGAAAATTCTGCTTTTTGTTGACAACTGTCCAGCACACTCCAAATCAGTCCAAAATAGATTAAAAAATATCAATCTTGTCTACTTCCCTCCTAACATGACATCATCTTTACAACCTATGGATCAAGGAATTATACAGAATTTAAAACATCATTACAGAAAACGGATTCTACAGAAAATTTTAAATTACAACGCGAATGAAGATCCAGTAGAAATTAATTTACTTGATGCAATCCGAAATTTAACTAGAGCATGGAATTCAGATGTCAAAAGTGAAACAATTCATAACTGTTTTAAGAAACTGCAGATATAGATGAAAATACTTCCTATCTGTCAGAGTTATGGTTGGAATATGCAACCAGCAATAATATTGAAGGTGTAGCGGTTGAAGATTATGTGTCCTTCTGACGAAGATATTCTACAAAGCATTTTATCCAGTCACTATGCAGTTAATGGTGTGTTGGTATTTTAAAAAGAGACACATATATAAGTTATATATTAATAAACCAAATTTTTTTTCAGAATCAGACTATGAAGAATCTGACTTAGAAGAAAATGTTTCAGAATTGCCTTCATTTTCCCAAGTACACTCGTCGTTTAACACGATACGAACCTTTTTGGAATCTCGAAACAATGTACCTGGGGATATTTTTTCCTTTCTTTATCGTTGTGAAGACTTTGTTGACGAAAAAAAGTGGAAACATCAAAAACAACTGAAAATTACATCTTTCTTTAACACTATATAAACACTTGCGTTAATGTATATTTTTTCTTACATTTAAATAAAAAATTCTCTTAATATAATTTCTTTTCTACATACATATTAATAAAAATAAATGTGTTCCTGTCAAAACAATTTTTTTTCCATAACAAATATTTTTTCTGAATAAAAATTATATAAAAACAAAATTTCTGCAGTTTCTCTATAACGAATTTTCTCTATAACGTAGAAATTTGACGGTCCCCAACTGCTACGTTACAGAGAAGTTCGACTGTACTTTATTCAAGGAATATTATAAAAGGAATCGTGTTGTACTCTCAGCTGTCCAAATGGAATAGGCAGTAACAAATTTAGCTTTGAGTTGAAGCAGAAACAATTCGACTGCAGATATAATTCTACTACTTGTGACCGTCGGTGGTGCAATGGGTAGTGTGCGCGCCTCTCGTACAGGAGATCCTGGGCTCGATCCCTGCTCCAACCACCTTAAAACTTTGTTTCGACGACGGTCACCTCGCTTAGTGACGGCGACACTTTCGAGTATATAGCCATGAAAAAGCTTCTCAAAATACCGTTCGGAATCGGTGTAAAACTGTAGGTCCCAATCAGTGAGTGAAAACTGGAAAGCGCACAGCTCAGTGATTGTGAGAAGTTCTCCCCGGTCCCTTCATGGAATGTAATGGGAAACCATTTATTTTTTTTTACTTGCGCATAACAGAACAATGATAGCAACAAATAGTACACATGTTAAGTACTTATCGGTTCAAGTATGTCTTGTAGCGACCGAGAAAGCATGAACTTAGCGATGAGCAAAGAAAAGAGCACGATGCAGACAATGATCAGGCGCTAAGTTTGGCAGCCTACATATATGTAGGTACATATGAACATATATAATTTTATTGTTTGTTATTGTTGTTTTGTCTTTCATTGCGTTCATACAGGAGCAGCGAAGAACTTAAAACATTAGACAAACTGAGCGCATATAAAGGGCTATCCATTTCGTGGTTTCAAAAGTATAGGGCTGGAATTCGGCATCTGTCAAAGTAAGTTCTTAAACCAATTTTTTTTCTTTTCAGTTGAAATTTTCTTTCTTTTCAGTTGAAAATGGATCGCCTAACTATCACACAACGCATACAAATTATTAAAACCTACTACAAAAATGGTGATTCTGGCACAGCCACATACTACGCGAAAGGCTACGCGAAAGACCGTGTTTATGCAGATAAACCGTTAACTCTTGAGCACTTAAGAACCCACATTCGTCATGTTATGGCTGAGATACCTCCCAATATGTATCAAAAAGTGGTCGAAAATTACCTCAAAAGAAGCAATGCTTGCAACACTTCGCGTGGTGGTCATTTAAATGATGTAGTGTTTCACACAGAATGTCAACGTTCAAACTTTATAATACAAAAGAAATATCATGAAAAAAAATATTTTAGTTTTTCACACATAATGTCTACGTTCAAACTTTATTATAAAAAAGAAATATCATGGAAAAAAATATTTTATATGTCTTTTAATTACGTTTACTTTTGAAACCGCCAAATGGTTAACCCTTTATATGAAATTAGGAAAGCGAAAGTAATAAAGTTCAATAACCTTTTGGTATGTACATAATGGGAGATTCAAAATTACAGTACATTTTAAGAGTTGTGATTATAATAATTGGGATGATGTTGAAAATTATGGGTTGGCAGACTGATCACCATAATGCCAACATACCCGGATCCGCTGTTCAGTTTCAACACCACTCATAGTAAGAAATTACAATAATTTACAAAATATTTGTTTGACGAACTGTTGTTTTCACAACTCACGAAAAAATAGAACACATGGCATGTATATTTGTGCTACTACTTTTTTCCTACTTTTCTGGTATTCCCCTATTTAGCATGTATGTTGTTACAAAAAATGGCGCTATTCAAAGTGTATATATATAAGGTGAAAGCACTGGTACGATTGATTGAAATGACTTACATACTTATCCGGTCTCGAACAACCCCGAAGGGTCAGAGACTTTACAAAACGAAGATAACATATTATGCCAACCAATTCGATCTTTTGCCGTATCTCTTCAGTTGTCAATACCAAGTGTACGCAGGGATTCATCGACCTGACCCCTCTAGCGGAGTCTTAATCTTACAATTTTTCGTCTTCCCCTGAGTTCGGTTTCGGAAACCCTTCGCCCTGGTCCGTCTTCATACAATCTACTGACATGGCCTAGCCAGCGCAATCGCGTTATTTTGATCTTTATTTTGAACTATATCAATGACGGGATATAGCTCATACAGCTCATGGTTCATGTTTTGCCGATACTCGCCGTTGTGCGGAATAGGGCCATACATTTTTCGGAGTATTTTTCTCTCGAAGACTCCTAAAAATGTTTCGTCTGCTTGCGATAAGACCCAGGATTCTGCGCCATAAAGCAAGATAAGTTGTTGAGAGTCTCGTATAGTTGGATTTTTGTTACTTTTGAAGTCTTTATCTCTAAATTGCATGCTTATTCATCATTCGCAAGCACAATTCTCCGCTTTATCTCAAGGCTGACGTTGTTGTTTTTGTTTACGGCAGATCCCACGTATATCAATTCGTCCACCACCTCCAAATTAAAACTGTTGTCAACGTTCACGCTTTGGTCTAATCGCGTGGAGACCCTGCTCGTTAAAACCATTACGTTTATCTTGTTCTCATTTACTGTCAGACCCAATTTTGCTGACTCCTTTTCAATTCGCGAGAAACCTCAGTAACTTCGTTAATTGTGCGTGATATCGATTTCATCAGCATACGCGAGAACCATGTGACTTTTGCTGCTGATGGTTTTATTCATGTTGACTGCGGCTTTTCTCATAATAATCTCTATTAAGATGTTAAAAAGATCTCACGATAGGGTGTCACCTTGTCTGAGGTCTCGAGCCTTAACCAGCTCCGCCAGTAATCCAACGGCTCCTGCGGCTTTGTTGTTCTAAAACCGGGCAATAGCTGTTCTGTCCTCGTGTCGGTTAGGAGGGGCAATCGAAGCCGTCGGCAAATTGTGATCGATTAGATTATAATTATCACGTCATTGGATATCTCAGGTACAAATAGCGCAAAAAAATGGTCTCTCCATATTCCCGACATACTCTGCACATGTGCGAGGACATTTTCGTCCTTGGGCCCCCCTGATCCATGTCCATTAATTCCGTTTTTGACTTTTTGGTAGAATTTTCTGGCTTCTTTCTTCCAGAATTCTCAATTTTTTCCACTGCCGTCTTTTACACCTAAGGAGACGGTTTACCCCCATTCTTTTCTCCTATACCGCTCAGTCGCCGCTCGCGTTGCAATTGACTGAAGCATTGGCATGGGTGTAGCGTTCTTTTCATCAGTTGCAATGCGACAATCAGTGAGTATAAAACTAGAACGCGCACAGCTCATTGTTTGTGGGAAGCTCTCCCTAATCCATTCATGGGATGTAACGGGAACCATTTATTATTTAATGCGACACTCTTCATCGTTCCATGGTTTTCTGCGAAGCGGTTTTTCAAACCCAAGTACGGTTGTTGCGGTAGTTTTTATAGAACAGTAAATGGGGTTCCACTGCACTTCAGGATCGTCATTGGGAGGGTTGGGTTCTATGCCAAAATTTGCGAGAGCTTCATTGAGTACGATTTGGCTACCACTGGTAATTGGGACTTTCCGATATCTTGCTTTTTATGCGTCTGGTTTCGTATGCTTTTCGCTCTACTTAATCTTGTGCGAACTTTTGCTGCTACCAGGCAGTGATTAGAATCGTTGTTACCTCCTCTGGTCACTCGTACGTCAATTAGACTGGATGAGTGCCTTCCATTAATTACCACATATTCAATTTGATTCTACGTTCTTTGATCAGGGGATACCTAAGTAGCCATGCGGATGTCTTTATGCTGGAATCTTGTACCACTAATGACCATATTTTTTGCCGCGGCAAAGTCGATCAGTCTCATACCTTTGTCGGAACTGTCAGCATGTAGACTGGAATTGCAAATAGTTGGACGAAACGCATTCTCCCTCTTCTAGGCGCTCATAGAGTATGTATTTGGCATCATCATCTTTCTCTTCGGGACATGCACACAAATTAAGGAAATATAAAAATATTTCGCTTTTATGCGGATTGTGGCTATACGTTCATTCGCAGGATTGAACCTAGAGACTAGCTCTCGCAGTCTTTTGCCAACTACAAATGCGCAACCACATTCATGTTTTTTCTCATGGCGACTGTAGTATATGTCGCAGTTTCTTCATCGCATTTCCTGGATTGCGGTAAAGTCAGCCTCATAACTCTCGACGACGTCTGCCAATTGGATGTTTGCACCGGATCTATGTAGAGTTCTCACCTTCCAGGTGCATATCCGTAAATCAGCAAATAGGGGCTGTTTATGTTTTCTGTTTCGTTCTTGTATTTTCACTGCCATTATGAACGGTGGCGGGAGGCAACCCCAGTCCACCGGGTGTTTGCATTTTACCCACTGCCAGGATATTTGATAGCAGCCGCCCATTATTGATCAGACGCTTACCAGGATGCAATATGTTGAAACTGGATTTTCTTCGTTTTGTTTCTATCCGCCGATGGCCCATTTGTTTGGCTCATCCGCCTTCTAAGGAGAAAAGAATATGCCCGAAAGCTGGGTGAGCTTCAGTGACATCAGTCCCCTACTAAGCCTGAGATATATCACTGATTGTATAACCAATCAGGCTGATAATTTGTTTCGCCTTCTCACTCTAGGTAGCTAACGGAGGTCTCCGATAAAGCCATTGCCCAGGACATACCCCGTGGAAGTTGTGAGCTGCTTGGACTGCCCAATGAAGGAATCATTTCTGGTCACTTCCAAGTGAATGGCTGTAAGAAACTTTCCACCTCCACGGACAGTCCCATTATCGAAATGACAAAAAATGTAAATGTGTAAGCTTTAGTTAGCCTGTTATTCTGTAATATTATAAATTAAGAATAGAATAATTTAAAGATGTTAAAATGAAAGGCCAGACTTGTCGTCTTTTAACGTTGTAAAATTCTTCCGCTCTACAAACGTTAAAAACATTATTTTTGAGATGATTACATTTATCTAAGAGAGAGATAGTCACTCTTGTCTCTTTCTCTATGGTTATACAACCACTCTCTGTGTCGGTTCTCTGTATTCTTTATCAATTTGTAGGCCGCTAATTTCGTGTGTGCGTATGCCGTTATTGTTATTAATAAATAATTAACAATGACTTTGATCGTGATTCAGTACAAGTTGACGATTGCAGAGTACGTATTTACCTCCTCAGGTTCAACCCAGACACGTCACCGTGAGAAATAGGTAATGTAAGTTTACCCATTACCCACAGGGTATGGGGAAAATAATGGGTAGTTTGGCGTTAAACTCCTCCGAAACTGCTACACCGATTTGTATGAAATTTTGTGTGCATATCGGATAGGTCTCAGAATCGACCAACATCTATTTTTCATACCACTAAATGATAAGGGTGACCCCCCTATATATGCAACCACTGCTGCCAGATTTGAGGATTTATCGTCATTTTGATGCTTTTAAGTTCCATAATTGAGCATGTGACGATTTGACGTTGTTTGCACTAGAAAGGAGGATTTGTGAAAAAAAAGTAGTAAATATGGCAATTACTTCTTTAAATACATTCAGATACATTATAATTATCTTTCGAATAGTCCCAAACATCCAAGTCACACACGACACGACACGATGGTTGTCTCTGGAGGCTGTTGTGGTTCCAATTTTGGATTTCTACGATGCATTAAAAATTTAGTTTGCAGTTGCTTGCAATATTGATAAAATTGACACTGCGAAAACGATTTATAGCAATCTTGACGCCACTAACGAAATTTTTTTATCGTTCTTGTAATAGATTCTTGGAATTGTAGAGTAAATAAATTGTTCCAAAGTGAAGATACTGAAATTCATATTATACATGGAGAAATGGAATGACTTTGAGAAGAGTAATGAGTAATTTTATAAAGCATAATTTGCTACTGAATGGGCATATACATTTAATTGATTTTATGGATATTAATAATAGTTTAAAGACGGATTCCGTTTACTTGGGAATATTTGCAGCAAACTTAATATCTAAATGTAAATTAAGTAAACTTGAAACAGACAATGTTATTATAAGTTGCAAACATTTTTATATAGACCTGTGTAAACAACTCCTAAAACGATCTTTAGGTTTATTGAGTCCAACCCATATAATGAGCAAACAAAGCTCTTCTTTTCTGTGTAAACAACTCCTAAAACTATCTTTAGGCTTATGGAGTCCAACCCATATAATGAGCAAACAAAGCTCTTCTTTTTTACAGTCAGTAAAGACTTTCCCTTTATAGATGAAAGTGAGCTTCAACAGTTAGATTCGGAATTTAGATAATTAAAGTTACTGGATTTTGAAAGCTTTATTGAGCATTCTGACAAAAATTAAAAGCGTTTTGGAAAAAAATATCCGAAATTAAACGTGCAGACCCAACACCTGTCACTCCAAAGTTACCTGCTTTTGTCCAAAAACTATGGATATCCCTCATTCTTCGGCAAATGTAAAACGAATTTTTAGTCAAGTTAATTTAAATAATACGTAATTCTCTTGAAAATGAGTCGTTGGAGGCTATACTTTATTCTAAAGATTATTTAAAATGTAATAATTCAAAATCATGTGATGTAAACAACAAACCTGAGTTTTAACAAAAATTAAATTCCAAAATATGTCAATAATTTAATAATAATCCCACCCGCGGCATTTACATTTTTTTCACTAACCGGAGAAAACATGATCTCTTAGCCTAAAGGAAATTACAACTTTGGAAATAACGAGGATCTACAACAATTTAATTTGAATAATTTATTTTGTTCACACTTCAACCAATTTACAAACATTTAAATCTTTTTATCACACAAACCTCAAAGTAAAATTTTTGTACATTCAATATTAAATTAAATCGAAATAAAATTTAATAAATGAAATTTTGGTTTAGAATATATTTGTATACATTTATTCACGACTTTATGGAGCATAATTGTGTTATATAAATTAACAAGATTAAAGTTTATTCCTGTATTGCGCTGCTTAGAGGAGCGACTTCTTTATTTAATGATTCAAAATGAACTGACTTAAATTAATTACAAAATTCTTAATGATAACTACCTTACCAACTAATGATGACGTCGCAAAATGTGCACCGTCGCGTTGACTGCTGGCATAACGTAAATTACCTCTGCGATCGTTGCTCCAATTGTGGCACGCTTAACAGCGTCAGCATTATTGGTTATTGACCCACCAAACATTTTTGGTGTTAACACCTCCCCTTTTAATTATGAGCGTCCTCGATCGTGACATTTTAGAAATATGGTATTTGGGACAATCTTGGGGTCTGTTGCGATTCCATAAAATTTGTGGTGGCAACTTCAGGGAGTGAGAGGTGTACTGCTGGTATAGTGGTTACAATTTCTTTGCTTGTTTGATTTCTTCCTCTCACAAGCATCACTACGAATAGTATGATAATGGTGGATAATCCAAAATTAATTCCTGAAGTCCATCTGTTCTTGACATCTAGGAGACCGATTTCTTCGGTATTCTTGAGGTGAAGTTCTTTTACTGATTGTAAGGTAAGCGTTTTCTCAATCGTTGATCCAGGTAATCTAGGCTATTGATGCATTATGGTACTGCAGAATGTAGGTTCCGGTCAGATCCCGTGGTTCTTCGTTAATATGAATAGTTTCGTTGATTTGATTTAGTAGGAGTATTCCAGGAACAATTTCTTCAACAGTGGGTATGTCGGCATTGTCTATTAATGTGCAATTTGAAGTGTGACTTCTCAGTAAATTTGTTAGGCAGGTATCATTATTTATATTTTCAACATTAATACTATTACAGATGGTTAATTTATTGTATGATTTACAGGGGTACTTTATGCCAAAAGTTGAGTTGTTACATAACAATACTTCGTTATACAGAATCTTATTAACGTATTTTCCAAATTTAGTAGGTTTAACTATTAATTTATTACATGAATTTACATCGGTAGTTGGTATGGTAACAATATAAATAAGATGACTATTGCTGGAGGCTATTTTAACTTCAGAGAACTCGAATGCTTCTTCTAAATTAATATAAGGGATGGCTTCCTTTTCAAAAATTTGTTTAACAATATTTATTTCGTTGTTTGAGCTAGAGCATTCATATTATCTATAGATAGTTTATTTACAATTACTTGTCTATCATTATTTCGCAAAACATTATTCATTTTTTGTTTAATTATTTCGAAGTCATCATGGTCGGGATTACCAGCAATCCATTTCCATGCAGACCCTATAAAATTAAGCGATCTCCTTACTCGGGGTTTAATTCTATTGAGATGGGCTTGGAGTTGATTGGTTTCATGGGATAGGAAGGGGTACAGAGGATGGGAATTTTGTTGGGATGGCGGTCATATTTGTTCTCTTTACATACTTTGCATAATTTTGTTAAACGTTTAATCTTTGCGTGCATTTGTGGGAAATAGAATCTTGTTAGAATTTGAGACTTATTCTCCGAACTGCTTCTATGGGCTCTGTTATGCTCTGTTATAATTTCCCTTTCCTGGTCTTCCTCGCCTATGAGGTCTATTACCATAATCCTAGTGTATTTCACTTGGTATTGACTGAAATGTTGTCCGAATATCTCCTGAAGCACACCAAGGATTTTGTCTGTAGTTTTAATGCAGTTCGTTACTGAAGGGTTTAAATATTTCTTCAGAATATGAACCAAAATATCCTTTGATAAAACCTGTTCTGAAACTGTATGTCTATGGTACGTGGGAAAAACGATCTCAAACTTGTAGGAAGCTGTACTGCCGGTAGATATTATGATTTGATTTTTGAAGGCATTTAGAGGTGCATTTGTAAACTGGATTAGATTCTGTGATGAGCTCTCATCACTATGTTGCGTTGCTGTCATGGAGTTAATATGTGTTACCTCCTGTGGAATTCTTGACAGTGCGTCTGCAACAACATTAGTGTTTCCAGGTTTGTACATTAATTCATATTTGTAATCTTCCAAAAAGGCCTTCCACCTTTTCAGTTTGTAATTCGAGTTTTTATTATTTAACGCATACGTTAAAGGTAAATGGTCCGTGAAGATTTTCATCTTGGCTGCGCCATAAAGATAATTTCTAAGAGACTTGAGAGCCCATACTATTGCGAGCATCTCCTTTTCGTTCGTCGCATAGTGCTCTTCGGGCTTATGGAGAGTTCTTGATAGAAAAATTATTGGTCTATTATCCTGGGATAATACAGCGCCGAGGGCAAAGTTAGAGGCATCCGTAGTCAATTGGAATTCTTTTTCGAAGTCTGGGTAAGCTAATAAGACATCTTCGGATATCAGTGTATTCTTTAATTTCTTGAAGGCATTTAAAGCCTCTTCGTCAAGATCTACTTTTATTTTACTCGAAACATGTTTGGACATGCGTCCATTTTCCCCCCTTAAAAGTATTGTCAGGGGTTTTGCTATTTTAGCATAGTCCCTGATAAAACGTCTATAAAAGTTCGCAAGTCCGAGGAAGGATCTGAGATCTTTAAGTGTGTTGGGAATCGGAAAATTTTGAATCGCTTTTACTCTTTCCGGATTTGTCTTAATTCCCGAATCTGATATGATAAACCCTAAGAATTCTACTTCTTTTTTTAGGAACTCACATTTGTCCAACTGGACCTTCATATTTGCTCCTTGTAGGGTCTCAAAGACTATTTGCAGGTTTTTCAGATGTGTCTCTTCATCCTCTGCGAAAATGATGATATCGTCAATGTAGACGAAACAAATTTTCCCTATATGCTCACGTAAGATATCATCGAGAGCTCTTTGGAAGATTGAAGGGGCATTTTTCAGCCCGAAGGGAAGTCTTGTGAACTCATATTTTCCATTGTTCACAGAGAATGCAGTTTTTTTCATATCACTTTCCTTTAGCGGTATTTGGTGAAAACCACTCTTCAAGTCGATTACAGAAAACCATTTACTTTTGGATAGTTGTGGCAAGATATCATTTATATTCGGGATTGGGTACTTGTCAGGTATAGTAACATCGTTTAGTTTTCTGTAATCGATAACTAAACGATATTTCTTTTTCCCTGAGGCGTCAGCCTTTTTCGGTACGATCCATATCGGCGAGTTATATGGTGACCGAGATGGTCGTATTATATTGTTATCCAATAATTCTTTAATCTGACTTTCGACTTCATCTTTTAGGTGCAGTGGATATGGGTAATACCGTGAGTATACCGAATTTTCGTCCTTGGTTTGTATTTCACCCATGACCGACGTGGTGACAGTTAATTTCTCATTCGGGTCACTAAATAATTTTTCATACCTCTTCACAATTAAATCTAGGTTGACTTTTTGTTTTTGAGTCATATGGTTGTTCCTGATGTTTATCGTATTTACGGATTGGGAGTATTGTTGCTTTATTAGCACCTTTGTTCTATTATCTATTAACATATAATTTTCGGAAGTAAAGATAACCGCATTCAATTCCTTTAAGCTATCGTTTCCCAGGATAGCGTTAAAAGATTTCAACGTTGGTAACAGAAAAAATTTAGTGCCATTAGAATTTGTATGGAAAAGATCTATAAACGTATGGTGTGTAATTTTGGTTTTACCACCAACAGAATTCGCGTAAAACGTTTCATTATTTGGAATTGGGTTTTTGATAAGTTCGGGTTGGACATAATTTTTATTTGATCCCGTGTCAATTAAAAATTTTAGTGTTTGACCTGAGCTCGTCCTACACTCGATATATGGTAGGGACGAGCTTGTTAGCCTAAAAAATGAATATCAATGAATTCCTGTGTTTCATTCTGTTCATCCTCTTGATTGAAGGTGTTATATTCATTAACATATTCATCTAATGGTTGTAATTCTTGATCATTTTCATAATTGTACATTTCCGATGCATAGTTTTCTTCATTTGAATCGTTTTGAGGTGCATCTGTTTGGAGGTGAAAATTCCTTTGTATTTTCGTTGGTTGATGAACCTGTGCTGATTGATTGGTAGGTCTTTTTCCTACAAACTTGTTATCCTGCACCGGCCTATTCATATAATTGACCGCTTTCGATCGCATGGATTGATCTACATCCATTGGTTCTGGTTTGGCTTGCGGCTTCGGTGCCGTTGGACGTTGGGGAGCGAAACCATAGCCATTTTGATAATATTGCCGTTGAGGCATCTGGTTAAAGAATTGTTGTTGAGATATTGATGGCTGGTTTTGGTTAAAATACCCTTGAGGTATTTGATTGAAGGATTGTGGAATAAATCCTTGATTTGGATTAATATATTTCGGATTATAGTTCTTACGAGGTGGAGGTTGCTGTTGAGATTTCTCGGTTTTTGCATGGGAATTTGCATACTGTGCTCTATATTGTTGGTTCTCTAATTTGAGACACAAATGCAGAGCTTGAGGAAGGTCTGTGGGTTCCCTTATTCCCAGAAGACGGGGCAAATCACCTTTAAGTCCTCTGATAAATGTATCCAGCGCTTTGTCCCTATAGGTTTGTGTTAGAATATCTAACGATTCACGTCCCATCTCCATACTGGAGAGTTTATTTGTTATTAGAGACAGGTGGGAGTATACCACCTGGTAAAATTCTTGTATAGTACAATTGCCTTGTACAATAGATATCATTTGGTATTCCAGGGTTGACAAATCCCTTTTGTCTGCATAATGCAGTGTCAGACAGCGGGAAATGCATTCCCAGTTTAGAGGAGTATTGTAAGATTCTAGGGCGGCGTCAGCGCTGCCAATAATCTTATTTCTGATAACGTTGAGGATACCGAAATATTTCGGCGTTCCCTTATAGGATTCATATAGTTTTAAAATTCTTTCCACGCTCTTTTTCCAGGAGCTATACTCGGATTGGTTGCCAGAGAATTCCCTAAGACACCTAACCACGTCTGGAATTTTGTCCAGTTCGGTAAGATTTCCCCTATATCTTTCCTCTATGTCTTGGTCTATTCCCGAAATATCTGCGTTTGGATTTAGAATTTGCCTGACTACATTTCGGGATTGTTCTGCACACATTTGCCTTATCGCGTCGATATCAATCGCGTTCACGTTAGGTTGAATTTGGGGTATGGGAGGATTTTGGATGTTTAGGATAGGGGGTCTCACTAAATTGCTTGGGTTTGCCATTTTATATTTTTCTTTTCTTTTATATTTTGAATATTTTATTTTTAATCACTTATTTATTATGTTTAAACTACACAGGATTGGTTTTACAATTTTCTTACTGCCGCTAGAGGGTCCCGTAGGATTCGTAGTGGCTTCTAGTCACTTATCACTATACTCACACTAAAATAATTGCTAGCATACTGGGAGCCGGAAGGTCGACAGAATCCTTTTTCTTTGTTGGTACTCAGGGGTCAATTTTTCACAGCTGCTCTCAGTTGAAGGTCCTACGGTCTCTTCCTGCTGATTGTGTTGAATTTGTAGCCTGTTCGGGTACTTGATTTAGTTGCACTTGTAGCCTGTTCGGGTACTTGATTTAGTTGCACTTGTAGCCTGTTCGGGTACTTGATTTAGTTGCACTTGTAGCCTGTTCGGGTACTTGATTTAGTTGCACTTGTAGCCTGTTCGGGTACTTGATTTAGTTGCACTTGTAGCCTGTTCGGGTACTTGATTTAGTTGCACTTGTAGCCTGTTCGGGTACTTGATTTAGTTGGGCGCCAATTAACAAGATTAAAGTTTATTCCTGTATTGCGCTGCTTAGAGGAGCGACTTCTTTATTTAATGATTCAAAATGAACTGACTTAAATTAATTACAAAATTCTTAATGATAACTACCTTACCAACTAATGATGACGTCGCAAAATGTGCACCGTCGCGTTGACTGCTGGCATAACGTAAATTACCTCTGGGGTCGTTGTTCTAATTGTGGCACGCTTAACAGCGTCAGCATTGTTTGATATTACTTATGGCACAACGTCTGCGATCGTTGCTCCAATTGTGGCACGCTTAACAGCGTCAGCATTATTGGTTATTGACCCACCAAACATTTTTGGTGTTAACATATATACTATATTTATAAAATGAATTAATGAAAATAAATTCCATTACAAATACTAAATTTTTTGCAATTATTTGGCGATTTCTGTTAACGTGTATGACGATTTTGACGATTTTTTTTGTCTATTTGACGATTTTTTCTCGAAATTATCTGACAGCCCTGTATACAACACAGATTTGTCCGACTGCGTAACACTGATTGTCAAACTGCGAAAAAAACACACACTGATGTAGCGGCAGCGAATAGTTATCTTGTGTGGGTGCGGAGCACTCTCAGAGCAAAGAGAATAATGACGTAGTTATACATATATAAAAAAGAGGAAGCAAGAGAGCAATGAAAATTGTGTGAACTTGTGTAGCGTATGTACGAACATAACAATGTATGTATGTTGAGGTGTGTGTTGCTTTGCATTCTCTTTGTTTTTTTGGGAAAAAAGCTAAAAGTATTAAGCAAGAATATAATGACACGTGTGCCTGCACTGGTCTTTAAATAGTTTTTAGAATTAATATTATTTCAATGTAACGTCATCATATGATTGAACGCTGTTTTTTGCATAGAATAATACATACCATAGAAGTTTTTATTCGCTCAATAAATTAAACGTCATAGGTACGATGGAAAGTAAACATTGGATGGTGGAAAATATGGGTTCAATAATACCAGATGGTGGCAATAGTATACAGCGATCCACAAAGGAACAACAACCGAATTTCGTGTTTTTGTGACGAACTAGTTGTGTTAAATACAATACCAACGATAAAAGTCAACAAAAAAAGTGCAAAATATATTCTAAGTGTTCAGTTCTACACCAAAACGACAGGAAAAAGTTAAGTGAACATATTTTGTAACTCCACCTGGTGTAAGATAAGTTTAAATTTAATTGCTCTCATTTCCACAAACCAACGATGAAGAGTGTGAAATGAAACGTCAGATGAGAGAATAAGTTTATCTACGTTTGTATTATTCTATGGTTTTTTATTTTCTAATGTAACATTTACTAATGTGTTCATAGAAATCGAACAGATACCGTGTAACAAAAAGGTGTTAACACATCGTCCATGAGTTCGAACACTCATTGGTTGTTTTTATAAAAACTAAAACTGAAACTTTTCGAATAACAAACCGCTAAACTGCACTTATGTATGTCTATATTTCGGAAACGGAGCATTCCAACGGAAAAACAAACATGTTTTGTTGCTTTGCTTTCTAAGGATTTTGCAGAAAGTGAACTTCTTTTTGAAAACAATCGCCAAAATAAGAAAATCCCTTTAATAAAAAAATAGCTAAACTCTGAAACTGTGCGTCCAATTGCAAAAATATAAATTATTTAACTCGGTGGAATACCTTAACGAATGAATGTCTTTAATACGGCATCACTTAGGGTAAACCCAGGTAATCCATTACCCATGAAATATGAACCCTGAGGATAGTGAGGAGGTTATAGACACATACCTATACGCATAGAGTGTCAAATTTATTGTCAGAAAAATTTTTTTTATAGCGAAAGGAACTTCGTTTCAGCAGGGTGACGCACGGACACCTTTAAATTTTTTTATTTTGTTTTAACTTTATTATTTTGTTTAAATCTGTTTTATATTTCTGTTTTTGTGAGCTCTTCTTTTTTGCTTTACATGCTCCTTGAACGTTCTGTCAAAGTTGACATTTTTAAAGATTGCGTCAGCGCTGGTTCAAGAGCTCTTATAAGAATTCATAAAAACAATACCTATTATGAGTGGTTTAACGCTTTCCGTCCTTATTTAGGTATTGATCTTATATCATTCCATACAACCGATGCTAATGACTTGTGACTGTATCCAAATATCTATACACTGGAGTAGTTCATCTATGTTTTAGCAGCTTTTTAAAGAATATTAAGTTACAAACCGGCTAATTCTATTAGTGAACACTTCAGATAATTTGTGAACGCTTTCGTTAAAAAAAATCAAGTAAAGAATAAATTTATTATACTGACGAACTGTTTCATAAAATAATATTTGATTTCATTAAATATATACATTGTTTCGGTGAGATTATTGGTTAATAAATAATTATTATTTTACTGCACAAAAAATGTTCATATATTAAGGTTTTGAGGAAATATGATTCATTATTTCAAATGAATTTTTTATTTGCTTCGATTTTCATTAACCAGTTTATTACGACAATGTACGTTTTCATTATTTATAGGTGGCCACCTGATATCAACTTTGCTCTCGCTGATGTGTTTCTCCTGTCAAATTCATATGTATTTTGTTTGTTTTCTTCGCGCTATCCTTACACTCTTATCCCTACTTCCTAAGTCAAACACAATGCACTGAATTTATACGGGGCATCTCCTGATTGTTGGTCAAACGTAAATATTGTTGTTACCTACAATACCTACAAATGTTTTTTCATTACCGATAGAACCCCAAAAGTATCCCGCCAAAGAAAAAGTTGGCATTGCTGTAATCAGATTTTCAATACTTGTCGTTTGATGCATTTGTTTAGACACATCATTAGAGTACGAATACAAAAGTACAGCTCCCCATTAAATAGTAACTCGATTAACACTTTCCTCGTAGTTCACAAAAGGGATAGATAACTTTAAGTGAAGGCACTTGCTTGTTGTGGCCTCATATCTATCACTGACACTACTCAATAGCCCTCTTGTGGTAACCCACTTCAGTCACTATTATAAGGCTACCCCACTCACCATGACAAATTCCCTTGAATGTAAATCATTGTTAACAAAAATCGTATTTTACTTTTATTCTTCTAAAACTTTGGTTGATATTAAGTTATTAAAAGTAAATAAAACTTCAAGGGTCGAGTAACATCAAATTCTTTAAGTCCGCAATTCACCCTTAATCCGATTAAGAAGCATTTTATACCCAGTAAACATGGAGAATGGGTAAGCGACCGTTACCCTTTGTGGTGTCTTCAAATATAAATTCCGCTGTTACCACCGAATTGCAGCTGCCACAGCCGTATTGAGGTCGATAATACCGAGTTTAGACCCCGCAACTAAAATTCCGTTGACAGAAACACGTTTCGTAATTGAATCGGTTTTGACAACTGATTCTTCAAGTGTATTCGTTCTGACATCTAAATGTTCCATAATTTCGGTGCATTAATCGAATTTGTCATCAATTCGGTTGCAACTATCGAATTTGGTATCGACTCAGTCGCAACCACCAAATTTTGTCCTAAGTCGTCTGCAACAACCGTCAGTTCGGTTGCTGCTATCGAATTTCTCATGAATTCTATAGGTACAACGGAATTAATTTTCCATATTGATAGAATTCTATGTATTTTAAACATAACATTTAAAATTCAAAATATTAAAATAAAGTTGAATATATTAAATTAAAATATATTAAAATAAAGTTGAATAATGCATAATATGTATATAAATATAATGCAATAATAATAATACAATAAATAATAAATACAATAAAAATAAAATAACAATTACAATAAATAATAAAAAGTAACTGCAGTTACTAAAATATACATCCATAATTTCCCTTACGGGAATTTTTATTCGGTCTGTTTTCTATCATTGGAACATTTTTATGCTCGACTTTTTTGAAAGTAATATAAAGCTAATAAGCTTTCTATTATTTAAAAAGTTCTTGAGCTTGAATAAATTTGTAAGTTAAATAAAATATATATAATTTATTAAGAAAGGTACGTACAAATATTGTAATTATGGTTTTTATATTAAATCGTCTTATTTTGCAGAAAATGCCCAAGCAGATATCAACGGGTTTGAAGTTTTTCAAGGTCGGTCATTTCAAATATGCTGAAATGGTTTGAATAAAAACCGGGTTAGAGTCTACATAAACACAAGCAACACGTCAAAATTGGTGACCTCAAAAAAGGTCAGAAGTGCTATTTAAAGAGAATTTGTTACCCTCAAGATTACCCTATATAAAGGACCTTGCTTCCTCGGGTTCCAATTTTTTATAAAAATACAGGAAACCAAATACAAGAAGTTAATAATAAAAAAACATTCAAAACTAGTTTGTGACACTATCTACTGAGGTTGGTGTCAAACTCAAATGAGGTTAGTGTCAAACTCAAATGAGGATGGTGTCAACCTCTAATGAGGTTTGTGTAAACATCTAATGAGGTTTGTGTCAACCTTTAATGAGGTTAGTGTCAAACTCAAATGAGGTTGGTGTCAACCTCTGATGTTGTAGGTGCCAACCTCTAAACAGTGTGGTGTCAACCTCTAATGAGGTTGGTGCCAAACTCGAATGAGGTTTGTGTCAAACTCGAATGAGGTTTGTGTCAAACTCGAATGAGGTTGGTGTCAAACTCGAATGAGGTTGGTGTCAACCTCTAACTTATGTGGTTTGTGTCAACGTCTAATTCGGCTGCGACAACCTCTAATGAGGTTGGTGTCAACCTCTAGTTCGGCTGTAATAAACTCTAAAGTAGACTTGTGTGGAACTCGTTCACTAGTTCTCGAACTCGTTCATTTAAGGTGCCCGGACATATATATCACGAACACAGTCACAATATCGAACATGTGCATTATATACGTGTGGGTGGTGGCTGGTCACCCCAACTGAACTAGTTAGTTCATGCTCTACCCGACTCTACTCTAAAGAGATTGTGACAACCTTGACATCGGTTGGGACAACCTTTGATTCTCGCTGTGATGGCCTCTGGTGTAGTTGCGACAACCTCGAAATTCAGTTACGACTAATTCGGCTGTTTCGACCGATTTTCTCTGTGCGTGTGTGTGAAAATATCCCCCAAAATCTCACTCTGTCCACCTCCCTGTACACTGCCATTGTTTTTCCACTTTTGCCAATATTAATACATATATTGTCATTTTGACCCAAATATTGTTAGTCTCCCCACTATGTCAAGTGTTCATCTCTGCATCATCTCTGTTCAACAGTAGAGTAATAGATAAAAATCTCCATCCTCTCCTGGCATTATCTTGCGTTCGTCGAGGTAGTAGGAAATTTGATCGAGTTTGAGTTACTGTTAGTTTTTGGTTGGACATAAACCGGCAAGAAATAAAAGGGAATGCGTATTTTCGTTCGATGCAACCAACATTAAGAGTAGTTTAGCGGTCCAAAGAATCAATCATACACTATTTAAACTTAGTTATCTTCCCTATTATCTAGCAATTTCTAAGTTCATACTCGATCAGCTGTCGCATGGATACCTCTGGTTCTACGCAAACAGTACTCTATGATTGAAATAGTTTTAGTTCTCGATATTTCCTATCGCTCTCTTATAGCTATAGCCGTCTGCGAGGATTTTACAAAGCGTGAATATTACTTTTATATACACTCTGTAAAACCTCTCCTTTTTTGTTGTTTTGGGTGCAAATATGACGATTTTGTAGCTTGTCGCAAATATAGTATACTTGCATCTAAAAATATTGTGGTTGCTATTCAATATTACATGCTGGAGAAACAATGGTTACTACGTAATATATGTTTTTGTGACCCAAATATGGCTTTGTTGAAAACTGCTGAGAACGAAAACGCGATAGACAACAATGAAACAAAAAACAGGAGATCTTCAACTCATAAAAACAATATTCCAAACAAATATATAGATAGTTCCTGCAATATGTTGCTAGGCCCGTGTTTTTTCATCGTGTACGTGGCCGAACAACAAAATCCGCAGAATGTTTGTAGGTATGTTCTTCTTCGTTGTGTTCACATTAGAGTCTTCGAAATCGAAACCGAAAAACGTAATTTTCGAACAAACCGGAAATCGGCTATTTTACTTAATTTGTGTTTATATCTACCCTTAAACAAATTAATAATAAATTAGTTAATTTTCGAATTTTAATGAAATTTTGGAATTAATAAACATGATTTCTATTCTCAAATATGATTTTATGTTCCAAAAAGACCCAAATGACATTTCCAAATAATTTTTTTAATCAAATTTCAAAATGATATTATGACTTGAATAAGAGCGAACTACAAATTAATTTTTATATTTAAAAATATAAAAATTAAAATTATTTTATAAATAAATGTTTTAAACTCAATAAGATTTTCATACATGAAAATCTCTTTCAAATATGATTATTGTTTTCGAATCTATATCACTTTAATGTAAATTTGAACAAAACCTTTAAATTTTATATTAAAAACGCATTCCAAATTGGAATATGACATAATTGTTTTATTTAAAATTAAAACGTTATTGTCATGTTGAAATGAAGTTATGAAGTTTTGAGTTTAAACACTAATAAGTATGTGAAGTGATCGCTAAACAAATGTATTGTAAGTGCTACATGTGCAATTAAATTTAAAGCAACAAAAAAAACCAAGAAACCCGGCTTCTTGAAAACTAGATTTTTCGAACAAACGGAAGACCAGTTTCCAAAAAATTACAGTTTTTTGGTTTTTTGGTTTTCAATTGTCTTTTCTACTATTTGAGCTTATTTCAAATGATGACTTTTCAAATGACCCACGTTTAGCAGCATACGTTTTGTGTAGTAACAAAACAACTTAGTTATTTTTCTTTTATATTAAATTTATGTAGCTTCACATTATAGTTAACAGAAACTTTTTGCTCATACGATAGTTCCTTCAACTTGTTATTTAGTTAGCTAACAAAAGTCCTTGAAACATTTAAACGACAATATCCTCGAGAGACTCTCAGATTAATGAACACATTTGCAAGTGCTTGATAGTCATGCGTAAAGTTTTTTTAATATTTTTCATTTAAATTAAGAGTCAGTATGAAACATTCAAAACATATTAAAGAAAAACAAAAAAAACTGTGATGAATTCCAGAAAATATTCAAATATTACAATATGAATCCAAAATTGTAATCATATTTTCAATACTACTCGCAATGTTGTAGTTTTTGATGATATATGTCTATGCATGCCAGTTTTCGCATTTTCGTTTTATTTTCATTTTTCAATTTTACTATCGACACTAAATGCATACTGGCCAGTAAGTAATGACATACAAAACCAAAATCTGGCTTAAAACTGAAATACCCACTAAATGCCAAGTACTCAACATGTCATACCCTCAAAGCATTGACACGTGCAAAGTTGAGTGGATGCGAAGTGCGACAATCGTGTAGAGGGCATCAGAAAGCTTACAAAATGCAGTAGGATAATTGAGAGTATAATTAAGTGAAAGTGCACAGCAGTCCTTGAAATGCAGCATTCTTGGATGTAGTACCAGGGCGTAATAAACTTAAATATACTATTTGAATGTAAATTAGTTTTCACGCGACAAATACAAACCCTAAACCGAAATACAGGGTAATAATTTTACCGGTTAAACCGCTTATTTGAACACTGTTAACCAGGTTTTACTTTATTCGTATTTAAATACCTTTAATAAAAATGCAGAGATTAATTAATAAAACATATGGTTTTCAAATTTCATTGAAAATTGATGAAATTAAGAAACCAAACAATTTCAAAATGATTTAATAATTTGATAAGAATTAGGTTGGTCGTAGGTTGGTTACAGGTTTAACAAGGTAATGCCCAAAAATTATATTCATAACCGAATAATTCCTCTGTTAAGACTTCACTAAGGTCCTAATTTTTGTTGAACTTTTGATCCTTTCTTACGGGTATTTTATACGCATTTATACACAAACCGTCGGTGGTGCAAGAAATAAGCCATGAAATAGCTTCTGAAAAAACTGTTCGGAACCGATGTGAAACTGTGGGTCCCAATCAGTAAGTGAAAACTGGAAAGCGCAGAGCTCAGTGAATGTGACAAGCTCTCCCCTATCCCTTCATGGGATGTAATAGGAAAATGTTTATTTATTTTATACACAAACAAAAAATATTGGTTTACATTTCTCGCGTGGTCTACACAAAAATGTATGAATTATTTTGAGTATATCTGCCGAGTTTACAATGTCATATTATCTGCCAAAACACGAATTATTTTTGCTCCAATTTTTAACAATAATTACCATTTGATTACATAGTGATCTTATTGTTTATCTCCTGTTTACATCAAAAGCACTGTGAGAATACATAAAACAATGTTGTCGGTCAGTTATCTGGTCCCTATTTAAAATGCTCATTACAAATGCGGTACTAATGAAACTTGCACTAAACCTTAAAGCTTTCAATTAACTGAAGAATGTTTTAGAGCCAATTTCTTGTTTCGGTTTATGAACCCGGTCGTTAGTTTTTAAATTTAAATATTTAACTTATTCTATAAATAGACTTTAAACAATGATAAGATTTCAAACATGGCACTGTTTTTCAAATTTGCGTATGATTTTCAAATTAAAATATTTTTCTAATGTTAATTTCCATAAAGCTTTCACATTTTATGCAAACACGCATTCGAAATTGGAATACGATTTACATTTTAATTTAAAATTTATATGTATGAGATTGTCAAATTTAAATACAGTTACACGCTGACAACAAACTGCCTCTGTACCATATTCTGCCAAACATATTCTGCAGGAACCATGTATGTACAAGGTGGCGCAAAAGTAAACTTCCGATGTTTTTTGGCTGTAATTTAAAAAAAAATTAAAAACTTTGATTCTTCTTGTGCATTGTTTTTATTTGGTCTTTTAATTTTTTTTACATCAAGTCGAGAATATGATGTCATGTAAATGGCCACCGCCACAGTTGATTGTCATTTGAGCCCTTTTTATGGCATTTTCCATCACTTTGGCCAAAACTTCCGGCGATACGTCCTCACATTCTTGACGGGTATTGTCTTGAAGAGCTGCAAGAGTCTGAGGCTTGTTGACATAAACCCGCGACTTCAAAAAGCCCCACAAAAAGAAGTCTGGAGCGGTCAAATCAGGCGATCTTGCTGGCCAGTGCAAATCGCCAAAACGGGAGATTAGGCGCCCGGGAAATGCATCCTTCAGCATACCAGTTGTGGCACATGCAGTGTGTGCCGTTGCACCGTCCTGTTGGACCCACATGTTTTCCAATCCCAATTCATCAAGTTGCGGCAAAAAGAACTCGTTGATCATTGCTCTGTAGCGCTCACCATTCACAGTAACCGTTTGGCCCGCGACGTCTTCGAAGAAAAAACGTCCGATGACTCCTCCAGCGAAAACAGCACACCATACAGTGACTTTGAGCGGGTGTAATGGCTCTTCGTGGGTTACACGCGGATTTTCAGTGCCCCAGAAGCGTAAATTTTGTTTATTTACGTACCCGCTAAGATAGAAATGGGCCTCATCACTCATGATTATTTTTGATGAAAAATCATCTTCCTCTTGGTGGTGATTAAGGATGGCTTGAGCGTATGTTAGACGCGATAGGCGGTCAGCAGCTAACAGCTGGTGCACCGTCTGGACTTTGTACGGAAACATCTTCAAATCTTGTACCAAAATTCGCTGTAAAGACCGTCGACTGATACCCATTTGCGTGGCACGTCGTCTGGTCGATGTCGACGGCGCATCCATGACATCCTCGGCTACAGCAGCAATATTCTCTGCAGAACGGCTACTCCGGGGTCTGCCACGCCTGGCAGCATCTCGTGTTGTGCCAGTCTCTTCGAGGCGAGCGGCTAAACGTCGCAGTGTTTCACCAGTAGACGTTGGACGGCCAGGAAATCTGCGACGAAATTCACGTTGTGCCAAAGTCACCGACCGATTATTGGTCAAATAAATAGTCAGCAATATTCCGCGTTCTGGAGCAGTGTAGCGTAACATTGTTTATTAACGTGTATTTCGCATGTGTTTACTACACAAATGTCAAAACAGAACTGACATTAGGGGCCAATCGCAAAATTTATAGCATTTTCTGATAGGAGGATTACTTTTGCGCCACCTTGTAAATAACAGGCGCTTAGTGCTGCGCCTGAAAGCATGCATTGTAACAACGTACCTGCTGGCTAAACCAGTACCACGAATTCGCCTCAGAGATAATTCTCCACCATTCGAGATGATGGTGATTACGGCTAGAAGGTTCTTGAATTCGCTAGATATAACTTCATTTGTATGAATGGAGAGTTCAGTTTGTGATTAAACCCCGTAAAATAAGCAACGCGATTTAATAGTAACATATAAGACTTATTAAAGTGGTGAAAATAAAGTAAACTGTTGTACTATATAACTAAAATAAAAGGAAGTTATACCGTTGTTATTATCGTAATTGAAAACGAACCTCGTTTTATTATTGGGAATAAAACAACGCTAAAAGGACGAATAAGGAAATTCGTAACAATATGAATGAAAAATTAACTAGTATATGCCGGGAGCTGTCAAATTGCATATGAGTCTGGTGATGTAAGAATATTGGTGGAAATAAATGAAGTTAAAAAGTGAAAAATTAGCAGTAATTTTTAAAACTTCACGGTTCTTTCGGCACGGGAAGGCAAAGTCGAACTGAGCTAAATCTTTTACAATTGTATGTTTACCCTAAATGACACAATTTTAGACGTAAGCACCTATACAAATCGCAAATCGAATTCATAAAAGCACCCTAGTGTAGATACTACCAGAATGAACTAGATAACCTTTGTCAAGTTATATAACTGATAATAATGCGGATGAAGAGTGTGAAGGTCTCTGTCTGTGGTTAAACCGTCAAAAGTGCGCAAACTTAAGTAATAGTATAATGATTGAATATGAAGTAATTGTGAATGTTAGGTTTGTGTATTTAAAGTGAACTGTTATACTTATCGTAATGTAAAAAGAACCTTGTTTTATAAATGGAAAATAGATCAACGCTAAAAAAGGCGATTAGAAAATCCGTGACAATACACAATTTGCTTACATTGCTTACATTTGTACTGTACTTTTTTATTTTACCTGACAATATAAATTTTAGAGAGAAAATTTAAATTTATTAAGGGGAATTTTGTTTAATTTAACTATCTAATAGTTTTAATATTAAATCACAAAAATATATGAAAAAATTATCACTAGCAGCATTTCGACAACTGTAGTTAGGGTGATTTATATGAGTTTTAATAACATCACTTTCCAAAATACACCAGATCAAAACGTTTATGACTCATGAGATTTAAGTAATTTTGACTGATCGGTGTGTTCATGGTATTATTAATATAACACAGTGTCGGGCAGTTTCCCAAAATCCAACCACGCGTGGTTGGATTAAAATATTCTGCCGACGCACTGCTTGCACACATACAGTCAGTGCTATTATATTTTTTTCAAAAAAATCTGTACATTTTTGCAAAAAAATCTTTTTTTCTGGAAAAAAATCTGTTTTCTGTTGTATTTATAGTTGACCTTTCCTACTATTATGATTTTCAATTTTGGTATCGGCTTGAGGTCATAGGTATGGAAATAAGAAAACGAAGTTGTATAAATTTCCATTCATCACAATTTAGTTAGTTTCCAATATTTCGATCAATTTCGTTGATCATTTTCAAGGATCTAATACAAGAAAAACACAAAGATTTTGTAAAACATTAGTGAAAACAGTAAACACAAAACTTTTCTTTCAAATACAATATTGTCTGGTATAGATTATTGTGTAGGAAATCACAATATTTATGCATATAATTACATTGTGAGGTAACAAAACGTATACGACTAGTCTTTGCTGCAAGCTTTTGTCAACTTATTTGATTTTTTCGCCTAAATGCGTTAATTGTACGTCTGTAAACTTCGTCCTTGTAGTTAAGTCTTTTCTCAGATGGAACGTCAATAATGTGTAGCATTTCCTCAAAGAGACGTCGTGAGTAAATCTTCTCTTCAGTTAGAATTTTCACTTCGTCAAAGTTTGGCCTGTGTCCAGTTAACGTACAGTGGGCTGCGAGTGCTGTTTTTTGTTCTAAAGGCTTATAATGTGCCTTTTGGTTCGATTTATGTGATGAAATTCTCGTCTTCAGTTTATTCATCGTAGTACTAACATATACCTTCTGGCATATGTTGGCTTTGTCTCCGTAGCACTTGATTTCGTACACCACATTTGGCTTGTCATCTGTATCGATTCTCGACTTAGTCCTACTAAACAGGTTTAGGGTTTAGGGTAAAGTTAGACCTTAAAGCTAAATAGTATTGATCCTTTTTATAAATGTTTGACTCTTTCCCAGAGTCCTGTAGGCTTTTGATTCCAGTCAACTTTTAAATTTCCATCTTGTCTTATAACTATGCAATCAAGGTATGGTAATTGTTGGCCCTTTCCTCTTCAACTGTAAATTGAAATTGTCGATTGATAGAATTGAGCGCCTTCATCGTGTCCTCTACCTCAGATTTTTAATTTTCCGTCTCCTCGTTAGTGTATTGAGCGTCGTGTCAAGTAATCCTTCCATTATAATGTCCGCAGGGACGTGCAGTGGAGTTTATAGCAGGGTGTTCTCCACATTTAAAAAAAATTGTCTATTCTCAGTTAATTCCAGGATAATATCCCATTTGCAATTTTTTTTTTATATATTTTTTATTTTTTTTTATTACTTAATTTTTTGTTATTTTTTTATGTTTCTTTATATATATTTTTTTTGTATTTTTTAATTATTACTTATTGAAAAAAAATTATATTTTTTCTATTTTACTTTTTTCAGGAAGGGATTACATTTTTATTTTTTTTGTAATAATTTCTTGTTTTTTCATTTTATATAAATTGAAATTTTTTAATTTTTTTATTTTTAAACCAGTTCAACACGTCGTGTTTTTTGAATGAAAACATCAATCACATCATCATAGAAATTTGTTGTATTTTCTAAAAATTTGAAAAAAAATTAAGGCTAACTCTGATAACCTTTCCTCTAACATTTGGTTTCTCGAATAAGTCTTAATTCTCTTAAGTTCTGAAAAAGATCTCTCAACAGAACTTGTTGATACTGGAATTGTTAAAATTAACATGCTTAATTTAAATACTTCAGAAAAAGTATCCGACAAATCAAAATTAATTAAATCACTTGGTATGTCAAAAACAGCAATGTCTTAGAAATACGAATGGGCATAAAACAACATATCGAAAAATTATTGATTATTGAGACTTCTTTTTTATATCGGTTGTTTCATCCAGCATTACTGCGATAAGTAAGGTTTCATTTAACTCTTTTTCGATATTATTTAATATGACTGCATCAATAGAGTTAATTATATCGTTTAAAAATCGTGGATGTCGATAAATGACGATCTAATTTATTATCACATTTAGCAATTAAGTGTAAAATTTCCACATAATTTCCTCTATTGTCGGATTTTTCTTTTTCATCGTTACCTCTAAACGCAAGTTCCGTGCACCAAGAAAACATACCGAATCGAGAAAGCGTTCGAATACATTTCGGTTTTCAGAAACCTGTTCATTATGTCTCGATAATGAAATGCGTTTTTGTTCGTCAAGTAAAAAGTCAATTCGAACTGCTATTGACTGCTATTGAACATTTAGCATACATTCCAGTTTGAATTTCTACCCAGCGGCGGAATTTGCGAGGCCTTCCACGAATAAGGCATGCGGAATCATTCTTTGGTAATGCCTACTTTAATAATGCCTGCGAAATGCATGATTTTATAAGTCTTCCACAGGCCTGCTAAAAAAATGCCAGAAGCCGCTGTTGTTCATGAAACCCTGTCTTTCCACATGTTCGCAATTCGTCGTTGCAAAATCATAACTTCCGATAGCCCAGTAGATAAAACCTCCGATTGTAAGTTCTAAAGTCGTGTGTTCGATTCCTGTGGCTGCAGAATTTACAAAAATCATTTATAAGAATTACAATTGGTTAAAGTATAAATCTGAAATATGAAGCTAATTTCCATATATATATTTTTTTATTTTTACGTAAGTCCTTCTAAATCAACTCTTTTTGCAGGCCTTCATAAGGCCTTCTAGTAGAGAGGGATGGAAGGCCTTGCCTACCAATCTCCGTATTCTATAGAATGCCTTCTTGGTCATGATTTCAGGCCTTCCAGCTCCTGATTTCCGCCGCTGGGTAGCGAACATTATTGTATTCGTTTTTTGTTGTATGTGTTAATGCTGTTCTGTTAACAGTTTGAACACTGAAATGTATATATTAACATTAGCAAAATAAATTTGTATTAAAATTGTTCTCTTAAAAAATAGAACCAAATGTAACAGTTTTACAGCAATAAAAAAAATAAACAGAACAACACAAAATGTTAAGTAGAAGAACTTTTAGCAAGAAAAGAAAACAGCCCACGAACACAAAAAAAAAATATGTACAACGGAAACACACACAATTGTATTATAAATTAAAACCATGAATAAATGTCGGATATATATACTATATGTCGCTGAAATATTTTTGGACTTTAGGAAATAATCATAAAAAATATAACATGATTATCAAAATATTTTAGGGAGTTCGGAGAACATCTCCGCACCTTAGACGGAATGTCACTGAATGTTCGCCATTATCTATGACGCTGGAGAACCAATAGGTATGCCCTTTCGTTATCCTCATATTTAAAAAAAGGGTATCCTTGATACAAAACGACAGTAATTTCATAAAAATACCCACTGGTATAGTCGTGTAATCCGCAATTTTACTCCATTTTTCCTCTATGGTCAGTAATGCCATATATATGGGTATTCTTGGAAAAAGATTGACTACATCAAACGATACTAATATTTCGTCCTGGTCTATTTTCAAGTTTTTTTATCCGGGATTTGAAAACAGTTGCGTCCTTAATATTATATTCAGAGGTTCTCGTCACATTTTTGAATATTTCAACCAAAAATTTGCAATGTGCATTTATGGATGAGCAAATAAGTCTCCAAGGATTCTGGGGGCTGTAGATGTTCAAGAATAATTAATCCACTAGTTTGTATTCTTCTCCTGTAGACTCGACGTCAGATCTCTCCTGAGTCGTCTATACGTCCACATATCGCCCAGAATATTTCCCATCTTCATCTTATATTCGTCCTTTGATATCGCAACTGTCTTTCCCCCTTTGTAAGCGCTCATGATTAGAATGTCATTCTTTTCCCCCAAAAATTGTCTCGTGCGACCCACTGTGCTTAAAATAATCGTATCCCTCATGTCCAATGTTGGTTTGTAGAGGTGGTCATCGATCAAACCAACGAACTTCGCTCTTCACCTGCTCTTCTTTGTTACAAATTGTCTGTATGCACTCTTCCCTTTGGCGATGCTTTTGAATAAACGGAATGTTATCATTGTATTTGGCAATGCATACTTGGATCCGAGAGACAGTAACCATCGATACGATACGTTTCACTCAAACTTTTCTGTTTCACGTCACTTCTTAATTGTTTCATAATTTTTACCTTATATACAAATTATCAAAAACCGCATTGCGATAACATTTTACAAAATCTGTTTTTGTCAGAAAAAATCTAAAAAACTGGAAATCTGTTTAACACCTAAAAAATCTGCCAAAAGCAGATAAATCTGTTAATATAATAACGCTGCATACAGTACAAGCTAAGCAGTTCTCGAAAACGATCGTCTTCGTTAAGTCTAGCAATAAAAAACATTGTGCCACTTGCATTCACTTCAGGCTGCGTTTGCATATCGACATTTGTTTTCTACACTGTACAAGAAAAAAGTGTTTCCGGAAGAGTGGGAAAAAGATTTTATGTTTATTGAAAATTTAGATGAGAAAGCACAATGTATGATTTGTTCCAAATTGTGAAGCCCTCTAAATTGTTACAACTGTTATAAATCCTTCCTTGTTTGAACGACTAATGTAAGACAAAATTAGTCGTTTATACTGTGCTCTCATTATGAACTAAGGAAAACAAGAATGCAGTTAAGTATCATATTTTTTGTATCTGAATATAAATCAGCACTAATATTTTCTGTTTTTGAAAGGGAACAAAAGTTCAAATCAGTTTTTGTTTCGCGAAGTCGATCTCTGTGGCACTCATACAAATATGATGCTCTCTCTAATAGTGTGCCCATCACTGATATAACGTTGACACTAAAAAAGTGTCAAAAACCATTCAGCATATTTTGTCAAAAAAAATGACGTGACCAAAAAATTAAAAAATATTTTGGTGACAATTACGGTGAAAATCGTTGTAAATTTTTGTTGAATTTTTGCTGATGTGCAATATTAAGCAAATAATTGTTTATTTTTGTAGGGTATTCACTTATTGTACAGATCATTACCCTTACCATCTCTTCATCGTACCTCTCTTCATCGTACCACGGTTTATTGTGAAGCGGATATACATGCTGAAAATCTGTCGTTTTTGTTGATTGGATGCAAATATACCGTATTTTGAGCTTGTTGCAAATTTGTATACTTGTGTCCAAAAGCATTGTGTTGGCTACTCATTATATGTTGGAGACACAATGATTAATATGTTATAATATATGTTTTTGTGACCCCAATATGGGTTTGTTTGTTGAAAACTGCTGAAAACAAAAATGTCACAGGCAACAAAGAAACAAACATGCAAACATGCTCATGAAAATAATGCTTTCACATAAATATATAGTTGCTCCAAACATATACATGGTTCCTGCATAATGTTAGAGGGACCGTTTTTTTCAGGGTGTGGACGTATTGTTTCTAGTTGCTCGTTGGCTCCACACGAATGGTATTGAATATTCGGACACTATTCCCGCACGAGATATTATCCCATAAAATTGTATATTCTATTAGAGGCTCCACACCCTATGTTCAATCACGACCTTGCATAGACACAAGAGTGCACAACAGAGCTTGAAGTTTGTCTCAACTGGAAAAGGGTACTAAATTCCATCTCTCACGTACAGTAGCTTTCTGATTTCTTCTGATATTTATATGTAGATTAATTATGCAAAATTTTGATTTTCAAATTTTCGCACATAAAACATTTCACTCCACATCAATATTATATGCACCAATTCTGATTCGTAACTCAAAATATAATTCAAACTTTTGTCATCGAAAGTGAGCTAACGTAACGTTTCATTCCCGCTATGAAAATGTGTTCATCAACTGAAAATTGATTGTTACGGTGGTGAAAGTATGGTTGTTACTGCAATGAATTTGCTTCATTGCTGCAATGAATTAGTTCATTGCTGCTATGAATTTGTTTCATTGGTGCAAGGAATTAGTGATTGTTGCAATGAATTTGTTTCATTACTACAATGATTTGGTTTCGTTGCTGCAATGAATGTTTTGAAGTGTGCTTGAAATTATTTATTAACAATTATACATAAATACACTGCTGGTATTACATTGAAGGTGTTTCGATAACAATTTTTTAAATTTTTGTTTCGAAAATGGTCTCATTTAGCTAAATAGATTATATTCATTCCATGTTGAAACACTCGTCTGGAGAAGATTGTGATAGTCGATGGGTTGAGTGTTATTGTGGCCGTCGTATTCAGATCCTGCAATTAAAAACAAGTATGAGGAATTTATTAAGATTTCCTATTAAAATATGTACATATCTATGTCTGTACTTAGCAGGAACATAAGCACTACTCCCATATGATCTACTCCTTTAACATGGAACCACATCATTGTTTTGTTAAATCAAGCAATTTTTGTTGTGCTGAGGGTTCTGATATTTAATTGTAGCGCCAAATCTCCCAGTCATTAAGCCAGTGATCGATCTGCAAGCAGTTTCTTCAACTGCTCTTTTATCTACTTTAACCACTTTTTTTTTTGAGTTGTTCATTTTCATTGACTTCGACTGCCCGCAGAAATGTAAATATGTCTTCTGTCTTTTTTTGAATCCAAATACCAACATAACGAAACAGGCGCGACCGAATTATGATTAAAACACAAAACACGAGCATTTTGTTGCGATTTGTACCGTCACGCGCATACACACACACACAACTGTTAAGTTACATATTTCGGGGTAGTTTTTCTGCTTTCGATGCTGCACTTTCTTTGCCGTCGTGTTGCTCCTTGCATTCTGTTTACTTAACTATTTGATTTATAGATTCGCAAGTTACACAAATGATCACAGCAAACACATAATTCACACAATTTAGATTTCACAATAAAAGAGTAGATTAGTAGTATTAATTAGTCCTTTTAACAAATTTATTTAAATTATTCCAGCGGAGAAATATGTCTACCACTTTCGGTTGTTGCAATGGAACTGATTTAAGATGTGTACGTGACCACGGTTGCCACAGGGATAATTTTTTAATTACCAGAATTTTCCAAAAAAGTTACCAAAAGTTACCGAATTTTAAATTTAGAACATGAAATGTTTATTTAAAAGAATTCGTTACAGAAAATCATATAACATACATACATCAATATATAGATTAAAAAAAAACCAAAATCAAAACATCAAATATGGTATAATAAAACATAATCTTAATTTTTTTTTTGCATTTTATTGCCTTTCAATTGCAATGCAAAATTATTTAGTGGACACGTATACTAAGGGTAGTATTCTAAAAGTCCCGAAAGTGAACGTAAACGCAAAAGCTAACGCGAACGCCAAAGTCAAAAAATTTTAGTTTATATATCACTTCGCGCTTGCGTCTGTTTACGAATGCTGTCACTGACACATGACACATGTGACCGTCGGTGGTGCAATGGGTAGTGTGCGCGCCTCTTGTACAGGAGATCCTGGGTTCGATCCCTGCTCCAACCACCTTAAAATTTCTTTCGACGACGGTCACCTCGCATAGTGACGGCGACACTATCGAGTATATAGCCATGAAAAAGCTTCTCAAAATACTGTTCGGAATCGGTGTAAAACTGTAGGTCCCAATCAGTGAGTGAAAACTGGAAAGCGCACAGCTCAGTGATTGTGAGAAGTTCTCCCCGGTCCCTTCATGGGATGTAATGGGAAACCATTCATTCATTCATTCACTGACACATGCGATGTATAGAGTTGCCAAACTAAAAAAAAAACAATTATAAATCAGAAAAAGTTATCTTGAGTGAAATGCACAGAATGAAAAGATTAAAAAATTTAGCTCTATTTCAGTAGATCAACAGATTTTAAGATGGCTATTATTTATAATACTGCAAATACCAACAATATTCACATAAAATGTGTAAAAAACCTATACTATTTTGGGGTTCAATGTCCAATAAATTTTCCCATCTATATTAAATTAGTTGTCTTTTCAGAAACAAGTACCATTTAGCGGTATGTATTGATTGTAATGTATTGGTTCTTTTGTTTATTATTGTCAACATCAACTGATGTCTATAATTTTTAAATATAATTATAATAGTTTTGCACTGCATTATTTATTTGACCGTTCCATTTCTAATTTTATTATTGTAAATAAGAATGTAAGTGCGTAAATAGTAAAATTTTGAATTATTAAAAAAAAAAATTTCTGCTCTATCCGTCGAATGCATTTCATCCAAAATTGGCAACTACTTATAAGCAATGAAATGCAAAATACTTCCATCTGCCTATCCTCGATCGACATTTTACTTTAAATTTTTAATTTCTACAACTAACGCGAGGAACTGTGGCGTGTTCAATTTGACAGCTGAAGTGATCAAAAACGTTACGCTGCGTTTTATAAACTACCCACTAAATATCGTAACTCAACGCAGGTAGTCACCGAACAGCTGTAACGTTTTATAAACTACCAAAACGATAAAAGTAACGCGAAGTGATTGATTCACGACTTATAGAATACCACCTTAACACTTTTAGAATCAGACCAATCAAAACGCAAAGAGTTCGATAGTGCGCAAGAGACGAATATATTTGGTTATTTAGTGCGAACGACAACAAGCGCGTATTTTGGTTAGGCCCATAACCATTCAATTCTTCCAAAATAGTGTTGCCACTGCTTCAAGTTTTCTTCTGCTTGTAAGTAACATTTTAAATCACATTTCGTCAAATTTTCTAATAGAAGTATGAAATCAAATGCCTTTTCTTATACTAATTATTTCATTTCAAAAGGTTACCAAAATGAATAAAATGTTACCATGTTACCAAGCCGTTTAAATGTTACCAATTTTGGTTGGATATTACCAACCGTGGGAACTGTGTACGTGACCCACCACTTACGCTCACCATTTTCTCTTGCTAGCCTCTTTTTTACGCTCGCTCATTTTTTCGACTGCTTCTCTCTCTATACAAGTGTTAACCAGCCCATAGCCTCGCGAGGCAGACAATATGTAATCGTATTTTTCACACACACACGATCGGCAATTCACATGTACACAACAACTCCCTGCAAACATTTTCTATCGCATAAGTTACGTGACTGTAACGCTGTCTGGATAAAAAAACATCGTATACGATATCGTAGTTGTACCTTAATTGCATCTTGTTTGGTGAGAGAGTGTACCCCGCCTAATATACCATGATGTTTCAACTCTTGTGATACTATCATAAGATTGTATCACGATACAATAAAAAGTAACCTAATAGCATCCTTTACAAGTTATATTTAAGAGTCTTACCCATGCCAACAGCTTCAGTCGAATAAGTCACGTTAATGTAACGTCGTGTGGATGAAATTCATCGTAATCATTCATTCGTTTCTATCTTATACGTAAAAGGGAACTAAGGGAATTGGATTTCTCACTTCTTCTTTCCACTTTGCAAAAACGTTTAATTCTAAAAATTCAAACTGTCGTGAAGGCATATGTTTCAAAGATGAAAATATGATAGGAGTGCATTTTGTTTTTGTAAAGTTGTTTACATCTAAAAAGCAACTTAGAAAAGTGACGTTTAAGTAAATATTTAGCGATGGCGTTGAAAACGTTCATTGAAATGCTTGCAGGGCTACGTTTGATTGTGCGTTGTGCACAATTCGACAGCGACGTCTCTTATGTGGGAAGCGTTTTTCTTTCAGTGTACCAACTCCCTTCGTCATACGTTCAATAACGCCTGCGATATATCTGTATAATCTGCTGTGGTCTATTGGCGAAGCCAAGCCCCCTAGTCTAATCACCACTTTCTACAGATAGGAACTATGCCCTTACAAGTTTCATGCAAAGACGTCTGAGTCCATATTTTATCACGTTAAACATACTCGTATCTACACCCATAACATTCCAATAAATAATTTTAGTGAAAAAATCTTTGCGGATTTTCTTTAGTTGGTCTATTACCTATAAAACGATTCCAAAAAAACTTAAGTTCGAAGCAAGCCACTTCCTTCATTGGCAGTCCCAGCAGCTCACTACTCCCACACAGCATGTAATGGGCAATGCCTTTATCGGGAACTTCCCTTAGCTAGCTAAAGTGAGAAGGCGAAACGAATTGGGTATGTGATCACTGATACGTCTCATGATTATAAGGTGACCCTGTCACTGAAGCTCTAGTGGACATATTCTTCTGTCCTTTGAAGGCGGATGAGCCATAACCCCTGTCCAACGGCGGAACAAAATTGAAGAAACCAAAATCCATTTTCGACTCACAGCATTCTGGTCAGCGTCAGATCCAGAATGGGCGGCTGAACCATAATCGTCCCGGCAGTAGGTAAAATGCAACCCATTGTGGGTTGGGTTTGGCTCCCGCCACCATTATATAGGCAATGAAAATACACAAAAAATATATTAAGCGAAGAAACCCCCTAACTGTTGACGACCCTGGCAGACGTTATAAGGACCACGATTTAAGGATATGTACCTGGAATGTGGAAACACTATACAGGACAGGTGCCACTTTCCAACTGGCGGATGTCCTCGAAAGCTATTAAGGTGACATCACAGCTATCCAGGAAATGCGATAGACACGATATGGTTGCACCAGAAGAAAAAACTGTGATATTTACTACAGCTGCCATGACCGAAGGCATGAATTCGGGCACGGATTTAGAGTTGCCAAGGGACTACGACACCTAGTTTCAAAGTTCAATCCAGCGAGTCAACGCATAGCTACTATTCGTATCGAAGCGATATATTTCAATATCTCGTTACTTTGTGTGCATGCGCCGACAGAGGATAAAGACGATGAGGTCAAAGAATTACTTTAAGCGCTTCTGCAGGAAGTATACGGACGCTGTTGTGACCACGACATTAAGATTATGCTAAATTGGGAAACGAAAGTCTCTTTAGACGAACCATTCTAAATTGGGAAACGAAATGCTAAATTAATGCTAAATTGGGAAACGAAAGTCTCTTTAGACCAACCATCGGTAATCACCGTCTACATGATATCACGTCCGATAATGGAATAAGACTTAGCCGCTGCAAAGAATTATCGCAAATATAATAAACTTGTGCCAAAACGCATTGTGTTTGCTATTCAATATTAAATGTTTGAGACACAAAGATTAATATGTTATAACATATGTGTTTGCGACCCAAATATATCTGTGTTTGTGATACAAATACAGCCGTGTTTGTTGCACTGTTTATGCTCTCTCGAGAGCAAGAGAATAAAAGAGGGGCAACGAGCGTGTGTATCTTGTAAGCGTGTATCTGTATTTTTGCATTATTCTCTCAGTTAGTGATTCATAAATATTCCTGAATGTAAATTGCAGATGAAGTCAGTGTTTTTTTTAGTTTGGCTGATGTATTGCGTTTTAATATCATATATCCAGTCGTCAATGGTTCATGGGACAGACGATATCAAAAGCGCTTGATCAGTGAAAAAAGAATAAACAAACGCTCGGACGGTTAAATGGTTTGTGATATTGCTTTGGTTTTTGTGTATGTGTTTCGCATTTATTTATATGTGCTACCAAAGTGAGAAACGATTTTGAGGAACGAAACTGAAAATGGCAACAACGTGAATCCGTTTTTCTGCCGGAACCTCTACTGAAAAAATCGGAATGACGGACTATTTGTGAAACATAATAAAAAAAAACACAAGTAATTAATACACGCTTGTATTGCATGAACTAGATTTGTATATAGGTATATTGTTCGTGTACCAACCCACGGTGATAATCAACGCATAGTTGAAACCATCTGAAGACAAAACCGTGAGAGGCAACAGAGAAATGTAAGTCCCATATGTAAAAAGCATTTAAATCTTTTAATTTGTTGTATTAATTATTTACATAAGTAAATGTGGATATACAGGGTGATTCAGGAATTTCCGGACAAATTTCTCCAGCGTATTCCGTGGCCCATTTCATGAAGAAAAGTCCACTAGGACCATGCCCGAAAATGAAAGGGTGCGAAATGGCAGCGGGTTCAAAATTTTAGGATTGACGGTCGGAGGGTAGTAGGGTAAAGTTGCTAACTTCTGAGCCAGTGGTCGGATTTTTTGTTTTTGGGCTTATTGGAAAGGTCTTTAAGGGGCCTTTCAGAATCAATAAAAAAAGTAGAAAAAAATCAAATCGGCGAGATACAGAGCATTCGGAAAAAAATGGAAAAAGAAATTCACACAACCTCAATTTGCTCAGCCAGATGACAGGTAACTTAGCCATACCTCTTACCTTTCCAAAATGACCTAAACGAAGCCCAGAGGTTTTACCGTTACAAAGTTATGACCATTTTACTGAAATGCAAAAATGTTTGTTTTTGTTTTTGGAAGCGAAATAACAGCACACATTTATTTGTTTTTGTAAATTAACACGTTTGTCCAATGAACCAGTTTGTCCGGAACTTCTTGAATCACCCTGTATATTGATAATATAATTTATAATAAATGAAGAAAGAAAGAATAATTCGCGTCTAAATATTATTATGTTTGGGAGAAAATACGTATATGTTTCCACGTAAGTACATGGAGGTTTGGGGGAAGCACGCGAATGCTTCCACGTATGTATATGGATGTTTGCGATGAAGCAAGCATATGTTTCCACATAAAAGCATACATATTCGTCAGTAAACATGCTAATGTTTGCATTTAAACATACCTGAGTTTGGGACTTGTAAACATATAAATGTTTGAAGTGTGTTCCAAACATATACATGTTTGGGAGAACATGTGACAGAGACCGTTTTTTATCATGTACGAAGCCGAACACGGGAAAGCTAGATATTGACAAGCTGCAAATACCGGAGATATCAAATTCCTATCTTACTCTCCTGCTAGAGCAAAATACTTCCCCTCCTGTGGGCCCAGCAACGTAGTGGAAACGCATCACCCAGTCTTTGGAAAGCGGTGCAAGGACTGAACTTAATGCCATCGGATGTGATGTGAAAGTAAAGGTACCAATGAAATCGTAAGACGATGTCCTTTCATTTGAGTATCAACACTTACCTGTAAGATCAGGGGCTTGTTTTTTTGATTTTTGGGTAGAGGGTCACCTACTTGGTTTTGTATAAATCCATTACTATCTAGGTATAGAAATGATTCAGGTGGTGCAAAGTGAAAATAACCCCATCCAAAGATGGAGGGTGTAAAATGCGCAGATCAAATAGTGCGCGTAGTCGGTGTGCGGTTTGATAGTAGACTCAACGAAACCGTTATTATAAAGGGGTTTTCAGCAGGGCCTTAACAATATTGTATTTTAATACGGACGCACCCTTCTTTTTTATGATCTGACAATGTCAAAACTTTAATCAATGTTTACATTTTAATCATGGTGAAGAAGTTCACGAACGGAGAACGTTTGCAAATTATTAAAGAATACTATTCAAATAGAATTCCATAATTAAACTTAATATGTTGACAACACCTGGAATAAATTTTATCCCGATATCTCAATTATTCTGTGTTTTATTTAAATACAGCATTGTAATGACCCTATTGACAAACCCGATAATATTCTGTAATAACACTCACAGAAAAATTCGGTTGAGACAGCCGAATTAGCCGAAACCGAATTAAGAGGTTGCCACAACCGAATTAAGAGGTTGTCACAATCGAATTAGAGGTTGGCACAACCTCATCAGAGGTTGACACAACCTCATCAGAGGTTGTCACAGCCGAATTAGAGGTTGGCACAACCTCATTAGAGGTTGTCACAGCCAAATTAGAGGTTGTCACAGCCGAATTTGAGGTTGTTACAACCGAATTTAGATACTGTCATAAATAAATTATTAAAGTTTTTTTTTATTATTAAGTGAATGAATTAAAAAGCGAGAAAATAAAGTCATATATATGGGTAATCTAAATAAGTAGAATAATACATTTAATTTACATGCCCCTTCCAACCTTTATTGAAGTCCCGGCCATCATGGGACACCGCACTAATTCTGACGTGTTGTATCGGTTGCTCTAGGTCCAAATCCGTTTTGTATCCAGACTACCGCATATATGTCTGCTTAAACAACATCTGCAAAATAAGACGGTTTAATACAAAATATATTTTACTTACCTTTTTAAAATAATATTTGATTATAAAATTTTAAACGTCAGATTTTAAATACATAGAATTATGTTGTGGTAACCGAATTGAAAATGAATTCGGTTGTACCTACAGAATTCATGAAAAATCTGGTTACAGCAACCGAATTGACGCCAAATTCGGTCGTTGCAACCGAAGTAAGGCTAGATTCGGTTATTGCGACCGAATTGAACCAAATTCGATAGTTACGACCGAATTGATGTCAAATTCTGTTACTACAACCGAATTGAGGTTGGTTAAGACTTGATTCGGTTACACCAACCGAATTAGGTACCAATTTCGGTTGTTGCATCCGAATTAATTTGAAATTTTAAAAAATTTAGTTGACTGAGCGAATATAATTTGAAGATTCAGTTGTCACAACCGAATCAATTATGAAACGAGGTTGCTCCAACCGAATTTCGGTTGTGGAGACTAAATTCGGTCGTAACAACCTTAATCCGGTTGCGGCAACCTCAATTCGGTTGTAGCAACCTCAATTCGGTGGTAACAACCGAATTTACGGTTGCTACGACCTCTTTTCAAACAATTAGTTCTCTGAGTGAACTAATATCTTTTTTATCATAAACTTGATGTTGGCTGTCGTACGATATCGCACGATATACTGCCATAGTAACATGCAATACTTATCTCTTATGTTAATAAATACATAAAATCTGATAAATTATTATTTTCAACCATCTCACTTACCTCATAACTCAACTTTTGCCCACCTAGAAATGTGTTAGTACAATAGTTAATAATTGTATGTAACTGGTATTTCAAAATTTTAAGAATTACGGTTATGATAAATATTTCCGTGAAAAATGTAATCATGTGTGCCCAGGGTTATGCGGTTTCACAATATATATTTGGAAATTTTTTTCGGTTGTATTTGCGTGATAAACCTTCATAAATATTTTGACTGTGTTTACTAGTGAAAAACAGAACCAAAACAGGGAAAACATATTTAATGGGATTTTTTTTTTGTTATGAAATATTATGCATCGTGTTGCATACCAACTGCTGCAATCTCACACCTATGTAGGAATATGTTTTACATACGAGGTTGGTTAACTCACTGCAAGAACAATGCAATTCACAATGCCCAGAATGAGCTAACAAGTAGGTATACATTTCAAATTCTATTTAAACTGGCAGTTATAATTGTTGGTTAGCTCTAAGTGTAGAATAACCAGAGACGGTGATAAGGATGAGGAATCGATTTCAAGAGCATCAGTATCCATAGCTTCTACACTGCACTGAAAAGCATGTCCCAACACCCCAACAACTTTTGTCATCGAAAGTGAGCTAACGTAACGTTTCATTCCCGCTATGAAAATGTGTTCATCAACTGCAAATTGTTCGTTACTGTGGTGAAAGTATGGTTGTGGGTGCAATGAATTTGTTTCATTGTTGTAATGAATAGGTATCGTTCTGGCAAGGAATTAGCTTCATTGCTGCAATGAGTTTGTTCATTGCTGCTATGAATTTATTTCATTTGTCCAACGAATTTGAGACATTGTTGTAATGAATAGTTTTCATTACTACAATGATTTTGTTTCATTCCTGCAATGAATGTTTTGAAGTGTGTTTGAAATTATTTATTAACAATTGTACATAAACACACTGTTACTATTACATAGCAGGTGTTTTGATAAAAAAAATTTTAATTTTTGTTTTCGAAAATCTATTTGCTAAATAGATTATATTCATTCCATGTTGAAACACTCGTCTGGAGAAGATTGGGGTAGTCGAGGGGTTGAGTGTTATTGCGGCCGTCATATTCAGGTCCTGCAATTAACAACATATACGAGGAATTTATTGTTAATATTTCTATTTAAGATATGTACATATGTATATCTGTACTTCCCATGAACATAAGCTCTACGCCTTTAACATCACTGTTTAATAAATCATGCAATTGTTGTTGTGTTGAGGATTTTGCTATTTAATTGTAGCGCCAAATCTACCTGTCATTAAGCCAGTGATCGCTCTGTAAGCATTTTCTTCAACTGCTCTTTTATTTATTTTAACCAAATTTGTTAGAATTTCGATTGGATTCATTTGATTGTACGTTGAGTTGCTATTTTTTATGTTCGTTGTACTTAAAACACTTTGTTTCTTTGACTTCTTCGATTTCATTGACTTCGACTGCCCGCACAAATGTATGTATGTATGTATGTATGTCTTTCGGTTTTTTCTGAATCCAAATGCCAACACAACGAAACAGGCGCGACCGAATTATGATTAAAGCAGGGACCGTAATGATTATAAGTTATATCCTAAAAATTGATTTTTAATCATTATTGTTTGATTTTTAGAATCGGCTTACAAGATAATCGTTATGATCTGATTTTTGACGTGACAACGTCTTAAATTAGGTTGCGGCTGGGAGTCACTTATGAAAAAGTGTAACGCCCGGTAACGTTACGATGAGTCACCGAACACAAGTAAACGCAATGTGTTTACTTGTGTGCCAGAAACGATTTGCTTTGCTGGCTTCTAGTGGCTGTTGGTCGGTGGTGTGAGTGTTTTTGTTTTTTGGCACATCATATATATGACGACTGAGCAAGTATGTATGTGCGTATATATGTGCGTGTGTATGAATATTGATTTAGATCAGTCTGCATTGGATAAGGTATTATTTTTTGTTTTTTTTTGTTTTTTGTTTTTTGGCTTTATGATATGTGTAGTGTATGTTTGTGTGTAGAAATTTTCATATGAATTAGGTAGCCAAAACGAAACAGAGAGCTGCGGTCGGCTTTAAAAACGATATGCGAATATGATGAATTGAAATACTTTTTGGTTAGTAAATTATTTTCTTTTGTTTTTAATAAAAGAAATGTTTATTTTTTATAATAAAAGAAATGTTTATATTTTATAATAAAGGATATGTTTATTGTTTATAATGTCACATTTGATAATGTGTTCATAGAAATCGCACAGGTACCTAGATGGTGTTGCAATTACTTCTATTTTCCTAAACCATAAGTTTCAATAAATGTTAAAACATCGCCCGTGAGTTCTAACACTCATTGGGCAAGTGAGTTCATTGCACTCCTATTGTGCAATTTAATTATATTCATATCAATAAATATTCTACCGAGAAAAAGACGTTGTCACGTAAAATCTTCGCCCGTAAAACCGACTTTACAGGCAACAATTTTTGTTTTTTTTGTTTTAATTTAAATTACACATGCAGACCTTCCAATACATTTCTTTAGGGACCATCTCATATACTTATTCGTGTTATAATCAAAATTTTACAACTCTTAAATTTTAATTTTAAATGAAAATGTATAAATATTCCTATTTAGAATGCGTGTTTAATATAAAATGTAAAAGTTTTATTCAAATTCATATTATACTGATTTAAATTCTAAAATCAAATTCCACATTTGAAAGAGATTTTCATGTATGAAAATCTTATTAAGCTCAAAAAATTTATCGTAAAATAATTGACGTTATGAAATTTAAAAAAATGTAAATTCTTATTCGAATTATAAAATTATTTTGAATTTTGAATAAAAAAATTGTTTGGAAATGTCATTTAGAACTTATTGAAGTATAAAATCATATTTGAAAATAGGCATCATGTTTCTTAATCCAACATTTCATTAAAATTCGAAAATCATATCATTTATTATTAATTTTTTTAAGGATATGAAAACAAATTGAGTAGAAACCGGTTAACCGACGTCAAATAACTGGTTTTCGGTTTGTTCGAAAATTAGGTTTTTTATTTATTTAAACTTCATAGGATTAATGAAGAATGTTTCACAAATATTACGGTTACAATTTTTTCAGTGTATGCCTTTTCTCACACTGACCTTAAATAGTTTGCCGCATACTTTCGTACATCACTTTCGTACAATTTTTTTTTATTAATTATTCGAAACATAATGATTATGTTTAGTTTTTTTTATTGCTCAGACGATAATGATTATTTTTTGATTTAACATTTATTTTTCACAAAATAATAATTAAGTTTTGAGTTTTTGAAATTGCTTAGAAAATAATGATTATGTTTCGATTTTTATTGTTTGTTCAGAAAATAAAAGTTATTGCTTGAGTTTTATAATTTTGTTCAATTATAAAAATTTGGCTATTGTTCACGGCTCAGAAAATTATAAAAAAAAAATTTGAAATTAAAGAAATAATTAAGAATGTGAGAAATGTAAAAATTAGCCGTCGGACGAACCTATGGCGCCCACAGGGTCCAAAAAACGGGTACACCTAGGGACACATGGGTATAGATAGGTAAGTGTGGGTACTTCAACGAAAGGTATTCGTCTTGAGAATTCAGCGGTATTATTATTTTTTTCATCCAATGTCTGTAAGCCCATTTAAGTCCAGTTTTACTATGACAGCAGACTGTGTGTATTCATATACAATTAATAAAAATCGATACTTATATTTAAAAACATTTACCATTTATGTAACCCTTTTTTTGGACCCTGTACGCACCAAAGGGCCGTCCTACAAAAAAAACATGCATGATACAATTATCTACATTATGCCAGACTTCGATAGTCCATGGAAAAACAATGATTTTTTGTATGTACCACATTTTCGTACGATTATTATATATGAATGATTTTTTTGATTACAAATACGGAAATAATCATTATTTTCGGTCCCTGGATTAAACACAAAAACACGAACATTTTGTTGAGACTTGTACCGTCACGCGCATATACACACAGACACAAAAGTTCAGTTATGTATTTCGAGGTAGTTTTTCTGCTATTGATGCGTCACTCTCTTTGCTGCCGTGTTGATCCTTGCATTCTGTTTATTTACCTATTTGATTTATAGATTCGCAAGTTATACAAACGATCACAGTAAACACATAAATTCACACAATTTAGTTTTCACGATAAGAGATTATTAATAAGTATAACTAATTAGTCTGTTTTAAAAAATTTATTTAAATTATTCCGGCGGAGAAATATGTCTACCACTTTCGGTTGTTGCACTGGAACTGATCTAAAATGTTTACGTGACTCAAGCTGCCCATTTTCTCTTGCTGGCCTTTGTTAACGCTCGCTCATTTTTTCGACTGCTTCTCTCTCTATACCATCATAGAAATTTGTTTCATTACACTAACTACATTGTTTCGTCAACTAAAAATTTTTACAAACCTCCAAAATAAATAAATAGAAACTATAAAAAGTTAGAGATAAACCAAATATCAGTAGTTTAAAACTCATGCCTTTACTTTTTTTAATTTTCAACCCATTTTTCTGCAAAATTCAATCTAACTAAAATTGTTGCAGGAACAAAAAGTAAGTTGTTGCAGCAACGAAATGAAAAATTTTCAAAAAAGTCAAGTATGAAATTATTTGTTGCAGCGACTACCAAATTGTCGGATATACGACACTTTTCACTGTATCAACGTAAAATCATTAACGAAAATGTTTCATCCATGCGACGAAGCGTTTTTCTTTCAGTGTATGCTGCTGTTTCTCTTCTTAAAATAACACAAAGCTATTGAAAGAACAAATTGTATATTATAGAAGATTTTTTTTATTTTGTTTTTGACAATTAAAGAAAAAACAGAAAATTTGTTCAAGTGAATGAACTATTCATTATGCTCAATAAATCATTGCCTGCCATTTTCGTTTTAAAGCCTACTTCAATCCACTGTTTCCCACGGCTACGTTTCACGTCAGGGTCGATTCTGTTAGTTTGATTAGGTTACACTGTTTCCAACCGTAATTCTCGTAATATCGGTCGCTATCTCACCAATTACACCTGTGATGTTGTTTTCCAAGGCACCAATCGTGGTTGGCTTGTTCCTATAGACAATAAACCTCATATGCCCCCAAAAAAATTGTCTAGTGGAGTCACTTCACACAAAAGAGGTGGCCAATTGGCAGCGCCACAACGTGGAATTAATTGAGCACCAAACTCGCCTCTCAATTAGTTCATGGTGTCGCGTGCGGTGTATTATGTGTCAACGTCCTATTGGAACCACATGACAACCAAATTCCATTCTTCAATTTTGAGTAAAGAAAACTCCTTGATCATCGAACAGTACCTTGTTCCATTAACCGTAACGATGCGGTCATCGTCTTCCTTGAAGAAGCTCACGCTGTAAAACTCTCTGTAACATAGTCTCCCAAACATATTCTGCAGGAACCATGTATTTGTTTGAAACATATTCCAAACATTCATATGTTTGCAAGTCCCAAACTCATTTGTATTTAAATGCAAACAGTAGTATGTTTACTGGCAAATAGGTATGGATGCTTTTACGTGGACATAGATGCGTTCTTCATCCCAACCAGCAATATACTTATGTACGTGGAGGCATTCGTGTGTTGCCCCCAAACATAATAATATTTACAAAACGAATTAATCTTTGATTTCAATATATATGTATTATTTATTATATTTAATTTTATCAATATAAACCCTTATATATAAATCATTAATATAACAATTGAAAAGATTTAAAACGGCCCGTTTAACGTTTTTACATGAAATGAGAATCTGCTGCTCTTTTACTTCTCCTACTTTGTCGTCTCTCACGTTTTTGTTTGCAGAAGGTTTCACCTATGCGTTGGTTATCACAATGCGTTGAAGCACACACAATATTCTTATATACAAATGTAGTTCAAGCCAAGCGTGAATTAATTACATGTGTTTTTTTTATTATATTTCACAAATGGGTCGCCGTTATGATTTTCTCTGTAAAGGCTCGGACCATAGACTAATACTTATAGTAGACTTAACATTTCTCTCAGCAAATTTTTGACATTTGGCCTGGTGTGATATGAATGGTTGATGTTGAAAAGAATTGCTTCAATAAAACCAGATAGAGACAATGATTCAAAACAACCAACAAAATAACAACAACGGTATTTCGTTCTGTGTGTTAAAATTATTGTCTTAAATACAACACAAATTTATTGCAACAATAACAGTCTATAAACAAGTGTAATACACATTCAAATTACACAAGTTTTTCACCAAAACGACATGAACAATTAAAGACAGAAGTTATTGTAATTCCACCTGGTTTATGTCACTTTTCGTCAAATACCTCTCTATCACACCGGCCGCACTTCGACGAGTGTGAAAGGAAACGTCAGATGAGTCATATATTCTCTCGTATAAGATTTACTCCATGGTTCGGAGAGACAAAGCCACATATACATATGTATATACAAGACAAAACCACATCACAAACCATTTAACCGTCCGGGTCTTTGTTTATTCGTTTTTCTCTGATCAAGCGCTTTTCATATCCTCTGTCCGATTGACCATTGACGACGGAATACATGAAATTAAAAGGCAATATATCTGCCAAAATAAGAAATACTGACTTCATCTGCAATTTACGCGCACATTCAGGAATATTTATGAATCACTCACTGAAAGAATAATGCAACAACACAGATACACACTACTATTTTATTCTCTTGCTCTCGAGAGCGCATACACACAGCATCAAACACACCTATATTCGTATCACAAACACAGATATATTTGAGTCGCAAACACATATATTATAACACATTAATTATTGTGTCTCAAACATGTCATATTGAATATCAAGCACAATGTGTTTGGCCACAATTATATTATATGTGCGACGAGCTGCAAACACACCTTATATTTGCGACAAAACAACTAAAAACGATGGATTTTTCAGAGTGTACGGCCCAATGATGCCGCTGCCCAATAAACCGCTTCAAACAGCCCATTCTTCAGTGTTCATTGGCAGCTTATGAACTGCCTTTGGCTGCTATTCGGACCAAAGTCGGCAGTTATGTGTATTGACGCTCCCATTGAGCCAGAAGGCAATTTGTCGCTGAAGGCAATTTGCAATCACAAATGCGATATTCTTCCAGCTTCTCTAAGGCCCATTCACCGAAAAGACGACATAGTGGAAGTTCGCACGTCTTCAGCTCTTGCATCAGCTGTATTTTACGTGACTTTAGACCGAGTTGCTTACATTAAATATTCAAGGTGCTGGAATAACACAAACCCAATTACTGCGATCGACGACGGATAGACATATTGCGAACTTCATTACCGCTGTTGGATAGTGCAACATTATTAGCACCGGTACGCATTCTACCTATACGGGTTGGTGGATTGATAAGCAATATAGTGTAGGTGGTGCAATGGTTTGAATAGCCTACTCGATGGGTCGATTATGACGACCACAAAATGGACGGTACTTGCGAAACACATTTTTCACAGAACAAGAATTTTTATAACAAAACTCAATGACTTGCAACCATTGTTCGTTTGTAAGTCTATTATGATGAAATGCCAAGGCAAAGTGAACATTTTTGAATTTGACACATGTCACAAATCACGCTTAAACTGACAAAACTTAATACTGAAACACCAATGAGCACAAAAATCATCCGCTACTTACAAACTTATCTAGTTTACGTTTCAGGACTCGTTGAAATTTTTAAATTTGTTAACTACAGTAGAATTAATTTATAACGACCTCGATTATAGTGACCATTCGTTTATAATGACGGATTTTCAAAGGAAGTTTGGTCCTTAATTGCTTATAAATACATGCCCAAGCATTCATTTAGATTGACACCGGTTTTAACAACCCAGCGGTGGAAGTCATGACCTGGGAGGCCTGAAATCATGACCAAACAGGCCTTCTTTAAAAAAAAGGAAGGCCATCCCTACACATTTCAACATTGCGTGAGATTGGGAGCCAAGACCTTCCTTTCCCATTGCATAAAGAAGGCCTTAGAAGGTATTTACTTTAATTTAATCTTGTTAAACCAAACTAAAATTAAAATAATTTATTTTACCACAAAATCATTGTCCACTTCTACATATTTACTTATAACTATGTTAATTTATAAGTATGTTTACTCTTCGAAAGTTTCACCACGCCCAACTTCAAATTGAAAATTTTAAAAATATCCTGAAATATATTAAATAAACAATATAATTTTAAAATTTGTATGACATTTTCCAATTAAATTACGGCTAAAAACAATCGGAAAATAAATTTTTCAAAATTGTAAAAATCTTCTTCTTTGTTATATAACTGGTGAAAAATGCATGCATTCAAAAGAAATTCACACAAAGAACCATTCCGCATGCCTTATTTGTGGAAGGCCTTGCGATTTCCGCCGCTGGGGACCGTCTCCGTTAAACGATCAATTTGCATGTCTACTTTGGATTGAAATTCCGTTATAACGGTTTTTTTATGTATTTTTTGTTTTTCTTACCGTTTTTTGTCGTCAACCAATATTAATTGAAGAAATATATAATGTGCGAAATCACAGAAGATAAGTCAGAAATTTTAGTGAAATTAGAATCTGGTTCTACAAATACAGCTACAGCGAAGGACTATTGCGTTTCGCATTCAACAATCAGTACGATATGAAAAAACCGAGACGCAATTCGCAAGTGATTCGAATCTGAGAACATGCAAGGAAAGTGTATGGCTTCGGCTCAAGATTGTGATATAGAACAAGCCCTTTTGCAATTGTTCAAGACGCAAAGTAATAAAAATTATGTTGTAACTACGTCCATTGTTCAAATGAAAGCAAAATAAATAGCCCAACTGCTTGGAAAAGATGTCAATTGCACTGGAAGCTGAGTTTACCGTTTTCGACAGCGCCAATTTCTGGTGAGGGTTGCAGTGTCGACAGAAGTGCTAGTTTGGAATACAAGAGAGATATCAAGCCAAACACACTTTTTATATGGATGAAGCGGGACTCTTCTATAAGTTTCCATCCAACAAACCCCTTAAATTCAAAGGTGAAAAGCAGCTTTGGCAATTTATCGCGTTTCGCGCTGGATTTAGGGCTTTTCAACAACCCAGAAATCACATGTTTCAGCATTGGCGCGTTTGTTTTTTGATTTTTAAAATTATAAAATGACAAGAACAGTACCGCAAATTGTTACAACTAGTAGTAGTAGTAGGTTTTATTTAACAATTATTCAAATATAAATATATATCATTTTTAAAATTTATTTGTTTGACACTTTGACGTAGCGTCGTCAGTTGCTTATGCATTAATAATATTTTTATAATAAATGTACGTGTATATTTGATTATTAATAATAATTAGTAATTAAATTCATATATTATGTCTCTTCTATATAGTACACATAATCTTGTTATTACCTTTGGTCAACAGCCGTTGATTTAAAGGATTTCTGTAAAAGTTTGAACGAATTTCGATTATTTTTGTCATTTTGTGTCTGTATAATTATTTTGTAATAAATATGTAAATAAATTCAACACAATTTTAGGCAGAACGTTATGTGCAAAATTACTGAAAAGTAATCCACTATTTAAAAAATGGATAAAGCCATTACTAGAAGGCGAACCAAGAGACTTGTGTGTTAATTGCAATTGTCTAATAACATCTGTAACATCAAAAAGATTAGACATTAACCAAACAGAACGAAAGCAACCTGAAATTGCATATAAAAGAACCCAAACAGCCAAGCGGTGCTTGGCAGGGGATATGGGTGTACCCAGTTAATTTTTAACTGTGGATAATCTGGGTGCACTACGCTGTAGTGCGTTCAAAAACAGTAAAGTCATCAATTTTTGGCAAACAAATATGGTAACGTTTCAACGGCCCATTTTGTGGGAAATCTTTGGAGGATTGTACATTCGTGGGAAAATCCACGTCTAAAACTGTGTTAACAGCTATAGGCACGGGTAGGGCAATCTATCAAAGTGTACACATGCAAACAACACACAGCGTTAGCATCACATACGTGGTAGTTGTAAAACAATAGTCTGCCTGAAAATAAGTATGATGGTATTGATGTAGCGAACAAATAAGCAGGACGTCGTCGCCAAAGAGTATTGAATATTATAGGTAACTCATGGATCGAATTTTATGACTCAAAAGCACTGGCGACATCTGGCGAATGATTCAAAACGTATTACTTTCTTTTTGTCATAACTTGGGCTATTCATATTTTTGATGTGAAACATTGATGCTTTTTGAAACATTTATGCTTATTGTATTGTTTTATGTAATAACATTGTCGAAATGGTGTATTTGTATTGAAATATTCTATAAAGAGAAAAAGACACGTTTATGCTCTTTTACCCAGACTCTCTACATAAGGGCAGAAAAAGAGTGCAATATGTTCTCTATACTATTCAGTACCTTTTTTGTCGCTCTGTTTGTGACAACACAAATCAATTATTTCAGTGAGCTGAATATTGCTTTTTATTCAGTTGTATGCCAGCATTTAAACAAGCAGGTCGTTGTCGCTGTGTTTATTACAAAACAAAACCAATTATTTCAGTGAGCTAAATATTGGTGTATTTATTTTAACAATATTACATCTAATGTTAAAGCAGATGTAAGAAAAAAGAAAGTGCAATAGCAAAAAAGTCTTCAGCACAAAAATGATTCTTTTTTTTATATTCCAATGTAGCATTTACTAATCTGATCATAGAAATTCTAACAGGTACCGTGTAACAAAAGGTGATAACACATCGTCCGTGCGTTCGAACCATAGAGTAATCTCAGACTACAGAGAATATTTGGCTCATCTGACATTTCCTTTTACACTCTTCGTGATGCGGTCGGTGTGATAGAGAGATGTTTGACGAAAAGTGACATACACCAGGTGGAATTACAATAACTTCTTGCTTTAATTTGTCATGTCGTTTTGGTGAAAAACTGCGAAATTTAAATGTGTTTTAAACTTTTTTATTGACTGTTATTGTTAACATACATTTGTGTTGTATTTAACACATTAATTTTAACACACAAAACGAAATGCCGGTGCTGTTATTTTGTTCGTTGTTTTGAACCATTGCCTATACATGGTATTAATAAAGCAATTCTTTTCAACATCAAACGTAAATATCACACCAGGCCAAATGTCATACATTTGGTGCTAGAACTATTGGGTCTACTATAAGTAGTAGTCTATGGTTCGAACACTCATTGATTTTTTTAAATTTATCATTTAATACTTATAATTTACTTTAATACTACCCAGTTGGAAATTTCCTATAGACATAATCAATGACAAAGAACTGACATGTCAGAGTCATTGCTGACTTTCCGACCCGCTCCCATACAAAAAACGTCATGACACCTCCTGACATTTCCATACATTTGTTCATAAGTCAGCAGGAATTTTCCACAGTTTATCAACAGTTGTGATCACCTTATGACAAGTTCACAAAACGTCTTGAGTAACCATTCATCAGTGGGTCAGTTACTCAATACGTCTTTAAATATGGTGTTTCGGGTCATCTTGTAGGTACTTATTTATTGGAATTTATTTATATGTACATATGCCTGTACGATATTAAGTAAAATCTGAAGCATAAGATGACAAAAAATTAGACATGCATACATATTAGGGCGGGTCGATTTGTAGGGAGTGAAAAAATTCACCAATTTCCCTATGATTTCCGTATTCTATGGGTTATTCCATGAAAATTTGCCGAAGGAACCATACCTCTAGCGTTAAAATCGATTCCCCTACTTTTTGTTGGTAAAAAGTTCAAAAATTACGGGCATTTTTGTCCAAATTTTGGGCCATTTTTCCATTTTTTTCATGATTTTGTCCAAGACTATTACTTTCATGGCCATTTTTTTTTTGGCTCAATCCATTATTTAATTCAATTTACAATTCAAAACGAAGAGTTTAAGCCCAAATTTATCGAATTCGGTTGATTAATTCATGCGATATTGCTAAAACAAAATAACACATAAAACCAACTTTTTGATTTTTTCCCCTTTTATTTTTTTTCTACAAAAATTCAAATTAAGAGATAATAAAGTATCTATCAACCTATTATCAAAAAAAAATATTCAATTTGAGTGTAGTAAAAGACAAAATGTGAAAAAAAAACATTATTTTTTCTGAAAGTCTTGTTTGCTTTCAAGTCTGGGTGTTTTCGTACATTCTTTCCTGCAACTCGTTTAGCAGTGGCAGCCAGCAATTGGACATGTCTTTCCGTTCCTTGAATGTGTAAAGGAATTTGTCGATCATCGAACGGTGGCACTTCGTAATTTAAATATCCCTCCAAATGTTCATACGAATAACTTTGCGTAAACGGTGGTTCGAATAAAATGGTATCGTCATTTAAATCAGTCATATTTGTATATTCCGTACAATTAAAGTATATAAGAGATTTTTTATAAACTCTAAGTTCCGTTGGGTCGACAATATCTATTCGGTAAAATGTAAAATCTTCTTTATAGCAATGTTTCGTTTTTCCATTCTATCATCAAACAACATAGATAGCAAGATATTTTCTGAGTGTGCAAAATATGGATTATCTTGAATTACTGTATTTACAACTCCAAGTAAATTCGGTGGTAAAAATCGTGTCCAAGTAATAAATTTAATAAGTAATGTACTACCGTATGCGGCAGAGCTATAATACTTAACATTGAAATACATTGGCGTGTATACTTTTATTATATAGTTAGCCAGAATTTTTAAATTTTCAGTTGGATTATTAGTTGTCACATACAACCGTAATAATCTATTGGCTTTGGTCAGACAACGAGAATGTACAATTGGCCCTGGTTTTATGTGAGACAAATCCGCAGGAACCACACCATTAGAAATTGCATTGGCCATTAACATCAAGTACCTCGAATCGGTAGATAATTCTTCTGGATTTAAATCACCAGGAGGCATATTTTCCAAAGCGATTTCCTCAAAATCGGTTACCACCTGAAAAGAAAACATAAAAGCTAAAAAATAGAATGAAAAATGGTAAAGAATCAGCTATATAAATTACAAACCGGAAGATTTTCACAATCAGCAATGTTTGAGCTCAACTTTCCGGTAGTTGATCGTGGTCCAGTGGCGGTTGATTTGTCTAAAGTGTCAAACAAATGTCTAAACGGAAGCTCGTTAAAGTGCAGAAGACACACAAACCAGTGCAGTGGTATCTTTAAGTGTTTTTCGAATAGTCGCAAAATTCCACCGTGTACGCCAGTATTTGTTGGTTCACCATCAGCGCATATGGCAATTAATGAATCGAGAGACAATTGTTTTTCTTGGAAGAATTCGATCAATTTGTTGACTTTGCTTGCCGCAGTTTCACTTTCTAGTTTTGTGTAGCCTATCAATTGAGATTTTGGTTCCCTCAAAACAACTAGATGAGGTTCTTTAACCATCCTTGGATGCAACTTCTCATCAATTTTTTCTACAGTTAGAGCATCATTTTTCCTGCCGTCGAATGAAAATGATATCAAATTCGAGCCATCATACCGCTTACGAAGTGCGTCTTGTCTCCATTTTTCTCTTTCTCTACGAAGTTTACTTTTATCCATGATGACAAGATTGCCATGAGCATCTTTTACGCCCAGGTCTTCCATCAGAGCTGTTGCCAATGCTGATCCCATTCTATCATGCACACCAATTCTGTCACACATCATTGCATAGTTTTTAGTATTGTATCTGGGGGTGTATGTTTGTGGTGGTAGAACTAATTCTGAACCTCCTCTCACATCAACTTCCATTTCGTCATAATGTGGTTCGTATGTAGGATCGTTGCTCACTGGGATTGTTGGTATAGTCGTTGGTATCGTCTCTTCACTTCCACTATCGTGTTCCGGTATCGTTTGTATTCTGTCATTATATTGATCGCGCATGAAATCTTTTAAGTTTTCTGGGATAGATCCACATGAGCTGTCGTTTTCTTTCAAGTTGCATTTACATTTTCCAATGTTGAATAATTGGTTTGTTGATTCTACGAATTTTTTGAATTCTGTTGCGCGTTTTACTCGTTGTTTATCTTCATTACTATATGCGTCAAGCAAATTATTCAATTTTCTAATGATGCTACCTTTGAGTATAAGTTCAATATTAAGTTGATTCCAAATTTCTAACAATCTGTCTGCTACTTGGGGAATAAATGTTTTATACGAAAACATTTTGCTTTGGGCTTTTGAACGTTCGGCCAAGAAAAAATAGTACTTCAATATATCTCGTTTAGTTGACAGATTAATATCAGGTAATTCACAGGCCACGCTAAAAGAAAAAACATCATGAGAGACCAAATGTTGCAAACTACTGCGTTGGGTATCTGTTGGATTTTGTGATGAACCAGGCTCTGAATCCATTTTTTAAACCGTCACTAAAAGATTTAAATAAGTTTTTCATAGAATAATAATATAACTATTAACTATAATAGTTAGCAATGTTTTTACACTTACCTTTAAATCTTTTCTAAATTTCAAACTAGTTTGATTATTTGTTAGTTATTTCAAGTAACACTTCACTGAAATGACGCTCAAACAAAACTAGCATACACTGGAATATTATAAACAAACAAAAATAAAGAAGTCTATAAAGAAACTAAAAACAAAAAGAAATAAACAAACATAACACAGGGTGTGCACCCTGTGAAAAATATGCCAATAATGTAAAGCGCAAATCAGTCCAGTCGTAACGTAAGGTTCGTAAGCTTCGTAAGTCACAAAAATTGAGCCAAAAAAATGGCCATGAAAGTAATATTCTTGGACAAAATCATGAAAAAAATGGAAAAATGCTCCAAAATTTGGACAAAAATGCCCGTAACTTTTGAACCGTTGGACCAATGTTGGAGATTTTGTAAAATGAACAAAATGAGCTCACCTTTCCAACGCGCCTACTGGCGATTAAACCCGATCGATAGTTTTTGAGTTATGGATGTGAACGTGTAGGTAATATTTCATACGAACGTCAATTTGGGAAAAAATCTACCAACAAAAAGTAGGGGACTCGATTTTAACGATAGAGGTATGGTTCCTTTGGCAAATTTTCATGGAATAACCCATAGAATACGGAAATCATAGGGAAATTGTCGAAAAATAAATCGACCCGCCCTAATACATATATAACTCTAATGCTCTGATAATTAGCATATTCTTCTATAAATTTCAAATATTTTCATATAAATTCTGAAAACGTATGGCATATATTTCATAACTACAAATAAATACAAGAATATCACTTTGAAGTTTTTGAAAAATTTTAAAATCCTCACACATGACTCGCAGTTCGCAGTTCAGACAAAATCCAGTGACTAGAGATCAAGAGAGAGGTTAGTTTGACAGTTCGATGATAGAGTACTTACAAGTTTTTACTGTAGAAATTTTTGCCAAGTTCGAACATATGTTTTAAAAAATATGTTCTCATTGGAATTTTATTTTTTAATTAACCTTTAATTAACTAATCTGTAATTAAGCTTTATCTATTTCCTTGAAAATAGAAGTCAGTTTTAATGATTTGTAATGTTTTGTTCAAACTGCTGTTGTTGGTTCTTCCAATGTTAACCCTGCTGTTAGATTAGGACCATTTGGTCCAAATTTTTTCTGTTTTCCCTTGTAACTTTGGAACGGTGATATATACTGACTAAATTTTTCTGCTAATGGGGTCTTTTAATAAAACAATGTTATGTGCGAAAATTAAATTTTCTAACTTTATTCAGGACTGAGAAAAATACAAAATGACGAATCTTAGGTTAGAGGACCATTTGGTCAATAGTACATTTTTTCATTACCAAGCGAATGTAAATTCATGTCAAATATTTAGAAGATGTTTTTGATATGTCAAATACTTGCTTTAGAAATTATTGAACCAAAATAGTTACAAAGGATAAGATAAAATTATTATTTTGGATGAAAATTCCAGTATGGACCAAATGGTCCCTCAACCTAAGATTCGTAAATTTTTTCATTACCAAGCGAATGTAAATTCATGTCAAATATTTAGAAGATGTTTTTGATATGTTAGCGGATGTTTTTGATATGTCAAATACTTGCTTTAGAAATTTTTGAACCAAAATAGTTACAAAGAATAAGATAAAATTATTATTTTGGATGAAAATTGCAGTATGGACCAAATGGTCCCTCAATCTAAGATTCGTAAGTTTTTTCTAATCTAACAGCAGGGTTAACATTGCCAATCAGCTGTTTACATACAAATGTTCTTATATTTTTTCAAGTTTTTACTGGATGTCGTCTGTGTACTTTTTGTGGTATTTTCTCGTGGGAGAGTACAATCTGTCTTACTCTTGCAAAATAGATACTGGATATTTTTTACTGGAGAAGTACGAAGCAGACCTATTAACCGTGCCTGTTGGAGCTAAAATGGATGGGCCCGAAAAAAGAAAATGTTTGCCATTGGAAAATCTAAAATGCCGCGCTCTTTCACGCATTTAAAATCGTTACCTGCAGAGGCATGATGACCTCAGAAATCTTTGAACGCATTTTGCGCGATTGGGACAGCAGTTTGAAAAAAGATAAAAGAAAAATTTTACTATTGGTCCGTTCTCGATTCGAGAATGGGTACGATCTCAAATCGATATCGGATCCGATCTCGAATCGAGAATTGGTCCGATCTCGATTCGAGAATTGGTACAATCTTGAATCGATATCGATTCGACATCGGACCAATTCTCGATTCGAGATCGAATGAGGAATCGCGCCGATTCGGATCCGATCTCGAATCGGGAACGGATTTCGTTCTCGAAACAAGAATCAGATAAGTCGGATCCGATTCGGATCCGATGTGCTTATTGGGTTTCTGGTGTTTTTTTTTGTTACTCGCTCATTCTGTGAATCCGAGCTTAAACTTTTGGTAAGTTATGCCAATACTATTGGCAAAATTTTTGATGTGTAAACATCTATACGCTGGGAGTAAAAATCTTTTTCACAATACAATCACAAATTTAGAGTAAGATGTACGATGTAATCGTTAACCAACTGTAAAGCGTTATCAAATCGGTGTGAGCTATGTATGAGTGTATTAATGTACTCATACGCTGCATCCAATATACTCAACACCATCTAGTGTGCAATAGTAGCGACTAATTTGCACTAATTGACGTGCATTATGTTATCGTAGGCAAATGAAAACAAATAAATAAAATGAATACAAAAACATTTAATTTTAATAACTTTTAAAAAGTTTTTTTGCACTTTTAATAAGAAATTTACTAAAACAAAGCAAAATAAGGAAAACTAAAAACTAAACTTGTCAAATATAAGGAAAACTAAAAACTAAACTTGTCAAACTAAAAGTCTTCTTCGTCTTTGAGATTGTCATTCATACCTAACAGCTGCATATAAGCACCATCTAATGTGCAATAGTTACATTTCATTACATTTCAGTAAACAGCTGATTAATAACTTGTCAACCGCAATAAATACAAAATAATAAAATATTTTACAAAACACCAAAAAAATTATAACCCAGACCATAAAACAACACAAAGTGTATCAAACCTGAATGGAGGTAATGTTAATTCTAATAAAATTTCTATTAGATTCCAATATAAATTAAGATTATAACATATCTTCATTATGTACTGTTGCCTTACACTGAAGCTGGTGCACGACAATTGGGTAACAATCTCCATCTCATCCGAATTATTATGGGTGGAGATTTTGATACAAATTTTGCAAACACACAGTCGCAAGCTTTATCAAAATTTTTATTTGAAGTTTTCCACTTGCATATGAGTAATTCTCCACAAACCCCCACAACTCACAATTCCACTACTATAGATTCAGTTTTCCATAGATTTTTAAATACAATCGAGTAAAAAATTTGTATATGTATCTTATTTTAGTTACCATAAGCCAATATTAACTATTTGTACTTAAGGCATTTACCATAGATGGGCACTTTGCAGTACTACTAAAATTTCAGTAAAAATAATTCTTTAACTAGTAAATTTTTACTGATTACTACAATTTGTTTCAGCAATTTTTATAAATTGCCTACATGATTATGATGAGGTGCATTGACTTTTCAGTAACCAGTAATGCCCGATTACTGATTATTATGAATACGGCCCTATGATTTTACTGGTAATGCAAATTAAATTGCATTATCAGTAAAAATTTACTGCATTTTTTCAGTAATCAGTAAATTTACTGCTTACTGTAATTTTTAATGCAATACATATTTACTGCAGTGTGCCCATTTACTAACCAAACAAAAACCACAAAATTCCTATGTATTTACAATATTGAAAGTTTTGATACTTTTAATTGATTAATTAAAAAAATATACTAAAAGCATAAGTACTTCCAACTTAAAAAAAATTGTTCATTACTAGATGTTTACACATCTCCCCTGTGATCGGACTCACATTAATTTTTTGTTTTATATTAATTACTAATTGCTTCTACTTTTCATTTTTTTCTTTTCTTTTTTTACAGTTAACTGCTGCGTTCCGTGGCTATAAATACGTCGGAGTTTGGTGGAGAGATCGCGAGACGCTAGAGCCACTACTTATTCTATTTTTTACCGGGGCGCTTCGGCTGCCTCAAACGATTTTCTTTTTTGATATGACTGAGGAAGACGAATTAAAAAATCTGCTGGAACAATGGGAGTTCCCAGATATGTACAGTAGAGTCCCCACAAAATATATGAAAAGGAAAAGTATATTGCTTTCTTTGCTCCCCGCGACTTTTCTAAATCCTTAGGCTTAAAAAATAATATCTGCATCCCAATTTTTCAAATCTTGTTTAAACCGACCAGTCCCAATTGACCTAAATGCTAAAAACCGGCCTTAAAAATACTTCATTTCCTTTTTGGCCTTTAACTCCTAAACAAACGATTTTACGAGGTTTATTCACATAAGTTATTTTGACCAAAATAAAAAAGCGGACATTTCTTCAATACAAGCTTTTAACATATATCTAACCGTTAATGGCGTTTTCAACTATGAAAAGCAAAATTTTCCAAATTTTGGTGGCTCTTTTTTTCTTTAAATAAGACAAAATTTAAAAAAAAGAGCCCCAAAAATTTGGAAAATTTTGCTTTTCATAGTTGAAAACGCCATTAACGGTTAGATACATGTTAAAAGCTTGTATTGAAGAAATGTCCGCTTTTTTATTTTGGTCAAAATAACTTATGTGAACAAACCTCATAAAATCGTTTGTTTGGGATGCAGATATTATTTTTTAAGCCCAAGGTTTTAGAAAAGTCACGGGGAGCGAAAAAAAACCAACTTTTGCATTTATGGGGCTTCTAATGTACAGTGTACTTCAAAGTTAGTAGTTTTTTGAAACTTTATTGTAGTGGTATTATTTATACATAACTCTCTTCGGACAAACTCTAAAACCAAAGCACCACTTTCTTACTCATTATCCAACAGCAATTAAAAAATGTGGCCCTCTTAAAAATTTGTGGTCAATGAGATTCGAGGCTCATTCCAAGGCCTTTGATTCCATTAATCATAACATAATGTGCTTGAAACTAGAATCCACGTTTAATTTTTCCCCTTCCTCCGCTAGACTAATTCATTCTTATTTGGACAATCGTTATCAGTCAGTCTCTGCAAATCATACATTATCGAAACCATTATTAGTACCAAATGGAGTGCCTCAGGGATCAATTCTTGGACCAGTTTTATTCACTATGTACATCAATGATATCGCTGATCAATTACATCACTGTGACCTACATCTGTATGCTGACGATGTTCAAATATATATGAGCTGCAAATTAGATCAACTCGAAAATTCGGTACATAAAATCAATGCAGACCTGCGGCGCATACATAATTGGGCATCGGCAAACTACCTCTGTATTAATCCATCTAAATCTAAATGTTTTGTTATAAGACCAAGGCAAATGAGGCAAACTATTGAGCCAGAACTCTTTATTGATAGTGAAAGAATAGAAATAGTGTCGAAGACAAAGAACCTTGGTATAATTTTTAACAAAACACTAGCTTGGTCTGTTCATATACTATCCGCAACTGGTAGAACGTATTCCATATTAAGAACGCTTTGGAATTCTTAATATTTCACACCTACAAATATTCGTCAACTCCTTGGTAAGACCTATCTAATGCTTGTCTTACTTTATGGGTGTGAACTATGTGCTAGTACTTACTCTGCAAGTCTCGACAAACTAAATAGCGCATACAATGCTGTAGTAAGATATCTGTGTCAAAAAGGAAAAACATCTTAAGTGAACTTAGGAAAATATTGATTAAGTGCACTAGGATTACCACTGGGGTTTCAATTGCCTCCAGATCTGGTTTTTGTTTAATTTGACTTATGTATCAGGAAGTCATGCACCAGATATTGTTTACATATCTAATTAAATGTTAGAACATGTCATGGAAAATACCTCCTAAAGATGCTCACCTAAAAAAGTAGGAAATGCACATACGTCGTTTTTCCTTTCTGGCACAGATATGTTTATGGTTTGAATAAATATGATCATATATCTGCTGTGGCAAATAATTTGTACGGTAAATTTTCTGAGAATACGTTCCTTGATTTTTCTTCACAAGATAATATATACGCGTCAACCTTTCTATTTATATTATAGAATAATTTTCACTCGGACAAATAGATCTAATGATTTAATTCCAGTTAGGTGCAATAGTCTGATGTCCGATTGACAGTTTTTTGTAAATATTATTCGTCTTTGGAACCTACTACCTTCAACTATTCAGTTCATAAGCAATTCAGAACAATTTAAAAAAATTATTTTTGAACATTATACTCGTAACTAACTCAAGACAAATCGCTTATAATATCCTACAATAATATATACTTCTTTTATTTATTTTACCAGTTACTTTTATATGTTTTATTTTCCTTCATTTTATTTCATTTTAATTTCTTTAAAGCAACAACTGGTTTCCAATTCATTTTTATCATTTAAACTTTTACTTTTAATCTATGTTGTATTAATTTTACTTTAAAAACACGTTAAATACAATCATTAAATTGTTAACAATTGATTATAAGTAACACATACTAAATCCTGTACTATAATTATAGGATTTTAAGTCTTGTTGTGCAGGATGTTTCAAATAAGTAAATAAATAAATAAGTAAAATAAAACAATAAATAAATATTTTCAAAAATTTTTAAATACTTTCTCTTTGGTATTTGACTGTTTTTGCTCCTACATTTTCCTTAAAGATTAAAGCCAAAATTGGTTAAAGGCCAATATTAGTCTTTGTGTGTTTACAGTCTTTGGTTGTGGCATTCAAAGTTGGGGCATTTTTTATAATATATTAAATTTAATACAATAGGTTGCATACGTTGGTAAGGAGATTAGAAAACAAAGTTAAAAATTTGTTCGAAGAACTCAAACCAGTTCGGCGTGACTTTGTTTACATAACTGCCCGGAAAATAATATAAATTTAGTACATGCGCGAAGTTAAGATAGCTAAAAACATAGACAGGGTGGGGAAAAAACCATCATCTGGTTTTCTCTCGCTGTCACTTTTGTTTAAAGTGAAAACTCATTTGGGTTTTAACCATAGATTATCTTATACATAAATTTGTCAACTCGCTCACCCGTTTAATGATTGAAGGGAAGCGAACTCGTGTTTGAACATGAAGGATTTTGTTCGACGTTGCTGACATAAGTTCGTTTCCTCATTGACGGATAACAAATCTATAAGTACGTATAAATTAACCTATGGTTTTAACTGATTATATTTACCATAAAGTATTAAGGTATAGACTATTTACTTTCACACTATACGTGGTGCGGTCGGTGCGATAGAGAGTTATTTGACGTAAATTGGCTTACACCAGGTAGAATTACACAAATTGTTGCCTTAAATTTTTCATGTCGTTTTGATGAAACACTGTGAAATTTGAACGTATTTTTGACTTTTTAGTTATCTTTTTTTGGTAGAATATGTTTGTGGTGTATATACACAAAAATTTTAATGCACAAATCGAAATGTCGTTGCTGATTTATTGTTGGATGGTTTGAGCCATTGCCTCTATCTGGTATTATTAAAGCAACACTTTCCAACATCCAACCGCCCATCCGCAACACACCAAATGTCATCAATTTACTGAGAAAGTTGGCGTCTCTATGCGTCACTACTCTTTGATATTTACTCAAACTTATAAATTTAGTTTCACATAATTTTGAAAATTATGTCCCACAAAAGTCCTGCGTCGGCGTTGATGCAAATGTTTTCATTATATTTTGCATAACTGTAACCCCACAAAGTCATGTTGTCAATTCCGGCTGGAATGTTATTCTTCAACTCCTCCAAGGGGCGGGGTTGTTCGCGTACTCAAGCAACTTCAAATATCTCTAGATTCCCTAGATGAAGATGTCCGGGACAGTCAATTCAGGAGATATAGATAATCAGGAGATATATAAATCATATATATATAAGGCATCCTGCAAAATATTCATTACTTCGCATGCAGTGTGACAAATGGCCTCGTCCTATTGGAACCCATATTCTACAAGTCCAGATTATCAACTTCCGGTAAGGCAAATTCAGTCTGCATGGCTCTATAGCGGTCGCAGAACACCCTAATACAGTTTATTTATTTCGGGGGTCCAGTAAAGCAAGATATGCATCTTATAGTTATAGTACAGGATTTTATACGTTCAATTGAATTTAATGAAACATGTGTTAATTTTACTGTTACTGTCGGCTCTTTCGGAAAAATAAAGTCCAATCACATTTTCCCACGCATCTGCACACCACGCTATGACTTCGAGAGGGTGTAGTGGTGCTTCAAGAATTATGCGTAGATATTCTGTCCTGCAGAACCCACAATTCATTTTATTGGGATATTTTCGCCAAAAATTCGAGTTGCGATAATAGCACTGACAAATTATTGTGCGATTCGTTGATATTCATAATAAATTTTGCACGTGTCTAATTCACGCTTGTCCAACCGGCATACGATGTCATTTGCAAAAATTACCGATTTTCCAATAAGGTGATAGTAATTGTCCCACCTTGTACGAGTATCTACCAAGTAAAACTAAACTGGAGTCATTCAAAATGCATCAATTCCATTTTATGTATAACAGCACAAGTGGTCCAATTCGTAATTTTAAACTTTTTGAGTGGCTTTGGATAAAACATTAAAACCAGTTGTGTTTTTGGGGGCTTCTGATCGACCAAGTACTCATCGACCATACGTTTTTATCGGAGGTACCAGAATGGGAGTGACAAACTCGCACACGTTTAGAAGGTGATTGCTGTTTGACAAAAGACTACCAAAGACTGATCGCTTGGATTGTACGGGAGTTATAGCTTTTCATGGCTAAGTTCTTAATAGTGTCACCGTTCTTAAGCGAAGTGACCATTGTCAGAGGAAATGTAAGACCGTCAGATCAGGTATCGGGCCCACGTTCTCATGTACAACTGCCGCACACACTCATCGTTGCACCACCTAGTTCTAGGTTAGGCTAAGAAACGGGTGTCCCAAATAAAAAGGAATAACTTAATTTATATTGCATTGTAAATTGGAAATGTTCTGATTAAGTGTGAAATATTGTATCTGATCTATTCATGAATTTTTAGATGATATTTTGACAAAGATGTGGCTCTATTTCACCGGCAACACGTTGGATCTCAACCTTGACATAAGGAATCATTTGACGTTTATTCGCAAAGACGATTTCGGTCTGGAAATCATCCAAGAAACCCATTGATTCATACGCGGAGTGGCATGTGGCGCCGTCATGCTGAAACCACATATTGTCCACATCCTAGTCACACCGACTGACCAAAATCCGTACCAGACCGTTGCTCGTTATGGATGCATTTGTTTCTCATGGACCAATTTTCTAAGCCCCCAATTCGACAATTGTGCTTGCTGACGACCCTATTCAGATGAAAATGTGCCTCGTCGGTGGCGATGATTTGTTTCGAAAAATTGGCACCGAATTCACTTGCTCCGTCACCCATTCAACCAATTGCCATCACTGTCCATGGTCTGCTGGCTTGAGCTCCTGAGTGATATGGGTTGTACACGGGTGAAGGTGGAGGTCTTTTGTCAAAATTCGCTGCGTTGTGATTCGCAACAATTGAAGTTGTTGTGCACGATGTCGAATTGTTGTTGTAGGCGATACTTTTGTTTACAGCAGAAATATTTTCGAGAGGTCAGCCGGTACGTCCAGAAGTCATACAGTCCATAACCGATCCGGTTTCATAAAACTTTTTGATCTCTCTTCGAATTGTTCAAGCACTTCCACGGTCGAAAAATAACACGGATAGCTTTTTAATACCCGGAACAATAACAGCTGTCACATTTCAGAGCTGCCACTTGCACAGAAAAAATTTCACAAAATGTAAGTCGTGCTCTCTCATTGCGCCACCCTTTGAATGTGGCTATCCATATCGACACCCTCAGTCCAATGGGTATCTAATATTCCCTCACCATTGTTGAAACTGTACATTGACCTGTAAAGATAAGGGTGGTTGTGGCCATATGATGCCTCATTCCAGCATTTTAGCACATGGCTGCAGAAGATACGTATGTAAGTCCCTGACGAACCAATAAGAATTTCGCGAAAAACACCCAAGATAGCTTAGCTCGAAGTGAACCCCAAAGTTATCCATGAAAAGCATAAGCTTCATCGATAACTACCTAGCTGCCTGTTAGATCCAACGTCAATTGGTCTCAACTTTATTTACAGAAGTGTCCTGTTGACTGACCCCTTCGTTCGTGCGATTTAACGCCACCGCTGGATTACTTTTTATGGGGCTATGTTAAGGCATTGGTATATGCCGACAAACCAGCAACTCTTGAAGCATTGGAAGCCAATATTCAAGCCACCAATGACGCCATACGGCCAGATATTAGGGAAATAGTAGGCAAAAATTGGATTGATCGAATTGACCATGTAACTCGTAGCCGCGGCGGACATATGCCGGAAATCATGTTTAAAAATAAATGTCATGCAAGATTATAGTAAAAAAAAATCATTCCAGCAATATTTCTGTCTTATCATTTTAAGTTCTCACGCAGTTAAAAAAAAACACCCGTTGTAATGCAATGTTGCAAGAACACTGGAAATGTATGGTAAACAATTAGTCTTGATGCAGAGGCTTAATGACCCGGCCTCGTATTTCACAAGGTTGCACGTGTACATTGCACTCGATTGAGTTGATAGCAATTTGGTTGGATTAAATTGAATATTTCAGTAAAGTTATTTAATATTCTACTTTATTTACAGTAGAGGGCAAAAAATTTACGTTTTCAAGACCCCTAAATTATTAATTAATTTAAACGATTTATTTACTTAAACATTTTGTATGGCCATTCGTGGTTTTATTTGTTAGGAAAATTTAATTATAATTGAAAGAGCATTGTACTTAGATAGAGGTTTATGCACGCAAAGGAAACATTTTTTTATCCCCAGAATAAATCTCAGGTAAACATAGTTAGTCAAAACCTAAATTTTTTTTGACACAAGCATACAATTTCCAATTCTCTAAATTACTTTATTTACGGGAACAGAAAAACGTTTACAATTAAGTGGAAAAAATTCTTTACGATAAATAAATAACGCCTCCACTAAATGTTTTTCGTTTACCGTAAACGCTTTACAGACTTTTACGGGAAACGAAACGTATTTACAGCGAACTTCATTTTTGTTTAACGTGAACCAGTTAAATTTAAATGAGTGTGTGATATGCGTAAATATCGAGATTTCCTTGTTGGTTTAATTTGAGTTGTTAATTTAAAGAGTTGGTTATTGGCGATGCTTTGTACATAGAATAATTGAGCTACCTACTAGATCAGGTCCATGCAAATTAAACAAAAATTTGGTTTCTCCATGATTGCCCCAACGTTTCGTATATGTTTTGTTGAGATCTTCAGGGAAATTTTTTTATCAATTTTATTTGATTATGTACATACATAATCAAAGTCAAAATTATTGTCAAGTGAATAAAAATATAAATAAAATTTTGTTTCATAGAAACTAACCTCACAATCTAACCCTAATATCACATAACTTGCTTTTATAAAATAACAGAATAGACTTGATTTCGTAGAACCAAGACAGAATCAATGCTAGAGTTAGAGAAGTGTATGTGTGTGTGTTTAAACAAACCTGTCGATTTCGCAATTCGAGCAATTCTTTCCGACATGTCTGATGTCTGAAAAGTCTGTTAAATCTCTGTTATTTTGTGCGACAACTATCCGACAAATCTGCACATTCAATGACATACATTTGCAACATCGCAAGGAAATTTAGTAAGAGAGAATTCAGCTAGAAGTGAGCTCCCCAGTAGGACTAGTATACTATACGTGTTGGCATTCGTATAGTATACAAACTAGGCAGGGGTACTGTTATCTTCACTATACCTCTTTAATATACGTTTGTTAAGGAATGGCCGCTTGTGTGGGTACAACTAATATAGCATACAAAGTATATGGAAATGTTTACAAATGTTTACAATTCTGATGAAAATGTATGGCGTAATGTTATACAATCAGTACCTAGAGTCGAATTGAATTGTATATAGAAACGTTTGTAGCGTAGTCCTTAATGCGAAAGAGAAAATATACAGAATTGTGTACAACGCCAATACCACTGTATATACCATGTATTCCGGCGCGTACAGAACTACTCAAATTAATTAATATTAATAATTTGCAATATTTATGTACATTACAATTTATATTTTATTTACATATTTTTATAAACCACGTGCACACGCTTACACGTAACAAACACTACTAACGGTTTATTAAGAATAAACACATTATGACTGTTCACGTTTTCAAAAACAATGTATGCTAACAAATATAATATCCAATCCAAATTCTAATGAAATCGAATCAAACATGTTAAGCTTCGTCAATGTACACTTTTCAGTAAACAAAGTATGTGAAGATGTATGAAGTTGAATTAGAGACGAACACAAATTTGTGTCTATATACAAAGTATACGAAGATGTGTGGAGTTATCTTTTGGGTCTTATACACAACCTCTGTATACTTTCCGAAGTATTCGGGAAAAGTTCTATTGGGTCACTCTTTGAGCGAGAATTCTGCTCACCCTCTGATGGGAATTTTTGTGTGTTCGACTTTGCTGTTATGTTTGCATTCGGGTCTCTGAAGGGAATTTTTTGTTTGGTTTTATTAATGTTGCTGCATTCCATTATAGTGTTTAATGCACTGGTGACCAGCCCATACCGCAATTGCGGAGACCAACACATAAACAAAGTCACACTTATTCTTATGATCTTGTATTCAGTCGTCGCTGTAGGGCTGCGACATCGACCTTAAAACATCGATGTTTTTCAACATCGATGTTTCAAATGAGAAACATCGATGCCGATAAAACATCGGTTAAAAACATCGATGTTTGGAAACGTTTCTGCGCACGTATTCTTTTCCCTCTGACATTGACTAAAAAAAAAAAAAGGTCGTCAAGTGAGAAACATCGATGTTGATCCAACATCGGTTACAAATGTTTCTGCGTGTTTTGTTTTCCCTGAAGTGCAGATTTATATATGTCATGTCGACGATATTAAGCAAAAACATACAAAAGTTGATTAGTACTGCTTTTTTATTTTTATTGCTAAAAAACTTTAATAAAAAACATCGATGTTTTCAAAATAAAAAATTTATAGAAAAAACATCGATGTTTTCGAATTGCTAACAAAATTATATAAAAAAAAACATTAATTTACAAAATTAATATATCAATTGTTTGGAGCGACACGAGACGAGGTTGACGGCACTTTTACCACACTATCGTGCACTTTCGTTTAGCTACCCGGTTTGCTGAAATTACCGCACAGTTCTCCGATTGTAGGTCGATTATGCTACCCAAAAAAAAGATGATGTGCACGAAAAGTATTTTGATTTTAACTCTCATTTTTGTAAGTCTTTGTACGATGCTCAATTTTGTATCCCTCCATGGTTGAATTTGTCAAACACTGAAAAAAGAAAATGTCAAATTAGGTTAGGCAAAAAACTGTATGTTAAGGCGGGACTTACAATTAACATCGTGCATTATGCCTTTTATTCCACATCCCAAAACTTGGAATGGACGGTCTGCAAAAATAGAATTTTTTGAAGCTTCTCCCCTGAGATACAGCTTCTTCTGCTTGACGCAATGTTCCCAGCAGGGGAGAACACTCTCTCAGAGGGGACGGAAGTGGCCATAATAGATAAATATTTAATGGCCGTTTTCATCAAGACCGAGTTTTTTGGCACATATCCCTGTTGCCATGTTTCCAAGGGATTTTCATTTAGCCTTGATACAGGACTTTTTAAATAGACTGACAATTCTGCCGGCATTTGAGCAGTGTCCATTTGGTCAATCGCCCGGGATCTCTTTTTTGCTTTCCAATTCTCCTGCACCAGTTTATGGTGCTCGTTCCAAAAGTTTAAGCCTGAAATAAAACATACAATCTTAAGAATTTGTTTTATATATATTCAAGTTAATACCTGAAGGAGCTGGTTTTCCTGGGCTATTGGTGTAGGATGAATGGCCATCCGACTCCGAAGAAGATTCTTCGTGTTCTTTAATGTCCCTGCTTAATCTTCTTATTGCTGTTGCTAGGGCAACACTATCTTCAAAGTGTATGTTTTTAAATCTAGGGTCTAGCAGAGTAGCAATTGAAAAAAATGGATTATTTTCAATGCCATCAAAACGTTTTTGGAATTGCTGCTTTAATGTTTCTTTAGTTTTGATGCCAAAGCTGGTGGTCACTATTGCCTCGAATATTTTTTCCTTCATTAGCCTTAAAACCACTAATATTATCCGATTTGCATAAAAATTTTACTGCATTTTTTTTTCACATAACAGTATAAAATGGCAGGGTGCCCCCGTAACAAATTCAGATTTTCAAAAATAAGAAGTACCCTAATATACATGAGTACATAATTTTCATGTCGAAATAGACATGTATTTTAAAAAGTTTTCTTACCTGTAGACTCTGATGCTTGTTACATACTTGTACTCGCGCATGCACGGCTTGTACTCGGCATTTCTTCCGTCAGGTCCGTGATTTCAGTCACGCCAGATGTTGCTGCCGGTGTACTTTGAGTTGATTTTGAGGGCGTCGAGGTCATAAAATGTTTCGAATAAATAGCTTTATGTTTGGCCTTTATATGACCAATCAAATTGGTAGTATTACCGCTGGATTTGATGTTCTTTTTGCACACATTACATGAAGCAGAATTATGTGCAGTTTTAGAAAAATGTTTCCACACATCACTTTTTGGCGGCATTTTCAATCCTGTACTAATTAAAAAAAACAAATACAATCAACCCAACACACTGAAAAAATCAAAAGGTCTTACAATTGCTACTATAGGCTGGTATAGTTTTCAGTTGGCTCTGTTAACAACTGCTTTCTTAGCTATGGATGCGCCGGAGATGCTGCTGGTGTTATGGCCGAGTTGCTGCTGTGGAACTGATTGGTTTTTTGTTTGAACAATTTCCTAGAAAATGTAAACATTTTAAATAAAATTTAACACTTTATTTTTGCGCGCAAAACAAAACCTTTTCGCGTTTACTTAGTTTGTCTTTTCACCTTTTTTTATTACCTCTCTCGTTCACTTTTATTGGTTTTGTTTTGTCTTTATTATTTACTTTATTATCACTTTACTCACTCTATTCAATTTATACTCTATTTTCACTTATTCACTTTTTGATGTGCACAGAACACATTCGCTTTGAATAAAATTTTGCATAGAATTTTATAAACAACGAAGGCATCAGAAAACGGTGTTGTATATTATGGCGTCAATCACCTGCGCACAATGGCGTCGGTTGGCGTTTGGCGGCGAATAAATGAGCAAATATATACTATGTATTTGAGTTTATGTTAATATTTTATGGTATTTTTCTTTATAAACCCAAAAAAGAAAATGAAAATATTAAATACAATTCTTTAATAACTGGCTTAGTTATCAAGATTTAAAATGATTGACAACCTAGGAACAAATAAAAGCTGCAAGCAGCAGCGCTGACAATCAAAACATCGATAGTTTTTTATATAAATTTGTTAGAAATCCGAAAACATCGATGTTTTTTCTATAAATTTTTTATTTTGAAAACATCGATGTTTTTTATTAAAGTTTTTTAGCAATAAAAATAAAAAAACAGTACTAATCAACTTTTGTATGTTTTTGCTTTATATCGACCAATAGGGTGATATATACGCCGGCACGTCATATATAAAAGCGAAATCTAAACATCGATGTTTGAAAATATTAATGTTTGTTTATATAATTTTGTTAGCAATTCGAAAACATCGATGTTTTTTCTATAAATTTTGTTAATTTGAAAAACATCGATATAAAAGGCAGCACTCATAAAGTTTTGTATATACTATTTGCCTTTATATCGACGAATAGGGTGATTTGTATATTGACAACACATATCTACAAGAGAATTTCAGCAAAAACAAAACAACGATGTTTTTATTTAGTTTGTTAACAATTCGAAAACATCGATATTTCTCATTTCATTTCTGCAAAATTAAGACACCTCCAAAAACATCGATGTTTTTGAATATTTTAAGCATAAAATAACTCCAGTATACATAAAATAACTCCAGTATAAATAAAGTTTTGTATATCGTTTTGTAAACATCGATGTCGGTAAAAACTTCTACGCCGATCGTTTGTTACTTCAACCGCGCCATTGAATCGCTGTAACAACGGTCAAAAACATCGATGTTTTCGCTCACGCCGCCGATGAGTTTGTGACTAAAAAAAAAAAAAAAGGTCCTCAAATGAAACACATGCGAAGCCGACAATTTAATTTTGCCTCGGCTCACAACCAGTCCGAAAGCAAAAACATCGATGCAAACATCGATGCAAACATCGATACAAAACATCGATGTTGGAAAAACATCGGCACTGTTTTTAAAACATCGATGTCGATGTCGCAGCCCTACGTCGCTGAGAAAGCGACGTGTAAACAAGTAGGCGGATGTATGCGTCTTTTCCTGATATATCAGCAAAAACTTCATATACCCGTGCTCATGTGCATACGTCGCTGTCTAAACGACGACTGAAGCAACATCGTTTTTCTCACCAATACTACTCCATACAAATTTTTGGTCACCTCTGGTTTAATGCGATTTTGTTCTTGTTGTTTTTAATTCCGTTATCTTGCATTCCACTGTCAGTTTTTTTGTGCGATGGGTATGTTTTAAATCAAACGGTGAGTAAGCAAGTGCATATGTAAGTGATTTGTGTCCAATAAAAATAAAGTAAATTTTAGAAAACAGAACTCGTTTAAAACATATGTATGTCCGATAAATGTCAGAATTGTCTGAACATTGTCGAACACAATGTTCGACAAATGTCAGAATTGACTGCGCTTTGTCGGACAAAATGTTCGACAACTGTCAGAATTGTTTGAACATTCTTGGACAAAATGTCCGACAAACTTCAGAATTTTCTGCACATTCTCGGGCAAAATACCCGACAAAGCAGAGAATTGTCTGCACATTCTCGGACAAAATTTCAGATTTTCCTCCGAATTCCCATCAGAATTCTGTAAGAAATTCTGCACAAGTATCAGAATTTTAACAAAATTATCGGTCCGCATTCTTGTCAACCGTTCATACAACTTTCTGCAAGAATTCTGACAGAACTCGGCATCAGACTCGGCTACTTGTGCAGACGGTCTGTCAGAATTCGGACAGAAGTCGGAAGGAATTGCTCGCTGGGGTATGACAACTTTGGGGCAAATGAAATATGGAAAAATATGGATTTTATGATTGAATATTTTTATATTTATATTGTTTATATTTATTATATTATTTTTTATTTATTATATTTATTATTTACTATTATTATATTTTATGATACTAAGTAGTAAACGAAAATTTTATGGGACAAATTACCATGCATGTGTTTTTCACAATATGATGAGCATTTTTCTAAAATCAGATACTTAATCCTTGGGTCTTTCTCAAGTATAAATAGCTCCATCCCACTGACATACCAATGCATTCCAAAGAGTTACGAATACTTGAAGTAACTTCGTCTATTATTCAACTATACCTTCTTTTGATTGACAGTGTGCTGGGGAGTGTCCCGGTTTTGTGTGAAAGCTTTTCAAAACTGTTTGGAATCAATAACCAATTTCAATATTTGTGATTTATCTGTTGTTACATTTGCATATAAGTATACAACTTCATATTACAAAAGCTATTTGTCGATTCGTGGCCCTAAAATTCCTTATTTACACGAGATTTTCATATGTGTAACAAATTTGGGTCCATAGATAGGACGGTTGAATTTTGATCATGTTAGTCAATGTACAAATACGCAATGAACTTTATTTTAATAATAAAGTAGTGATAGACAACTAAATTTTGAATTGTGTAGAATTTATAATTGAGGGCTACATTTCATGATAGACCAATCAAATTGATGTAAATGCGTGCAAATGTTTCTTCAATTTGATACTAAAACAGCTGCATTGTTTGGGAACTTATTTAACATTATGATGTTGTTTGTTGACCTTTTATTTTGTCTGTTTTTAATTAGTTTGGCTTGAGGTCATAAAGTGAAAATATCAGCGGCTTTGGCTATTTTTTAGAGATTTATTAAATATTCCCAATATTTTGATTAGCATCGCTAATCATCCTCAATGTTGTATAGACAAAAATATAATATTAATTACATATTGACGTCAAATCGATTGACAATAATTACATGTATTATAAATCACAAAAAAAAAACCAAATTACTCGTACGCCGTGTGCAAGCTTTCGTCAACTAAAGTGTTTACTTTTTGTGTGTCCATATATTTGAGCTTATTGATCAATCTCAGTCTTGTAATTGAGTCTTTTCTCTGAGGGAACGTCAATTATGTGCAGCATTTCGAGAATAAAACGTCGGTAGTAATTGACTTCATCCGCTAAAATGTCAACGTCGTCAAAGTTAAGCGTGGGCTGCTAATGCTGTTTTCTGTTCCCTTAATCTTATATCTGATTTCGTCAATTTCGTCATCGTGGTGCCAACGTATTCCCTTTGGCATACGTCAGTCTTGTCCCCATTGCATTTTATCCGATACACAATATTAGACTTATCCTTTTTCGTCACTTTTGATTTTGTCCGGCTAAATATCCTGCTCAGGGTACGAGTATTATGTGATTTTAACTCCAGCTCATATGACTCTTTGTCATAGATATCGGAGTGCTTTAGTCTCTCGGAATAGGTCAGAGATTTGTAAATTTTCTGCGGGGTCTCGCCTCAGGCCGAGAAATCATTTTTACGAAGAATTTTCTTTATTTTCCTTCTATTCTCCGCACGGTACTCCTTGTCGCTGATATTCAGAACTCTGTTTATGAAACTTGTCGCCGTGATGATCATAATTCCCTTAGGGCGCTTAGAGTTGAAGTTAATTAATCTTCCGGAACCTGTAGTCTTCTGGCACCAATCGAGTTTGAGCTGGTGGCCTTGCCTAATTACAACCGAGGTCAGGTAGGGTAATCTGTACCTCGTTTCTGTAGTTCACGAATCGAAAAAGTTCTCACATTGAGCATGAAACTAAAAATTCCATCGTTTCTCGATTTGTGAGTAAAAAGTATTTCTGTATATCAATGCGAAAAGAGGCAACACGGATGACGTTTTTACTGGAATATTCCAAGAAAGCTGTCAAGTAATAAAAAGTAATAAAGAACGGGGAAAAAACTATCGAGTGCTCTGCAATTCCTTTTGTTTTCATTCGCAATGAAGTTGGATGCAAAATAATTCGTTTGTTTGTTTTTGATGGTTGAAACAGCGCGGTAAAGAACAATTGAAAAAAAGACGTGTGTTAAAGAGTGAATTGTTAAAAAAAAATTGAATAAAAAATTGAATAAAAAAACTCTGACTAAACAGACGTTGTTTTCTACAATTTGTGTTGGAATTTAACTCTCCAAACTGTCTCTTGCAAATTAGTTGACATATATTCAGCTGTATTTTCTTTATGCTTTTTTGATTTCTCTGCAATATTCTGAAAAAATTAATTGAAATATATAACAAACAAGATATAATTCTTATATTCTCCACTTAAATTGTAAATTCTTAATTTCCTAAAAAGCCTTTTTGTAGAAACAATATCAAAATCTCGCACCGTTTTAATTTGTGAGTATTAACATGGTTAACATGGTGGCTTTAAACTTTAAAATGCCAGTAAAATCGTTTGAATAGGTTAGGAAGGTAGGAAAAATTATGAATGTGGTTAAAAAAGGGTAAAAAGTGTGGCGAGATGGGTAAAACTAGAAAATGCGAGAAAATCGTTTGAAAAGGTTAGGAATGAGGCAAAAATTGTTTATATGGAAAAGGGGTCAAAAGGGGTAAAACTATAAAATCGAGCAAAATCGTTTGAAAAGGCTAGGAATGTGGGAAAAATTGTGAATGTGGTTAAAAACGGACAAGAAGGGGCAAAAGTAGTAAAACTTGAAAATGCGACCAAATCATGAGGTAAAATTGGAAAATGCCCGAAACTAGATTTTTTGCCCAGGTACACTATATTTAACATATTCCAAATCATTAAAAATGATTTTCCTCGCATTTTGAAGTTGAACCTTTAAATGACCCTTCTACAGTTTTTTACCCACACACATTATTTTTAATAAATTTGTTATCATTGGTAAATATTTTTGCTGTTATTGCAAGTTATACCATTTTTTCCAATTTTTCCCCCTTTGTACCCACAGACACTATTTCTAAACATTCCAAACGATTTTTTTTTCATTTTGTAGTCTAATTCTTTTTCGCGAAATTTTTAACCATTTTTAACCGCATACACTAATAATTGACACTGTGAGACAAAATTAGATTTTTTTCAAAATGATGGGGATCTGTCAACGGATTCCGGTAGAAAGGTCTATAAAAATATACGTGTATCGGCGTTTTACCAGATCTGACCAGAATTTTTTTTAGGGCGGGTCAAAGTTTCCGCCCCTCGGAAGTTTCCTTCAACATATCGGCAAGCAAAATTGTGTGTTCCTTAGTTCTGTGGTTAAAAGTGTGTTCAGAAGTTTTATAGGAAAGATTCAGATACACATTTTTGTGGAACAAATTAACCCTCTAACTGTCACGTATTACCATAATTTTTAATTTTTTTTTGAAAACTCGCAAAAAACTACTTCAAAATGTTCTACAAAAAAGATCGCCATCAAATTTCACTATATGTGTCCGAACATTCCAAAACACAAATCTTAGCCCAAGTGCTAGATTAAAGCTGAAATATCACAAAATTCATTATATTATGTGGACTATTTTTAATGGAAACGGCAAAATGACAAAATTCATTATTAACCCTTAGGAGGCAGTTAGTTTTTGCTTATTATCTAGCACTTGGGCTAAGATTTGTGTTTTGGAGTGTTCGGACGCATAAAGTGCAATTTTGTGGCGATAATTTTTGTAGAACATTTTGACCACGCTCTCCGTAATTTTGAAGCAATTTTTTGCAAGTTTTCAAAAAAAAGTGAAAGTTATGGTTATACGTGATACTTAGAGGGTTAATTTGTTCCACAAAAATGTTTATCTGAATCTTTTCTATAAAACTTCTGAACATATTTTGTACCTCGGCAGTAAGGAACACACAATTTTGCATGCCGATATGTTGCTGGAAAGTTCCGAGGGGCGGTAATTTTGACCCGCCCTAAAAAAAAGATTCTGATCAGTTCTCGCAAAATGCCGATACACGTATATTTTTTTAGACCTTTCTACCAGAACCCGTTGACAGAACCCCATCATTTTTTTTGGTGTCGCACAGTGTAATTGATATATCCTCGGTCATTGTCCAAAACAAATTTTGGTCAGCCTTTAGTAGCTTTATTTTAACTTATATTCCAATTATTAGCCGACCTCTAGACCCAATCATTCCATACTAATGATCTCGTTTCCCATTGTTCCATCCGATTTTTTATTGTTTTTATAATTATGTTCTTCCTGATGGACGTTCATTATTTACTGCACCTTCCACAACATTCCAATCGATTTTTATTGTAGTTGCCTCTTATGTATATCCATATTCAAAAAAATTCCACTCGCGATTCGAAAAATTCTGTTCCTCTTCACTATAAAGCTCTCACTTCCAGTAAAATTAAAATTAAACTCCGAATAGAATTTTTATTTTTTATATTTGATTCGCTCGGGAGCGATTCAAATAAAGAAAAATTTTAAAAATTAACCATCTAACAGTTTTTTTTTCAACTAGTGCTTATTTCGTGAATGGTAACACTTAGCTCATGTCTGATTTGACAGATAATTAGTTTTATCCTTCCGCTGAACGAATATGGTTGGGTATTCGCTTGAACAACGCTGGGAAATATGGGAAAACTGGGCCTGCGATCGACTTACAGAAGATGTCGATTTTGCCAACAAAATCGTCTTTTCAGATGAAGCTCATTTTGATCTTGGCGGGTATGTAAACAATCAAAATTGTCGCATTTGGGGCACAGAAAACCCCCAAAAAGCCGATGCACCCAAAACGAGTCACTGTTTGGGGCGGATTTTGGTCCAGAGGCATAATTGGGCCATTTTTCTTCGAAAATGAGCAAGGAGTGGCCGTTACAGTCAATGGCGATCGTTATCGGGCCATGTTGAACGAATTTTTGTTCACAAAAATTGAAGAGGAGGATATTGGCAACATTTGGTTTCAACAGGACGGCGCTACGTGCCACACAGCCGAAGCTACACTCGATGTTTTGCGCCCTGTTTTTGAAGATCGCATTATCAGCCGCAGAGCTGATGTCGTTTGGCCACCTCGGAGCTGCGATTTGACACCGTTGGACTATTATTTGTGGGGTGCCTCAAAGATAAGTGTTACGCCGACAAGCCAGAGACAATTGACGCTTTAGAGGACAATATTCGTGAAGCCATTGGTGAAATACAGCTGCACGCAATCGATAATGTGCTTAAAAATTGGACCGATCGTGTAGGCTAGTGCATGGCTACCCGAGGCAGCCATTTCAATGAAATTATTTTCCATTATTAACCGGAAGGATTGTACTTTCAAATAAAGAAAGAAATTTGAGAAAATATTCAGTAGTTTTTTTTATGGCATTTTCAATAAAAAAAAAGTTATTTGTCGGACCCGTTATAATAAAAATGTCACAGATTTGCCAACTTTCTGAAATACAGCCTAATATACATTAGGGATATGAATTTTTGCAATATTTACATGGCCGTATTAGTGTATTCAAAACCGGTTTCTAAAAATCTGTTGGTTTTCTAAAAATTGCTACTTTCGAAGAACCGGTTTCACCGTTTATATCAAGTTGATTAACCGTTTTTTTCGGCTTTTGCACAACTGATATAACACCACAGAATTACACACCTAAAGCCTTTTTCATAGCTCATTATGATTACTGGCCCCATCACACTGACACAAAAGACTGTGCCAACGAATTATTTCGCCGATAATTTACTGAAATTGGTTGTCCAACGGCATTAGGTGTCATATCTGCCAAATTAGATTTAGATCTAATTTCTGGATCTAATGAGAACACAGGTGGTATGTTAGCTGAAATGTATTCACACAGTATTCACACTCAAAAAATAAGTACAAAACATCCAACGGAATATTTGCTCAATGATGATTTTGCAAAATTGGCTAAGTCAAAAATGTATGAGAAGAGATAGGTTGAATAAAATAAATAAATAAGAGGTGGGACATGCAAAATTTGGAACTTGAACCTCCCGGTATTTCGAAGTAGATGACCCATTTAAATCTATGAGGTATCAGATTATTTGTTAGAGGCTAGACATTTTCAAAATGGGTCGCTTTACGCCCTAAAATATATTGGGAAATATTAAAAATTTTCTGCCTAAGTTATGGGTCTTCAACTCAAACTGTCAGAAATCTACGTAATAAATTCAACTGAAATAGAGTGCCATCAACGCATCAACAAAACGACTCGAGTATGTGCTCGTCCCGCGCGTTCAGTGGAAATTATTGCTGCTTTAGCTGAAAGTGTGTTTGAACATCCGTCAACTTCAAATCGCCACCGTTCGCAGAACTGAACATTTCTGGCACTTCTTTTCGCAAAATTTTGATCGTTTTACGGGAAAATCTTGTTTCCCAATGAAGCTCATTTTCACCTCGGGGATTACGTTACCAAACATATCGTATTTGGGGCTCGGAATATCCACATGTAGTCGAGGAGAAACCGATGCATCCGCGAGACCGTTGGGTGTGCTATTTAACCAGGCGGCATCATAGGCCAAATTTTATTGGAAAATGAGCAAGAAGCCACCGTAACCGTCAATGACGAGCATTATCGTGCCATGCTCAACGATTTTTTGTTCCCAAAAGTTGAAACTGTGTTCGCAAACCGTATAATCAGCCGAAACCGGGAAGTCCATTGGCAGTTTGAACCCGTTAGACTATTATCTGTGGAGTGCCGTAAAATATAAGTGTTACGCAAACAATCCTGATTCCTTTGAAGCCTTAAAACACGAAACAAATCGAATATATAACGAATAAAATCATAATTTTGAAAAAAAATGTCTATTAGTATTTTTTTTTGGCGAAATTAAATTTCAAATCTAGTTTCCCCTAACATCCCACGAAGGAATAGGCTCACACACTTCGATTGGGATCTGCAGTTTTATACCGGTTCTGAATGGTATCTTGCAAAGCAATTTCATGGCTATGTACACGATAGTCCATATCAAAATTCAAAGACACGAATTAATCACAAAAACCGAATTTGTCATAAAAACCGAAACCGGTTATTATCTACACTTCGGTTTAACCGAAAACCAGTTTCGCCAAAGTCGGAATATTCGGTCCGCAAATTATCTACGGATAAACACAAGATTTACACAACAAAATTCTTGGCCTTACACTAAGGGGAAGACATCAATTGATTATACAAGTTGAATATGAAATAGAAGTTGTAATCAAGAACTTAAGTCGACATTTGACAGCAGGGAAATGAGGGCACTTTTAGAATTGAGGCCAGATTAGCAACATCATTTAGTGAAAAAATTAAAGAGGTAAATTCAATTGCCTTATTGATGTGTTAACATCTATAGGCACGGGTAGGGCAATCTTTCAAAGTGAACACATATAAAACAACGCACAGCGTTAACATCACAGACGTGCTTGTCGTACAACAATAGTCTCTGCCTGAAAATAAGTATGATGGGATTGATGTAGCGGCAGCGAACAAACAAGCATGTTGTCGTCGCCAAAGCGTATAGAATAGTAGAGAGAACTCACGGAACGAATTGCATGACTCAAAAGTACTGCCGACATCTGGCGAATGATTCAAATCGTATTACTTTCATTTTGTTATAACTTGGTCCATTCATAATTTTTATGTGAAACATTGATGCCTTTTGAAACATTTGTGCTTTTTGTATTGTTTTATGCGATAACATTGTCGAAATGGTGCATCTTTATTGAAATATTCTCTCTACATGAGAGAGGAAAAAGAGTGCAATAAGTTTTCTATACCATTCAGTACTTTTTGTGGTCGCTCTGTTTATGACAAAACAAAAACAATTATTTCAGTGAGCTAAATACTACTGTATTTACTTTAACAATATTACATCTGATGTTAAAGCAGATGTCAGAAAAATTAAAGTGCAATATCAAAAGAGCCGTCAGCACAAAACCTATTTTTTTTTTATTTTCCACTGTAACATTTACTAATGTATTCATAGAACTCGAACAGGTACCGTGTAACAAAAAGGTGTTAACACATCGCCCGAGAGTTCGAACACTCATTGGATTTTTTTAATATAAATATGTATTGCAATATCTTGCCCATAATATGATTTTAAAAAATAATTTTCCAACCATATATTGCTTCTCAAATACTAGTTTATCAAACATAATATGCTTGTGATAAACAAATTATATTATTTCTATTATTGTATTTGCTGGTAGAAAGAATAGTTACAATTGTTGCATTGGTTCAGTGTTTGGATATAACAAATCAAAAAAATTAGGAGAATGTTACGACGGCGGATCAATAAGATCGCGATTTTTCGAACTTCACTCGTAGTTATATGAAATGCAACACTGCTTCCATCAAGTACCAGCTGTTAATATACTACTGTCAAATTTCGAGCAAGTTCCGTAATTTACTTTGCGTTTAACAGCTGCTCAAACCATACAACCTCGTGCATTTTTTTAAAAATTGAAAAAAGTGAATTTCGGTGCTCATTAAACATTATTATGTACGAAAAAAACCATCAATCAAACCAAGGAAAAGCTTGATAAATACTATGTATTTTGTACTATCGATTTCAAGTGTAAAAAAGTGGTTTACTGACGTTCATTGCGGCCGAACAAGTACAAACGACGCTGAACGTGCTGGGAGGCCTATTGAGGTCAATACACCCGAAGATGTCGAAAAAATCCACGATATGGTGTTGGCCGAACGAAGCGAGAAAGTGCGTGAGATTGTTGCTGCCATAGGCATTTCATATGGTAGTGTGGTTTCGATTTTAAATGATCAGTTGGGTTTAAGAAAGCTGTCTGCAAGATGGGTGCCGCGTTTGCTCACAATTGACCATAAACGTAATCGTGTGTAAACTTCAAACGATTGTTTGGAGTTGTTTAATTGGGCTACGAATTGGCCATATTCTCCGGATTTAGTCCCCATTGACTATTTCCTATTTCCAAACCTCAAAAAATGGCTCGGTGGAAAGAGATTTAGCTCCAACGGTAAAATTATTGAACAAACAAATGCCTATTTTATGAACCTCAAGAAACCCTATTTTTGGAAGGGATATAAAAATTGAAGAATCTTTAGACTAAGTGTATTGAGCTAAAAGGAGATTATGTTGAAAAAAAAATTTTTCTTTTGCAAAAAAAATTGTGTTTCATTCAAAAAGTCACGGACTTATTGATCCGCCCTCGTAGTTAATTTTTTTGATTTTTTAAACATGATTGTTCGTAGTAAAGTCAAAGATTGTATTGAAAAACACTCTATAATGGTTCCATAAAAATCTTGTTTACCTTTTTTTAATATGACGATGTGCATTCGTATTTACTTACAATTTATAAATATATTTGTACAATTTGTTCAAACATCTATATGCTTGGGTATAATTTCTATTACATCACACTCATAACTATAATACACACATTTGCTGGGAAATATTGTAATGTTTGTGAAGATTTACTTATTTTCCTCCTAAACATAAAATATTCTCAGTTTACACGTAATGAGTATTTTATGTTGAGGAGGAGCTGCATTTTTCGACTCGCGAGCAGAATTTTTACTTACTCTTGTTTCTCCGTAAAATGCGAAGAGCACACAACATGCATAAAGAAGCGTATGCCAAAAAATGGGTCAAGAATCGAGGCGCAAATACTTCCCATACTCCCTCTCAACCTAACCTAACTTAGCCTAATCAAATTTTCATGAATAATTCAACACGATTTTATTATTGATTTGAGTTTAATAATAAAAAAATTATTTCAATTTAAACTGCGAGCCTAGTATATACGTATACACATAATAGCCACTTAGGGTTCCCAGAACGATTGTATGATATTTAATTTCGTTGTTCGATAGCTAGAAAAAGAAATAATTTCCTTCTCTGATGGCGTAGATGTGAGTGATGCTGATACATAAAGGGTGTTCTATAAGAGCGCTACAAAAGTTTTTTTAAATTAAACAAAACCAGTTTTAGATACCAATGAAATTCTTTATTCCTGTGAAAGTACGTTCGATGCCATTATGTATGGAACTCGATTTCTATTGCATGGTCACCACGGGCACGCTTGCAGAAGTCCAGACGCTGAACCCAATTTTCGACGGTTTTCAAGCATAAATCGGCCCATACTGTCGCTGGCTTGTTGGCATAGACCATACACTTGACGTAGCCCCACAGGAAATAATCTAACGGCGTCAAATCTCACGACCGAGGCGGCCAATCGACTGGGCCATTTCGTGAGATAATACATTCACCAAACTTGGTTTCCAATAAAATAATTGTGGCAATCACTGTGTGGCTTGTGGCGCCGTCCTGTTGGAACAACATGTCCTCTAAGTCCATATTATCCAATTGGGGCCAAAAATATTCGGTTAGCATTGAACGGTAGCGATTCGCATTCACAGTAATGTGCCGGTCTTGATCATCACGGAAGAAGTACGGCCCAATGACGCCGCTGTCCCATAAACCGCACCAAACCGTAATTTTTACGTGTGGATTACGTGTGGTTGCTGTCTGACCAATAACGCATATTTTGCTTATTGACAAGAAATGAAATTCAGAAATTGGACGTAGCCCTCTTAAAGTTGAGGCCACTGACTCCAAATTTCGGTTGTAAATTTTAATAACTTCGACTCGTTGTTGGCTCGTATATCTTTCCATGATGAAATGGCAAACCTTACTGAAGAGAAATGTCAAAAGAGCGGGAAAAAATATGGCGTCGTTTGCTGTCCCTATCGATTTACTTTTGTAGCGTCTCTGTTGAAAAACCCTTTATGTATGAACCATTGTCACATTCTTGGGAACTCATAAAACAAACGAACACTTCAAGGCTTTTGCGAACGGAACACTGCAAAACGCAAAAATAAGTTTCATCTTTAATAACAGTTAATTAATAATTAATTTAATAATTTCGTATTTACATTTATACCAATAACTGCGAAATCTTGTGACTAATTGATCTCAATAAAAATATGAAATTCTTTCAGAAGATTTAAATTGCGAGCATAATTAATACGCAGGTATATAAGAAAACTCAAATAAGTAGGCGGCAACTGCCTCATTATCACTGCGTTGCGAACAATTTCGCAGAATTTCCTCGATAAAATACTAAGGAGGGAAACAATTAAGTAAATTGGAGATTGATATCAGTGCTGCATTCATAATAATAATGAGTATCCATCAGTTATGGACGTAATAGTGAATGAAATTGTGCAGACCCAATCCATTTAAAATTGTATTGAATTATATAAAGTAATGTTTATGTAAACAAAACTGACTCTCCAGCAAAGGGTATAATGGAGTTTGCTGCTGGATGAACTTATCAGAAAATAAAATATTCTTGTCCGACTTAAAGCTAAAGCAAATAAAAACACTCTCGTTTAATACAATATAAGAGTGTCTCAGTAAGATTGCACTTTTTAATTTTAGTGTATTTTTTTTGTATAGGTGGCAACTCTGAAATTTGGCAACTGTCACATATGTATGTCTATTCCGATTATTAAAAATGAAGCGCTTTACGAAAGAACAACGTGTTATAATTGTGAAAACTTATTACGAAAATTTGTAAAGTTATGCTGACTGAGACCGCTCGCAAACTTCGAAGAAATTTCAGTCGAGAAAGTGTTTCTAAGAGTCAAAAATTTTAAGAAACTGGGTCGGTTATGGACGATAAGACTCCTGTGCGTCAACCTACCGGTCGGTATCTTGAAAACATTGCTGATGTAAACGAAAGTGTCACATCGTTCGCAACAACTTAAAATTTCACGATGCACTACGCAGCGAATTTTGACAAAAGACCTCCACATTCATGCTTACAATATTCAGCTTACTCAGGAGCTCAAACCAGCAGACCATGGAAAGCGCCGGCAATTCGTTCAATGGGTAATGGAGCAAAGTGCCGTCTATATCAATTTTTCCAAAAAAAATTCATCTTCTTCGTGAGTACACAAAATTGTCGAATTTGGGGCACAGAAACTGGTGCGGTGTTTGGTAAGGCGGCATGATTGGTCTTTACTTTTTTGAAGATAGGTCCAAAATTTCAGTGACTGTGAAGGGCATTCGTTACAGGAATATGATAACGGAGTTCTTGTGGCCTCACCTGGAAGGCATGAATCTGGACGACATGTGAGTTCAGCAAGACGGCGCTACCTGACACGCCGCGCATGAAACAATAGATTTATTGCAGCAACGATTTCCAGAACTAATTATCTCAAGAATTTCTGATGTGAACTGGCCACCAAGATCTTGCGATTTAATGCCTTGCGATTTTTTACTTTGGGGTTGTGTGAAATTTCGGGATTATGCAAATAAACCGAAAATAATTCCTGAGCTCAAATCCGAGATCCAACGCGTGAGATACAGCCACACCTCTTTGAAAAAGTCATGAAAAATTTCATGAAAAGGGTATTTGCCTGTCATCAGAGCCATCGGGGTCATTTGCCGAATATTTTATTCCATACTTAAACGGAACCTTTCTTCTTTACAATACAATAAAAAAATCACAACTGTCACAAAAAACACGTGTTTCTGTTTAAAAATTAAAAAGTGCATACTTACTGAGACACCCTAGAATGTTTTCAAAATCTGCCAAGTCCACAACATGAGATATTGACGATCTATTATATAAATAACATTATGGCCAGTCACAGTCGGAATGTTTTTTGTTTTGAAATATTTTTTTTTTAATTCTACGAAAGTTTGTCTGAGATGTGTTTCTCCACTTTCTGGCTTCTCGCAATCATGTCAGTGTCAGTGTATGATTTGGCTGAAGGCTGCTGATATTAGAGTCTCTGTATTTCTTAGAAGAACATTTTGCGATTACTTTTGATCTATATAGCTCAGGGGTTTTTCGTGCAATCACAAAAAAATTGAACAGTCGGAACCAGGATTTGCCAAACGTTGGTGGACGATCGTTTCGAAATATGTGACTCTTCTCATAAGCGCCTTACCGTATTGTTCACGTTGCTAATTCAACAATTGCAGTACTCGCAGGGTTTCCCCCGCGTTTCCATCTCTATTGATTTCACTTTTGATTTGCAAGCTGGTTTTATTGTGTTTGTTTACAGTCGTTTCAATGTACACAAATACGACCAAAACTGATTGTTTTGGTTCCTTCCTAATCCTTGAAAATACCCCAGAAACTTCTCGCAATGCTGAAAGTTTGGGGAAAATTAAACAAAGCTAAGACATGGCGCCTCGAAGTCAAAATTGAAATATTGGTATTCTTGTTTATTTTCAATAATCAGCTTTAATAAGTAAAGTATTACACAGTCATTCCTATATCAAGACTCGGCCGAGGAATCCCTGCAAATTCTTGGTGTTACCAACTAGTGAGAAAAGGCAGAGAACAGAACCAGTTGGAGATATATTTTAAATTTATTTACTTGTTTTTTTTTTTTTTTTAAATTAATATGTATAAGGCATTGGACGTTATGAGTTTGTTAAACAGTCAATAAAAGTAAGTCAGCCCTATTTCATTGGTAAAATTTAAGAGTAAATCGGGCAATTATACCACGTGTCGCTTCTAGGTCAAAATTGAAATTGAGCAAAATTTGAGATTTGTTAGAAATACTTATCTACTTACTTACATAGGTGCCCTCAAACAACATAGACGGTTCAAGGGTCTTTCAATATGAGAGTACCATATTTCTCCAACTGGCTCAATCTTCATCGTTTCTGCTCCAGTTGGTATCACCAAGCTCTCGAAGGCAATCTTTTACCTGGTCTTGCCAGCGAAGTCTTGGGCGTCCTCTTTTTCGATGTCCTTCGAGTACGTATTCGAATACCTTTTGAATTGCTTCATTCTGATCCATTCTACTGACAATGCATAGACAGCGTAAACGCCCTCTTTTGATACACATAACTACGTCGATGTTGGGATACAAATTTTACAGCTCTTGGTTCCTCCGTCGTCGATACTCGCGGTTTTTTATTATATTTTTATTTAATTTTTTTTCTCCCGAAGACTCCTAGTGATGTTTCATCAGCATTCCATATGGCCCAGGATTCTGCTACACAAAGAAAGGCAAGGCAAGTTGTATGAGAGTCTGATAGAGTTGGATTTTGGTTTCTTGATACACTGTCTTATCTCTGAAGTGATTGCTTAGCCCGAAATAACATCTATTTGTAAGCACAATTCTCCGTTGAATTTCTAGGCTGATGTTTGTGCTCCTATTCACGGCAGATCCGAGGTAAATTTTTCAATTCAATTTATAGCATCATCCTTATTAACTTTAAATTTTACATATACAGGGTGATTAAGGACGTTCCTGACAAATTTCTCCAGCGTATTCCTTGGCTCATTTCATGAAGAAAAGTCCACTAGGACCATAGCCGAAAATGCAAGCGTGCGAAATGGCAGTGGGTTCAAAATTTTCGGATTGGTGGTCCGAGGGTAAAGTTGCTAACTTCTGAAAGGGTTTTAAGAGGCCTTTCAGAATCAATAAAATAAAATCTTAAACGTGTTAATTTAGAAAAACAAATAAATGTGTGCTCTTATTTTGCTTCCAAAAACAAAAACAAACATTTTTGCATTTCAGTGAAATGGTCATAACTTTGGACGGTAAGAACCTCTGGGCTTCGTTTAGGTCATTTGGGAGAGGTAAGAGGTATGGCTATCTTTCAACAGAACATCAAAACATAAGTTACCTGCCATTTGGCTGAGCAAATTGAGGTTATGTGAATTTTTTTCCCATTTTTTTCCGAAAGCTCTGTATCTCGGCGATTTGACTTTTTTCTACTTTTTTTATTGATTCTGAAAGGCATTTCCAACAAGTCCAAAAACAAAAAAATCCGGCCACTGGCTCAGAAGTTAGCAACTTTACCCTACTACCCTCCGACCACCAATCCGAAAATTTTGAACCCGCTGCCATTTCGCACCCTTGCATTTTCGGACATGGTCCTAGTGGATTTTTCTTCATGAAATGAGCCAAAGAATACGCTGGAGAAATTTGTCCGGAACTTCCTGGATATTTACATTGTTTGAGATTTATACTAAAATATTACAACAAATGAGATCTGTGTTATTAAGTATAATACTTTCATCCTGTTGTCCAAACGGGTGGACATTCTGCTTGTTGAAATCATTAGCTTTGCATTGCCATCGTTTACCACCAAACCCACTTAAATTGACTCCTTATCAATTTTCGAAAAAACTGCAGAAACTTCTCGCAGATTTCGCACAATGCAGTATAAATCATCAGCATACACGAGCAGCATGTAACTTTTGCTGCTGATAGTTTTATTCGTGTTGTCGGCAGCTTTTCTCACGATGATCTCAATTAATATGTTGAAGAGATCGCATGATATGGTGTTGGATTTCGTGCCTTTCAATATCATTTTACAAAGGAGAGTCACATTAGCAGTAACACAAAGCTACGACATAAAAAAATAAATGAATGGTTTCCCATTACATCCCATGAACGGACAGGGGACAGCTTCTCACAATCACTAAGCTGCGCGCTTTCCAGTTTTCACTCACTGATTGGGACCTACAGTTTTACACCGATTCCGAACGGTATTTTGAGAAGCTTTTTCATGGCCAAATACTCGATAGTGTCGCCGTCACTATGCGAGGTGACCGCCGCCGAAAGAATATTTTTTTTTGATTTTAAGGTGGTCAGAGCAGGGATGGAACCCAAGATCTCATGTACAAGAGGCGCGCATACTACCCATTGCACCACCGACGGCCACAAGCTACGACATAGCTTGGTACAATTTTCTTCGTATCGGGTTATCGAAAGCAGCCTTATAATCTAAAAAGAGTTGGTAGGTGTCGATTTGGTTTTCGTGGGTTTTCTCCAGGATTTGTCGTATTGTGAACATCTGGTCGATATTTGACTTTCCAGGACTAAAGCCACACTGTCGACTGATAAAATCCGATCAGGTGTGAAACAAACGGCTCTAGTATTTCGCACATTACGCTGGAGAGAGTGCTGTATGCGATGTACAAAAGGCTTATTCTACGGTACTTCGTACTTATACTCAGGTCGCCTTTTCTGAAAATAGGACACAGTATGCTAAGACTCCAGGCGTCGGGCATGAATTCTTATAGAGCTATTGTACGTACCTCTCCAACTTATAGCCGGCAGCCCCAAACAGCTCAGCCGGTAGTAGGATTTGTTGTTCTTAGGCTACACACAGAGAAAAGATTCGTTGTCACAACTATATTTACAGCCAACTAAAATTTGGCGGTTCATTGGACTAATATTATTCAGTCGTGACTACCAATAACTGTGTTCAGTATCACCAAATGCTGCGCATATCAATCGATTTGTACTTCAGGTTTGGTTGCAAGAACTTAAATATTTAGTTGAAGCCACAGCAACAAGAAATAAATGTGATCTGTCAATCGAGTTTTAGTTCTAGCAATCTAATTATTCTGTGGTGGTGAATATTCAATTAGTTGGATGAACAGAAAGTGTAAAAACTAATTCGGTTGTACCAAATAATATATTGGTATGCTAAACTAAAGTAATTACTTGAAATTGATGGCTGTCACAACCATTTGATGATGCTTTAACCCCTTATGAATTTTAAAGAAAAAAAGTAAAAAAAAAACTTTTTATTAAAATTGTATATTTTATATTTAAATATAAACAAAATTATTATTTTTTGTAATCAGGGTTCGTATTTCGTGCCAATTTTTTTTATCGAAAATATGAAACAATTTCTATATCTCGAAAACGGAACGTCCAATCGAAACACAAATACAGACAATCTTTTTAAATTTTTCATATTTTCGATCAAAAATGGGGATGGGTTACCCTGGGTATAATATTTATGTTTAAGTTAATTTGTGTTATCCACAATAATAGTTCCTCCAGCCAAGTGTCCACAATTGTCTGCATGTGTTTGTGAAGGCGTCAATAGTGGCGTGATTTTCAACGATTATGTTTAAAAGTCTCACTTCACCTCAATTTATGATAACAGGTATTCTTCGGTGGCTGACATCTATACACTTTATTGTTTTTTCACAACTTTGTTTATCACTTTCCGTTTAAAATATTAGTTTTTCTGTAAAGTCCTCGTGTAACATTCCAATATACGTAGATTCTCTTTAACAACAAAGCCTCTTGTGGAATATCGAATACATACTCGTAACTTTGTAACAGAAACTAGATTATGATTACAGTAACTAATATGTGAACACGAAATGTAATATTGTACTTTTTATTAGTTGCATCTTCTATTTCAGATGAATGTGGTTTTAGAAATACTCAAATTGGTTAATACAACTAAAGTTCGGTAGTAGCAACTTGTATTTAGTAAGACCTATTTTTAATCTATCAATAACATCGACAACTAATTCTGATGTTTGACAATTATGAATTCTGATCATAAAATAGACTTTATCATGGAATTTCCAATGCCTAAATTAATTTCCAACTAATCTTTCCCCTGTGTGTAGAATTGGCTAGGAGGAGGCAGTCGACGCTATCGGCCTGTATGTGATCCACACCCTTATCTATATTGAAGCGTCCTTGGGTAAGTAAAGCGGAGAAGTGATCCTTTCATATTCCCAACATATTATGCACATCTGAGACAAGATTCCCATCTTTATCTAGACGCTGATTCATGGCCTTGGGTTTAAGTTGGTACTTTTCAGTAGAATTGACGGTCTTCATTCTACCTTCTGTAAGATTCAATTTGCTCACTCTCGCGCATTCTCCACAACCGATTTTCCTTTAAATAAACGGGTTTTCCTTTTTTTAATGTTCAACCTCAAGACCTTCCTCTTTCTTTGTTAAGAGAAATATAATTTTTCCAAAGTAATTTGGGAAATTCAGTTTCATGATATGTGGTAAACCGTATATGTAGCTATTTCTATTTGGAATGATGCTTTTGAAAAATGCATGAAACTAAATGCAAACGAAATTTCATTTGAATTGAGAATTCACCACTCCGCAAGTGTTCGAAAAATATTGCAAGCAAAACGCACAAGAACACATTTGCAAAAACTTCTTTCCACCTGCAGAGAATCATCGGTTCCCATTAGACATGATTTTGTTGTTACCTAAAAATACAACACAACTCTTACAGACAATAACAACTGCCCTCAGTTTCGTCATGCTCTACAGTCACCAGGGATGGCCTTTTTGTATTCGGCCTTTTTATTGGTATTTTTTTATTTCAATATTCAAGCTGAAGGTGTCTGTCGGTAGTGCAATGGTTAGTGTGCGCTCCTCTTGTAGATGAGATTCGGGGTTCGATACCTTACCTTACATTTCTTTCGGCAGCGGTCACCTAGCTAGTGATGGCGACACTATCGACCACTTAGCCATGAAAAAGCTTCCCAAACTACCATTCGGAACCAGTGTAAATCCGTAGGTCTCAATCAGTGAGTGTAAAAACTAGAAAGCGCACATCTCACTGATTGTGAGAAGCTCTCCTCAATCCCTTCATGGGATGTAATGAGACATAAATTTTTATATTTTTTATTCAAGCTCATGACCATTCTATATTTATATTAATAGAGAGGCGTTCCTCTTTCCTCTTCTCCTCCAACACGGCTCGTATTGCAACTGACTGACACGTTCCCACACCGGCAGGTATAATTTCATCACCTGCCATGGTTTTTCATAACCAAGTTCCATCTCTGCAGCAGTTTTCATAGAGTGCGAAATGTACTTCCAATACACATACTTTAGGATAATGAAGCGGAGGTGCGTTCTGTGCCAGTGAGTCAGCTTCTCTGCATAGGCCGTGATTATTTGTGATACTTGCAGCTTTACGATGTCCAACTTTTTATGCCTGGTTTCGTGCGACTTTCGTTCTGCGTAACCTTGTGCGAAACTTTGTTGCAAGTAGGTAGCGATCCGAATCAATATTAGCTCCTTGAGTCACACGTACGTCCATTACACTAGTACAGTGCTTTCCTTCAATTACCAGGTGATCAAACTGGATATTCGTTTGTTGAACAGGGAATACCCACGGAGCCTTGGGGATGCCTTGCATGAAAGACATAATTCTGAAAATGTTGGGCTTTGAACTCGAAGCGCTACGTGTTAATAATGTCCGATTATCTCCAAATTGTCACCAGTCGAACTGTAGCTACGGCGTAATAATTTAACCAGGTTTGTAATTTTGTACAAGCTGTTTATTCACAATATTTGATATCCTATTATTTGAAATTTGGACCACGAAGCACCACGTTCAATACTCCCCAAATGTTCAGTGTAACATTTTGGCACCAAGTGTAACAATATTTTGCTCGGGGCTCCTTGACTTTCAAGAGTATAGAACATGACTTTTGTTGTACTGATAGAAAATCCCTTCATTGCAGGGATGAAACACGCCCTTTTGTGTGTTTTCATTGCTTCAATTAAGAGTTTCGTTCATCCGACGATTTTGTCGTTGCTGCACTAGCTATTTTATATATTAAGGTACCATATTTAAAATATACTCGTGTGTATGGTTGATTGTTAAGAGGGTCATCAATATTTGTGTGATTTTTTATTTCTGTTAATTTATTTTTTTGAGTCACTCTAATGGAGGTATACACACTCCTTTAACTGCAAGAAACTATATATGGTACAACATTCATCTACAGCATTCGCCCGTGCTAAATGAAATATGCCAAACCCAAGGAAACAGGAAGAGCACGAGCAAAGACGCCAAATTAAATGAAATGAAAACTTTTCACTGCGCATAAAAGGATATTTGATGAACAATTCTCCCATAGCAAGATTTATGATGATGGCATTGTATATTTTGGTTCTGTTTCCTTTTTGGCTCCTCAAATGCCTACCGAGATTGCACAGTAACACGAAACAGTTGGCTTAAGATATGATAAATTAATGAAACCTTGTGAGTTATTTCCTTCCTTGAGGCAAATGAAAGAAAAAGAATAGTAAACAAAAAATGTTTTCAGGATATGTCGCACTCCTAGTACAACTGTTAAATTTGTCATTAGAGACAGAAAATATAGCTACGAAATATAAGAAAATACCCAATAACGAATAGACTCATGGCCAAATGTGTTAATGCGGACTGATTTTTAAACAAAAAGTGGATTCTTTAAAATGTAGAGTTATGACTCTATTGAAGCTGGTGATAGATAGATCACAATAGACAATGAAAAAAAGTAAAAGGATTTAAATGAAGCCTAAACTTAGATATTGCTAGAGCGCAGTGGCGTACCGTGGGTGTCAGCCGCCCGGGCGGACTAAAATTTTGCCGCCCTCTTATTTTATTGAAATAATATTCATGTTCGAATTAATAACATAATTTCTGTCTTTACCTAAAACTTTATTCGTCTACCTTTTTGAAGAGCAAAGTCTTTTAGTGCACTATTAATGTCTATAGAATCACACACCTCTTGCTCAATAGACAGAAGATCTACTCATTGTTGATCTTAAATAATTTTTGATTAATTTTAATTTTGAAAAACTTCTCTCACAGCTGGCATTGCTTATGGCAATTGTGAAAAATATTCGGAGCATTATTATAATGTTGGGCAGAATATTTTCCAGCTTGGATCTTACAAAATAAATTTTAATAAATCTAGTGAGGCCGCATTAATTGCCTGTGGCAGCAACTATAGTCCGCAGTCGAAGTCGTTCCAGCTTGAAGCCTAGTAATATACCCGGCGTAAGATATCCAAACTTATCCACCAAATTCTATAGCTGCTGAAAATGCTCACGAATTTCTACAATGACTCTATCTAACGAAGCAAACAGATACCATATCATCTAATTTTCATTACACAAGTTAGCATCTCAGATTCCTGTTATACGCCTCTGAGATTCCGTGGAAATTCCATGTTTTTCACAAATATTTTTTGCATGACTTACAGCGCCATCTGCCCATTCTTTTCGTTTCTCTACCAGTATCATCTGCAAAGCATTCACTTTTCGCACAGTTTTATGTCAAGCCCCTTTGTTTGTAAATATGTTTGTGTGTCATTGACTTCATTTAGCACCGGTTGCCAGAGGCCCAAGAAACAAAAAAAGGAAAATGACTGCATCGTAACTAGCAAATTTCCTGCATCTGTTATTGTCTTGAAGCCTTCATCTGCCTCTGTTAATTTTTCCATAGTGACGAGAATGTCTTCGTAATGATGCCATGTCTTCCACCGCGTGTCTTGAACCATTTTCAAACTTTTGCCCATAACTGCTATTAGAACTTCCCTACGATGTGTGGACATGAACAAAATTAATAGCAACGTTCTAATGTGCCGAAAAATGTTACAGAACTCGCCTCAAATGAGGCAGCGTGTAAACAGACACCAGGTTTAACGAATGATTTTTGCAAGGTATGAATTCAACTTTAGGGTTTATTTCTTTAATTCTTCCAGCCTTCCAGCCGTAACAGCAGCATTATCATATGCTTGACCTCTACAGTTACTTATATCGAGGACATCAGCTTCAAGCTTGCTCAAAATCATCCATGAAATTCCTTCAGCAGTTTTGTCATTTGTTTCAATGAAATCGATAAAAGATTCCACTACTTGTACTTCTTGACTTTCAATCACTATGTATCTTAATGCCTGGCTTGTTTGATCTTTATGAGAAATGTGTGGAGTGCTGTCGAATATAATCGAATAATTCTTAGCCGTTTTTATGTGTCCGGTGATATGTTGGCGAACTTTATTTTCCAAAATTGCAATAAATTCGTTTTGGATTTTTGGTGAGATATACGTGATTGAAGTTTTGCCACACATTTTAGATTTTACAAGATGTTCACGAATTACAGAATTGTACTTTGCAATTAAGTGCACTAATTCCAAAAAGTTCCCTCTATTAATACTGTTGTCGTCTTCTGTATGGCCACGAAAAGCCAAGTTTTGTTTGGAAAGGAATTTTATGTTATCAAACATTCTGTTGAGGATTTCTTGCCAGTTTTTGGTTTCCTTTACCAGTAAGTTTTGTTGTTTCTTGTCAATAGTCTGTCGTTTTTAAAACTGCTGTCCAACTCTTTCCATTTACAATAATTTTGGTTGTGTAGTGCACTAGATTCGTGACTTGAAACCTTAGGATTTAATTTCTGGCAAGTATTAAGCCCATCAGATGAGCTAAAGTTTGATCCATTTGGTGCATTTAAGTTCTCAAATAAACGGCAGCAAAAGCAAAATAATGATGCTTTGGAAGGAGAATAAGCCATCCAAGTACATAGAACTTTTTCGCCGTTAGAAGCCGTTGGAAATGCTGTAGAACCATTCCTGGGTAAGCCGTCTTGTCTCTTCTTTTGATGTTAAAGAGCACGAATCTGCCATTTTCCGATACCGGCCAAGTTTTGGTATTGAATAACAAACAATTCCGATGCTCTATCAGTCTCTGATTCTAAGCAATTGAAATTCATGTCTTGACATATAGATGCCGGCTCTACTTGAGTAGATCTTGTTGGAATTTAAGCTTCAGGACATTTATTACAGATACCAAATCAACAGTGTCAAGTTCTTGTATTTTTTTAGATTTTTCTGGGTTTGATGAGCCAGTCGTCTTTGACGAATTTAAGATCATCGTGGAATCTGACGTCTCAGGAACAGGAGTTTTCACGTATCCCTTCATATTTCTAAATGACCCACTTTCTTTTACTCTTTTCATTTTATTTCTAAAACAAAACAAAAGTATTTACACTTAAACTTACTTATACATAAACAATAAATACTAAAAGTACAAGTTGAAGTCGTAAAAGAAACTATCGTCGAACATTTCAAACTAATAACTAATAAATTAAAAAAAATACAGCTTACTTAACTAAAATTTGCTTGTTCTGATTGTTCTGTTTTATCAAATTAAAGCTTAAATCAGATAGCAAATACAATTACATAAATAAAAACCGGAAATAAAATATTGAATACTCACATAGTTGAATGTATACGGACACGAACAATATAATTTTTAACGAAGGTCAATATAAATAACACTATTCAACAAATCAACCAAAACAAAAAATTATGCAAGTAATTGGTCTTGCATCTCAAAACGCCTTTTGTTTTAAACACTGCAAAACAAAATGTATAAATAAATAAAGGCGAACTGCCCCGACAATATTATTATTTTTGTGAAGTTTTGCTGCCCCTAAAAGCTGCCGCCCGGGGCGGGATGTTTGTAGCTTGAAGCAAATATAGTATACTTGTGTCCAAACACATTGTGTTTGCTATTCCATATAACATGTTTGGAGCACAATGACTAGTAGGCTATAATATATGTATTTGTGACCCAAACGTGGTTTTGTTTGTTGAAATCTGCTGAAGACACTGCTGTCTATCACCATAAAGAAACAAAAAGCAGCAGATCTTCAGTTCACGAACGCAATGCTTGTAAACATGTACATGGTTCCTGAAATATGTTGCTGGGTCGATATTTTTCAGCGTGTATGTAAGTAAAATGAACAATGTATAATGTCGTATATATTTTTTAATTTCATTGTGCTGCCAGTTTTCAGACGTTTTTAGTTTTTCTACGTTCTATAGCCTACACGTGTTTGTGTGCGTTCTGGTTTTGTGCAAATCAAATAGTTTATAAATCAGTCATTTGAAAACTGCAAATTTTTTCCAAATCTATATGCCATTTAAACGCCCCAGCAATATATTGCAGAAACCATGTATATGCTTGCAAGCATTGTTTTCATTAATTGCAAATCTGCCGCTTTTTTTGTTACTTTGTAATTTTTCACGTTTTTGTTTCTAGCAGTTGTCAGCAAATAAAGCCACAGTTGGGTCACAAAAACACAAATTATAATCAATTAATCATTGTGCGTCCAACATGTAATATTGAAAGGCAAACACAATGTGTATACTAAGTAAGTATACTATATTTGTGACAACCTACAAACACGTTATATTTTCATCCAAACAACAAAAAAAGACAGATTTTTTAGCGTGCAAAATTAATTGGTTCTAAGTATGTTTAAATGTATTCACATTCACAAGTACTACTCCCTATAACTACCGTCCATAAGTACATTAGTTCAACTGCCAAATAGTGATTACGTTTGGCAGCGATCAAACTTTTAAATTTTGGCCAAAATGAAATAGAGAGTCTTCTGGGGCTCACAGTGTATTTGTTTTTACAGAAATAAGATTTGCATAAAACAAGACAAAGTTTAAAAACAAGTACTTTCAGAAAAATTCGGTTGAGACAACCGAATTCGCCGTAACCGAATTCAGAGGTTATCACAACCAAACAAGACGTCATTACAACTGAATTAGAGCTTGTTACAACCGTCATCTCGTGGGTGCAATGGTTAGTCTCTGTGACTCTTGTACACAAGAACGTGGGTTCGATTCCTACTCAGGCCATCATGATATTTCTTTCGACAACGACCTCGCTGAAATGCGGCCACACTATAGTCTAATTAGCAATGAAAACCCAAGGAACCGGTTCTAAAAAGTAGTTGGCTAGTAATTGTAAAATATGGAAAGCGCACAGCTCACTGACTGTGTGAAGCTCTCTCCTATCACTTCATTTGATATACGGGGAGAATATTTATTTATTCCTCATTTACAACCGCATTGTAATTTGCCATAATCGCTTTAGAGTTTGCAACAACAGAATAAGGGGTTGTCGCAATCAAATTTAGAGGTTATAATAACCCAATGATTTTTAAATGGGATTATGCTGAGATCAGCTGATATTTCTTTCGATGACAACCTCGCTTAAATTCGTCTACACTATCGTGTAATTAGCCATGAAACCCCCAGGGAACCTGTGTAAAACAGTGGGTCCCAACCAGTAATTGTAAAAACTAGAAAGTGCACAGCTCACAGATTGTGTGGAGCTCTCATCCATCACTTCATGGGATATAATGGGAAAATATTTATTTATTTCTAATTTACAACCGCATTCGAATTTACCACAACCGTTTTAGAGTTGGCAACAATAGACTAAGAGGTTGTCACAATCGAATTTAAGGGTTGACGCAATCGACTTTGAAGTTAGTCATTACCGAACTAAGATATTGTCACAACTGATTTACAGTTTGTCACAACCGAATTACTTTGAAATGGAATTATGCCGAACGAATTTTGCTTTTTTTTCTTTGTAATTTGAATCGAATTTTTTAAAATTTTTTGAATTTTGAATATAAATACAAATGATATGTTGTTTTTTGGTAAGCGCATCACTTGAGAACGGCTGGATCGATTTGGAACTTTAACGGAAATTTTGAAAATTTAGGTACTGAAAGTCCTATTTTCTGTACAATTTTTGAAAGAACTCAAGAACATAATTCACAATTAGAATATTGGAAACGAGTAATTCCTCTTTCTTTTGTTCGTTAGTGTCCTGGAAAAGTTTTCAGAGAAAACAATCGAGAAAAATATAAATGGATGTCGAAATATTCGGAGAAACTTAAAAATTCGTAATATTGGCTGCAGTCTCGATCATAACCGACGATTGAAGCAACGAATTTGGTGGATTATTTTATGGGGTTGTTCGTTATATTACCCGAATAGAATCAACTCAATTGAATGTTTTCTGACTGATCTGGAGGATTTGGAAAAATGCATTTCGGATAAAATTTAAATAAATTGAAATTTATTTTTGTGTTATTTCGTGATCTGTTCAGCGAATGCACTTATTTTATATCTATTAAAATTTGTATACCCTCGCCCATAGGGATGGGGTTATACTATATACGGCAAAAATTCAACACTTACAGCCCTATTCTGGCAGGGTTACAAAAGTCACCACGGTTACTATTTGACAGTTAAGTGACAATTGTCACAAATCGGTATTCTGACATATTTTTTTGGTGACAAAAGTATCAAAAACTGTTACCTGCCAAAGAGGAGGTAACAGCGCGTAACAGCTGTTTTGTTTGCCGGAAAGTTGATACAAAAACATTTTACAAATTGTACAAGTAAACAATAAAAGTGTGTACGATAAAAAATAAATAATATAAATTAATAATAGAATGGAGGAAGGGCTTTTGCTACTTTGTGCTATGGAAATGGAGCAGAAAGAAGAAAGGAGGCGTGTATTACGAAGTCTTCGTGACGACAGTGACCAGTGCTCCCACAACTCTTCCATTTGCCGCGGATGCACAGGCGTGTTTTTGCCGCTTAGCATCTCTGGATGCTCCTTCAGGAAGGCAACATAGCATTCCAGCTGTGTCTTTGTGGTTCGCTCAAATTTCCTAAATGATAATATATTAATTGTAATTCAATAAAACATAAATATATTAAATACTTACTTTTCCTTTATTGCCGCGTACATATTGTCCAGAAGATCATATGGTTTTGTTTTGTTTTCTCTGCTTTTGACAACCTGTTATTGTGAGGTGAATTATTTGTTACGAGGTGAATTTTTCATTGTCACCGTGTTGCCAGAATACCAGATACAAACAATGGTGACAACTTTGTAACAATTTTGTGGTTACAATTTGATTGTTACCACATACACAGAATAGGGGTGTTAGAAACAGAAATATTACACTCCTAGTATATTTGAACGAAGTTCGTTGCAGCAATTATTAAATCGATCGAGCGTTGCCCGTCTGTTTGGTTGGCTGTTTGTCCCCACGAAAATTTGCGAAGAAATTTTGACCGGGACTATGTTCTACCAGAACTTAGTTTGGTATTGAAAAAAGGCATTGTGACCACGTCTCTTCTGGTACCTTCCATAGAAATCAACTCATTTAGTACATAATCATGTTTTGTCTAAAGTTTTTTCTGGTGTATGTGATTGGCTTCAACTCAGACATTGGTAATATTTTAGCCAACTATACGGAGGTTTGGGAGGACACGCGCGAATTCTTCCACGTAATACATGTTTGTCTGTAAACATGATCATATTTGCATTTAAATACAACTTATTTTGGGAGTTGCAAACATATGAATGTTTAGAATATGTTCAAATATTTAGGTTCCTGCACAATTTGTTTCTGAGAATATGTTACAGAGACGTTTTTTCAGCGTGTTGTAGTTTACTTAATTTATAACATGTAGCAGATTTATTATAAAATTGCCATTAATCGAGGGTCGCGGTAATGCAAATATTTTAAGAACAATTAAATTAGTGAGAAATTCTAATGTGGATTTCTACGACGCTTCATTTAATTGATATTTTGTTTATGATTTCTATATCGTCCAGAGTTTTGGTATTTAGGAAGTGTAACCTTTTTTTGCAAACGATTAAATTTGTTTTGAATTTATTACAAGGGTATGTTTAAGTCGCTTCGCAAGTCTATCGGCTTAGGCCATGTTAGACTATTACGCGATAAAAAACGCTATCTTTTTTAGGCGTTCGCAATGTTGGGAACAGTCTACTTCGAATTGAGATGATTTTTCTAACAGGTGATACCAGTATTACGGTGAATATATCAAGGCTACAATAAAATATATTTCGTTTTCGTGTCAAAGTTAACACAAATGTATGTGAAGTAAGCCAGAAATTTCAAAAACCAAATACATTTGAATTTGATTCTTCATGTAATGAACAGAAGGAAAAGCAAATCATTTAAGTTGATCTTATAACACAGCCTCTATTAGTTGCATCATGATTCAAATGTCACAAATCTCACATCCAGGTTTGTATTTTGAATATTAAATAATGTTTATGAATTTAAACATATTTGCCATTAAAAGATTCTACAGATAAAATTACGATTTAAGCCGCATTCACAATGCAGGCGACATTTTCGTTTCTCATGCCAACTCGTTCTCACACACAGAATATCACATAATGTCTTTTCGTTTTTTTTTACAAAACTGAAACTCAAATTTGTCGCCAAAGTTGGTCTATTTCTACTCCAGCAACATATTTGCTCGAATATATAAAATACTATTAAGCGGTAGAAGGCGCTGTACCTCGAATTTCATTTTCAAACTTAAAAACATCAATGAAAATTGAAACCGGCTTCCGGCTTTAAGCCGGAATCACAATTCAAGCAACATTTTCAACAGGCGTTCGCAATGTAAGCAACAGTTTACTTCGAATCGAGATGTTTGTTCTAACAGGTGATACCAGTACTACGGCCAATATATCAAGGCAACAATAAAATATATTTTGTTTTCGTGTCAAAGTTAACACAAATGTATGTGAAGAATAAAAGTAAGCCAGAAATTTCAAAAACCAAATACATTTGAATTTGATTATTCATTCATTTTATTCATTCAAGAAGGAAAAGCAAATCATTTAAGCTGTTCTTATAACACAACCTCTATTGGTTGCATGATTATTCAAATGTCACATCCAGGTTTGTATTTTGAATATTAAAAAATGTTAATGTATTTAAACATATTTGCTATTAAAAGATTCTACAGATAAAATTACGTATTATACTGCATCGTTTAACTCAAATGTTTTCAATTTTCATTGATGTTTTTAAGTTTGAAAATGAAATTCGAAGTAGAGCGCCATCTACCGCTTAATAGTATATTATAAATAGACCAACTTCAGCGACAAATTTGAGTTACATTTTTGTAAAAAAAAACGAAACGACATTACGTGGAATTCTGTATGTGTGAACGAGTTGGCATAAGAAACGAAACTGTCGCTTGCATTGTCAATGTGGCTTTAAGTCGTCAATCGTCCGATTGGGCTGTTTGGGAGGAAACACGCGAATACTTTGACGTAAGAATATCGATGTTAGGAATGAAACACGTATATGGTAAACATGCTAATTTTTGTATTTAAATATATGTGAGTTTAGGACTTGCAAATATATGAATATTTGTAGTGTGTTCTTAACATATACATGGTTCTTGCAGAATGTGTTTGAGAGAATGTGTTACAGAGGCTGTTTTTGTAGACAAATCATTAGATATGTTAAAGCTCACATTCACAACGAGCGAATGAAGTAGTATAAAGTTGCAGGGAACGTTTTGCACAAATATGTTGACACGTCTATTATATTTCTCTAATTTTTTGATTGTGCTCAAAAGGTCTTTGTCAACAGTCTTGCAACATGGTTGAATTTGAAATGTCACTAACAAAAACAAATAAAACGGCAATAAAATCGTTTATTTTTTCACTTTTCAAACGTTTAGTAATTGTTTAGAATTTTCTTTTCCTTTATTCCATTTTTAATTTGTAACTTCTGTATTATATTAGCAGACACATGGTTTTTGTTCGCCAGAACTGACAGTGTAAATCGAATGCCGAATGATTAAACAATTCCTTTCACATGGAAGAATTTGATTGCATTTGTCTCTCTATGATGCATCGTTTCATTTGCGCTGATAGTCTGAGATGAGTGGCATTTATTTAGTGACGAAAAATTGATTCAGTTGGATATTTTCAGTTGACTTGTGATTCTGTTGTACAAGCTGAAAAAGCGGCCCAGCAACATATTGCAGGAACCATGTATGTGTTTTTGGCACATTGTGTTCCTGAGTTGAAGATCTGCTGGTTTCTTGTTCCTTTGTTGTCTGTCATGTTTTTGTGTCAGCAGTTTTCAACAAATAAGGCCACATTTGGGTCATAAAAATATATGTATATGTGACCTGGTCTACGGATACGTAAATATGGTGGGAAAAACAGATTTTTGTTTTTTTAACTAATTTTAGAGAAAATTTAACGATATTTTCAAAGAAACAAACCGCAGACTCGTAACTTAATTTATTTCGCATCAAACAACACTTGAAGTTCGAAAGAATATCACAAATTCAAAAAAAAATCCAATGAGGGTTCGAACTCACGGGCGATGTGTTAACACCTTTTTGCTACACGGTACCTGTTCGATTTCTATGAACACATTCGTAAATGTTACATTGGAAAATAAAAAACAGCGTTCAATCATATGATGACGTTACAGTTAAATAATATTAATACTTAAAATTATTTAAAGACCCAGTGCAAGCACATGAGTCATTATTTTCTTGCTCAATACTTTTTGTTTTATTCCCACAAAAGTCAAAGAATGCAAAGCAACAGCCACTTGTATATAGTACATACATTCATTGTTATATTCGTACATACGCTACACAAGTTCACAAAATTGTCGTTGCTCTCTTGCTATCTCATTTTTATATACGTATAAACGTCATTACTCTCTTTGCTCTGAGAGTGCTCCGCACCCACATTTTATTGGACTTACCTTTCACTATAATAAAAAAAACCGAAGATCAACATAAAAAACTTTTTTAATATTACTCCAAATTAATACTCCAATTGAAAACACTTAAATCTCGGCTCGCCGATATCGGATCGCCTTAATTATTGGCCTAAACTCTTCGTCGAAACCCGCACTAGCTTTTTAATACAAAAATTAATAAAATCGGCCATGAATTTCCGGAGAAAATCGCGTGGGAAAATTATATGAAAATCGCCCAATAATCACTTTCAATACCGACTGCCAAGCAACGAACAAACAAACAATGATTTACTCTTACAAACCTAACACTTGCGTATGGATTAAACTGATAGTTTACTGCCCTAGAGGCGCGCGTATAGATGTTAACACATCAAAAAATAAATCATAAAACAAAAAAAATTTCTTGCTTTACTACTTTCAATTAAAGTCAAGATGACGATGCCTTGCTGTTCTTTTTCCAAATTCATGAAAATGTATCGAGATTCTAAGATCATATCTGTGAATATCAATTTATTACATTCCTTGATACAACAAACTTGTTCAAAGAACTTCGATACCGTTTCTCTGTCATTGATGGACAATATCGTCCACATCACTGATATTCACACCTTAGGCTTCGTCGCCTTTGGAAATATTCCGCGAAGTATACTATCCCCACTGCTGTAAATTGGTCCTCTAAATCAGTGTCGGGCAGTTTGGAAAATCCAACCACGCGTGGTGTAAGCTAAGCAGTTCTCGGAAACGATCGTCTTCGTTCAAGTCTAAGATTGCATATCGGCATTTGTTTTCTACACTCTACAACAAAAAAATGTTTCCGGAAAAGTGAGAAAATGGTTTTATGTTTATTACAAATTTAGATGGGAAAGCACAATGTATGATTTGTTCCAAATTGTGAAACCCTCTAAATTGCTACAACTGTTATAAATCCTTTCTTGTTTGAATTTTATGCAATATATCTGTAAGACAAAATTAGGCGTTATACTTTGCTCTCATTATTCGTGTTTCGGTTACACCGCTTGCTTATATAATCGCTAGTTTTATATGAAGCACTAAGCGGAGACGTAGCGAAAACTTAGCAACACGAATCATTTTCGCTAAGTTTCTAATTTTTCTTTTCTGATATCTTTTACCATATTCAACCCTTTGCCATATTTTTGAATAATATGAGTTTTCGCTAAATAGCCGATTTCTTTGCAACTTAGCAAGCAATAATCGCTTGCTTGTAACCAAAACATGACTATTATGACATAAGGAAAACAAGAATGCAATTAAGTAACATATTTTTTATGCATGAATATAAATCAGCACTATTATTTTCTGTGGCTCCCAAAAATTGCGTTTGTAGAGGAATTTCACTCGAATAAACTGCGAAAATATTTCGTGTAAAAGCAAATCTGTACATAGGGGAAGTTTGCTGAGAGATAGAGGGCCAAAGACAACAAGAAAAAGCAAGAGATGGAAGCGAAAACACGAACGCACCAAGAAAAAGCAGCTGCTTTCTCGAAAAATTGTTTTCTGACCATGGGTATGTACTAGTGATGAGCGGTTCCGCGTTTTTGGGGAACCGGTTCTTTCGAGTCCGGTTCCGGTTCTCAGCAAATTGTTGTCGCAATTTGTTGTCTTATTATAAGGATATAAAATTTGATAAAAATACACATTTTCATACCCTTAAAGATTAAGACTTTTGGATCCTTTATAACTGAATTCTTTTGTTCTGAAACTGGTTCCTTTCAAACCGTTTTTCAGTTCTGTTTGAATCTTCTCAGTTCTTTTGAACCCGGTTTTTGTTCCTTTAAGAACCGTTTTCTGTTCATTTGGGCCCGTATTTCGATCCATTTGGAAGCGTTTTCGGTTCTTTTGGAGTCGTTATGCGGTTCTTGCCAGAACCGGTCCGGTCCGGTCATGTAAAGAACCGATTCTGCATAACCGGCTCCTCGATTCTGTGCATCACTAGTATGTACCTTTCCGTCAACCAGGTCACATAGTTTAATCTATTAATCATTGTGTCTCCAACAGAAAACACAATATGTTTGGACACAAGTATACCATATTCGAGACAAGCAAACACATAATATTTGCAGGTCAACAACAAAAAAATACCGACTTTTCAGCGTGTAAGTTCTTCGCAATCTTTTCATAAAGTGAATTAAGTTTTGTCGTTTTATCTCAAATTCGTATAAAACTGTTTCTATTTTTATCGTGTTTAAATAAGATTGTAAATTCTTTCCATTGAAATATACAGCAAAAGTTCTTACTGAATTTGAATCGTGTTCAATAACACAACAAATCTGCATGAAGACGTATAAACACAGGTCGAAATACTCCACCTAGTCAGTACACACAAAGGACCTGAGCAAATTTAACACCATAACAACGAGCGCAGATGCAAAAAAGGACATGAGTAGAAAATTCAAAGAACCATGCAGATGACAGTTGCGAACACTGAAACCAAAGTTTTGCCAATATGAGGATATTAAAAGAACCACATAGTTGGGCGGAGAGATCGTAGACAAAGGAATAGGAAAGGACAAATTTCATGAATTCAAATGTCCCAACAAGTTTTGTCACAGGAAGTGAGCTATGTATACTAGTTTCATGCTCGCTACAGTTCATTAAGTAAAAAGGTTTTGACACTGTGATGAATGTTGAGGTTGTGCCTATAATGGATAGGTCTCATTACAGTAAAGGCACAAATTCTACAATAAATAAATAATAACTTTAAAATGTTGAAAACGCAACAGATAAACCATATAAGAATAATTTAGATTACACACACACATTTTTTCTAATTTGTTTCATTCTTCTCCTCAAAATTCACATTAAATATATTTGTTACAGGAACGAACAATTTGCTGTGGGAGTATCGAAACGAAAAGTTGTCATAGAAATTATGAATGACATTTTTCGTTGCACCAACAACAAAATTGTCGGATGTACGACGCTTTTCTTTGTAGCAATGTAAAAACATTAACAAATATATTTCATCCATGCGACGGAGCCTGTTTCTTTCAGTGTAAATTGCTTAAGTTCTGTACACGTGAACAACAATTGGTAATGTTTCCCAGTTTTAAAATTTCTTGGACACTCACCAGATAACCGCCGAGACACCCCCTATTATGTTGTGTTTACGTCGTTACGATTAAATTTGTAATTAAAATCATATTATATTTTAAACAAAATAGAACAAGGTTTGCTGGGTCAGCTAGTTTCTTATAAAAATGTAATTTAAATATTATAAATTAACTTGCATTTGTATGTATCCCTACATGGTTACTCCTTCTGTAAACAAATACGCATTTATCAAAGTGAAGACCATCTTCTCAAGAATCACATAATGATGATAACGATTTCGAAGGGATTATGTAATGAAAATGGTTTGCTTGTCTGCAAATGAAATGATTGCGGAGAATAATATTGTATTGTTTGTGTCGTTGACAAGGGTAATCTTAGATTTCTTCACTATGTTGACATAAGACAGATGACATTTAACTTGTTATTCCTTCGATTGTAATATTTATTGTATGAAAATTTAAAAAAGTTTCCAAATAATTTACCATTGTAAACATAAATACAAACATAAACCATAGAGAAATATACAAGATTCTCTATCCGAGTCTATATCTATCGATCTCTATACGACGAGGTGCTAGACCATTTCATCGAGTTCGAGTTGCTGTTGCATTTTGCTCATTGGTTGGACATAAAACGGACTGAAATAAAAGGGAATGAGCATTTTCGTTCGATGCAACCAACACAAAACATCAATTAGCTGTCATTAGTATCTACCAAATACTACTTAAACTTAGTTTGTGGCGTTATGAAGAGGGACCCAAAGAAACTAGTCCCCAAATAAAAAATGAAGTTCGTCCCCAAATTTATTTTATATAGTAACAACAACACGAAATTTTGGGGCCTTATTTTATTCGTTGGCGTGTATTCTTTAAATTAAAGCGCGAGAGTGAGAAAATTGAAACATACCGAAGGAAGAACGAAGCACGAAAATTCTACCAAAAAGTCAAAAACAGAACTAATGGACATGGTTCAGGGCCCCCCTTCTGTAAACACAAGGACGGAAATCTCATCGCAGATGTGCATAGAATGTTGGGAATATGGACAGATAATTTTTCTGTGCTATTGGTACCTGAGGTATCCAACGACGAGATAATCGATCAAAATTTGGACGACGGGGACGATTGCTCCACTCCTAACCAAGACGATACCAGAACAGCTATTCCCCGGCTTAAGAACAACAAAGACGCACGAGCCGATGGATTACCGGCGGAGCTGTTTGAGGCTGTCGGTGATGAGCTGATAAGGTGCATGCATCAGCTCATTAGCAAAATTTGGTTAGATGAATGCTTGCCCGGCGATTGGAGTTTCTGTGTACTATATCCCATATTTAAAAAGGTGACCCGAGTCTCTATGCCAGCTACCGTGGAATAAGCCTTTTATCCATAGCATAAGAATCGTCAGCAAAATTGGGTCTGACAATCAATGAGACAAAATTAACGTTTTTAACGAGCAAGGCGTCTACGCGATTAGATCAAAGCGTGAACGTTGATAACCGTTATAATTTGGAGGTGGTGGACAAATTTATATACATCGGGTCTGCCGTAAAGAAAAAGGGGAAAAAAGGTAAAAAAAATCGATGTTTTTAAGCGGTGTTGACCTTTATGAGAGGTGCTACAACTTTCCCTCAGAGAGTAAATCAAAATTCCGAACGGTTTGCAAGATATGAGCCTGACAAAATGATCAATTTTTTGCAAAAATTACACCGAGGCCCCAAATCTTTGGGGGCCCATAAAAAAGTGCATGACTTTGGGCAAAACTGAGACACACGAGTCTTTTTTTGGTCCGAATATGGTTATATTTTTTCGTGGTGCACAGTGTATTAAAACCAGTAGTTGAAGAGCCTTTTCTGGAAACTTTTTTAGAAAAATATTTGGAACGTCATCAAGACCAGGTGCCTTCTAGGTTTTCAGTTACGACACTATAAGATGCATGTCTTGGTTAGTTATGAATATTACTCCTGCAGAGCAAGTAACTTCGGATCTTAGAGAATCAGTGGCCTCATATCGATCTATCGAGTGCGAGTAATTTAAGGGAATCTCGTGTGATTTATAAAATGAGTTTGCTAGTAAACCAGCTTTTTCTACATCAGCAATTGATTTGGTACTACCATCAAGTAGATATGGAATATTCCTCTTTCCTTTACATCGTATCGAACGACTCATTTTCAAGAAGCGTTTGTTCCCGGCTGCCATGCTCTCAAGGAGCTTCGCCCATTTATTACTTCTAATTATGTTTATTTTCGTATGAATGTATTCGCTAAGAAACTTTGTACACTGATTGGAGAGATTATAATAAAAAGTAACTCTGGAACGTTGTTGTTTTCTTTGATATTGATTCTTAGTCTTAGTCTTAGATATTGATTCTTAGTTCAATAAATTCACGAAATACATTCCAATTAGTGTGTTTGTACTCGTATGAAAATTTATGTGTATTTTCTTTTTGTAATCGGGCTGATATAGAACAGAGAAATGGCCTATGGTCTGATGGAAGCTCATAGTCCAGCATTGAAAGAGTCATTTGATATGATAAGTTACTGAATACTAAAGATAATAATGATTGTGATGGTTTCAGTTTAGATGATATGATTTGATACTGGTATTTTTGAGATAAATATCCAAAAATCATAACTTTTAACTTAGAGTTTGTTTGTAAATAACTTGTTTAAGTGTCACCCGTTTGCATACGCATTCTCTGTAAAATTTTTGTATGAAATTTTGTCATTTGTCTCGAAGCGGAAAATTTAGGTGCGGAGATTTTAAGTTACCTTCCATATACGAATATTTCCTTTATTATTCCACTACGGACTCCACTTTATTTTTAGCGCATGTCGTGTTGCTTTTGGTTATTAAAATTAGCGAAATGTCAAACTTCCGGTCTCAAACAATTATGAAACAATTGTTTTCGTACGGAATCACTTTGGCGTAACAACGTTGTAATTGATTTTGCTTATAAAATTTTCGTAAAGAGCTGAGTTCCAAGCAAATGAGAAGTGAGCGAAATGTTCGGTTCACCAAATTGTCGTAATTTTTTCAACACGTAGTTCTTATGGAAACACAGATATCATAAAAACTGAATACCGGGCTTAACTGCTAAAAATTTTTACAATGTGTGCTAATTTTTCTTTTAGCAGCCGCAAATGTCGAAACAAAATGTAAAAGAACAAAACCTAGTTTTTCTCCGTTTCTACCGAACGGCTACAACTCCTCAATCTCTTTTTGCCTTCTGCAACGTCATTATAAAATGATGAACACTAGATACGAAGGTTAACACAATGTAAACAATTGTAACTCAATGGAAATGAGTGTTCAACGAACCAATTATTGTGTAAATCGCCTTAGAGAATACAATCGAATACCACGAATACAAAATTGTAACTCTCCAGTGCAGGAGTGTGAAGTCGGAGGTGGATTTTAGTTAACGAAATTCATTCAGTTCGAATCCGACTCCGAGTTAATAAATTTTAAAAAATTAAATTAAGAAACAGTAAAATGGAAACAGATGAAAGTATTTCATGGTACCCGAAAGCTGATAATTGCCTTGCATTATTAGTGACAGCACCGCCATTCGGTGTTGCCAGAAGCTGTCAAAAAAAATATGCCAAAAAAGTGCAATTTGCAAAAAAAAAGTGCTAAACCTGAACAATCAAAAATTGTAGTACTGCGGCACTTTACGGCCTATATTCGACAAAAAAAAAAACAAAATTTCGTAAACCATACTTACTCGAACACCCTTACCCATACGGATGGGAGTATACATATATCATTAGATACGGAAAAATTTGTAATGCATAGAATAAGTCAAAAGTTGAGCCATGCCCGTCTGCCTGTATAGCTAACCGGTCAACATGGTAACTGCCATAAACCTTTATGAAATGAAATTTTGTCATTGCCTATTATTTAACCAAACTTGTGTTCAGATCAGGGCTTAAAACTGCTGGCTGATTTTCATTGATAAACAGATATACTGACTGCAAAAACGATCCGAACAAATTGACATAAAATCGCATACAGAAAAAAATTCTCTGCGCTTGGTTAGCAGGGGGCAATCGACGTCGTTGTCCAAACTGTCATCGATTTTCTCATCGTCATTGGATATCTCAGGTACCAGTAGTGCGGAGAAATGATGTGTCCATATTCCCAACACGCTGTGCACATCTGGAATGAAATTTCCGTCCTTTCAGAAAGGGTTTTTGACTTTTTGGTAGAATTTTCGGGTTTCGTTCTTTCTTGTGTATGTCTCAATTTTGTCACTCTCGTACTTTCTGCACTGCCATTTCTTGCCCCTAAAGAGACGGTTTACCTCCATTCTTTTTTCCAATTATTTGAAGCATTGCCATACGTGCAGAGTTCTTTTCATCATTTGCTATGCGACAGTCTTCATCGTACCAATGTTTGTTGCGAAGCGGTTTTTCAAAACAAAGTCCGGTTATTGTGGCAGTTTTGGTAGAGTCGGAAATGGGTTTCCACTGCGCTTCAAGACGTCATCGGGAGGGCTGGGCTCTGTGCCAAAAGTTGCGAGAGTTTCCTTGATCAGGGTATAGCCAAGTAGCCTTGTGAATGTCTTTATGCTGGAATCTTGTACCACTAGCGACAACGTTTGTTGAGCGGCAAAGTCAATCATTCTCATACCGTTGTCGGAACTGTCAGCATGTAGACTGAAATTGATTAATCAGTAAATTTGTACTTAACTAGAGAAAATTGGCGAGGTCACTACGCCCTTCCATACAAAAGCTGAGCGATGAACCAACTTAACCGCTTTAATGAAAGCTGTTTCCGTTTCTTAAACTTAGTAAAATATAATTAGACGGTTGAAGAAAATTCAAATTTATTTTTGTTTTTTAGAGTCATGTTCTCCGTACATAAAATTTAAAGAAATTGGTAATAAAAGTCTAGACCAACATACTTTTGCAATAAAGGATTTTTTAAATGCCAACTTACGTCCATATTTAACATACACACCCGTGATAATTCTATATATGTTATAATTCCTGGTTGAAAATAAGCATTATTTCAGAGTGCAATTCCGAAAAACAGCCATACATTATAGAAAAAATGCAACTTATCGACAAAAATGCTAAAATTGAAGCAAGAAAAGCTAAAAGTTAGCAAAAATTTACCAAAAAAGTGCTAAAAAGCATTTAGCATGTTTTTCCAGAAAAAATGTGCAGAAGCCAAAAAAAAGAAGCTAGAATTGCACTTAAAGTGCTAAACTGGCAACACTGCCGCCATTGACTTTGGTTAGCGCATAGAGCAATAGATTAGAGTCGCCATCCCTCGTGACCAGGGTGACCTCACGAATATAATGCACACGTTCGATACGGCGAGTATGTTCGTGATTGTTATGTCCGGGCACCTTAAATGAATGGGTTCGAGAACTAGTGAACGAGTTCGACACAAGTCTAGTAGTAGGTCTATTCATCGAGTTCGAGTTGCTGTTGTATGTTACTTTCGTTGGGAATAAAACGGACAGAAGTAAACGAGACTGAGTGTTTTCGTTGAATTTAACAACATTAAATTACAGCAGACAGTTGTCCGAGGCCTTCGGCCACGGACTGTCCCTGCAGGCTGTGTCAGAGACACGGCCATTAAGTTTAACGTAGAATACGCCATCCGATAAGACAGAAAACATATATAACAATAAACTCATTTGCTTATATTATTTATCATTTATTGTTATATATGTTTTCTGTCTTATCGGATGGCGTATTCTACGTTAAACTTAATGGCCGTGTCTCTGACACAGCCAGCAGGGACAGTCCGTGGCCGAAGGCCTCGGACAACTGTCTGCTGTAATTTTTATATTTACCAACGGCATTTGATTCAAGTCCGTTTAAAAAGAAAATATTATGTTCAATTTTTTTAAACTTAATTTAATTTATGTATTTTAATTAATATTTTTATTGAAATAAGTTCTGCGAATGTTGAGAGGGCCGCCGTAATATTAAAAAAGGTTTACCTTATCGAGTCTTCGCATTAGCATTCGAGCGATGTGTGAAAGCTTTACGCTTTACAATTCAAAATTAATGTTACAATTAATGTTGCCAAGCAACATTAGCTTGCTGTTCGTTTCACTTCTTATTGGATACATGTTCCTAAGCAATGTTGAGCAACCAAAAACACTCAACCAAACACCACACATATGTTTGAGTGTATGTGTTTAAACAATTTTCATTTGAGAAATTTAAATATTAGGAAGATATCAACCAATATGAAATGTATATCAAACGAAAGATAACATCTTCATTTACCTACAAAAAAATTTTTAAAAAAATTCATCTAACCGTTTCCTCAAATTCAATGAAATAAAGATTACAACAATAAAAACCTGACATGACTCCTCATACCGTAAGGTAAGACGTATTCTACGTCAAAAAAATTTAACCGTCATTAGTATCATTCAAATTCTAGTTCAACTTAGTTTGCTGCATGGTTTGCTTATCGCTTTCTTTCTTCCTACTTCATAGTCGATCAGCTGGGTGATGTCGTAAACCAATTTTTTGCCAGCAATTTGAGATAGGGCTAAACAATTAGTCTTGGTAATCAAAAAACTGTAAACTGGTTTTCTCTTTTCGACTCGTTATGGTTTAGAAAAATTGATTTTGATTAATGTATTATCAAGGGTGGGCCATGTAAAATCAGGAATTTAATGAAATTTAAATTAAAATTATGAGATTATTAATAAGGCTACAATGTCGTTTAAATGGCTTCAACGACTTATTTACAGTACCTCGTCAGATCTACCCAATTTTTAAGTACATTTTCGATTGTTTTGGGTCTCTATCTCGTGAACGACAGCGTCAATTTCGTGTTTGAAATACTCAATGGGCTCCCGATTCATTACGTAACACTTATCTTTAACGGCGCCGCAGCGATAGTATTAGTGCTCTAACGGGGTCAAATCGCAGCTGCGAGGTTGCCAATGCACTTCCGAGTTGGGAACGATTGTTGGGTTTTCGAAGATCGATTATAATGTTAGCTCTGTGACATGTAGCGCCATCCAATTGAAAACATACGTCGTCTCTGTCATCCTCTTCAAATTTTGGGAACAAAAAATAGCTGAGCATGTCACTGTAACACTCGCCATTAGCCGTAATGGCGATTGCTCGCATATTTTCGAAGAACAATTTGCATATGATGCCGCCATGCCAAAAAGTCGCAACCATACTGTCGCTCGTTGTGAATGCATTGGCTTCTTCTCGACGACGTGTGATGTTGCCGAGCCCCAAATTCGACTAATTTGTTTCTTAACCCAGGCCCCTAGTTGAAAATGAGTTTCGCTGAAAAATATGATTTTTCGTTAAAAATTCTCATCTTCAGTCAAGCGATTTTTGGTCCATTCGAAAACACATCGGATGGGCACGAGGCGTCAGTTCTTCGACTAATTTGACTTTGTAAGACTTCAAACCGAGGACTTTATTCAAAATCCTGCGCAAATAAGTGAAAGAATTTATCAATTTATGTGGCCGGTGGCTTGTTGATGTACATAACAAAGCGAGCACAATTTTAGTTTTTCTCCGATAAGGACCCGGATTAACGAATCCGCTTCAAAAATTGATCCATAAACTGCGTTGATGACACTCTACGAATTTATTTCGAATATTTCTAACAATTTGAGTTGACGACTCAGAAATTTGGAAGAAAGATTTTAATATTTCCCAATTTCGACTCATTTCGTAAATGTCTAACCTTTAACTAGTAATCTGTCACTTCATAAGTGTCAAATTGGTCATCTGTGTTGGCATAACGGGGGGTTTCAATTCAAAGATTTACATGGGCCACCCTTTATAAAATCATTTCAAGCAGCATTAGTTTTGTTATATTAGTCCTTGTGGTCGTCGGTGGTGCAATGGTTAGTGTGCGCGCCTCTGGAACAGGTGAACCTGGGTTCGATCCCTGGTCTAACCACCTTAAATTTCTCTCGGAGGTGATCACCTCGCATAGTGACGGCGACACTATATAATATTTAGCCATTAAAAAGCTTCTAGACATACCGTTCGGAACCGGTCACAGCTCACCAGTTGTGAGCAGCTCTCCCCAATTTCTTAATGGGACGTAATGGGAAACGCTTTACTTTTTGGAACGAAGTTCGTTATCATACAATGCGGGAGGGGGGCTAAATGAAAAAATATAACCCAGTATACAACCCTGTATTATTCTGCATACTTTTAGGTTTTCGTGGCTTATTCTTTGCAAGTTGTACCAATTCGTTTTGTTATATTATTATAACTAAAACTTATAACTAAAAAGTTGTTGCAGTCAAAGGGTATCTTTATGGCGCATGTCTCTAAAGCATCTAGCAAATATATACTTTTGTTATCGTAACTGTAGTATTGTATGTTATTCTTGATTAATATAGCAGTTGCATCAATTCGATATTTTCTAATGATTTTATAGTTTTTGAATATGTATTACATTGTGTCTATGGTTTAATTTTGTCTTATTTAATAGGACAATATCTATTACCTACCTACTTTTAAAAATTTACCTATTCTTGAAAAAACGACCAACTCTAAACCAAATTTAAAAAAAAAATCTTCTCTTGTAAAAAGTACATTTTCCTACAAAAATTCCTTTTCTTAAATTTACCTTTTCTTAAAAATAAAATATTTTATTTTATTTTCTTGAGATAAGTAGGCTTTCTGAAAATAAGTAAATTTTCTTAAAAAATAACATTTTTTGAAAAAGAGTACGTACCACTTCTGTAAAAAGTACCTGTTTTTACAAAAGTACTTCTTTGTAAAAAAAAGTCATACTCTCATAGCTTTTTCTTACAGAAAGTACTTATTCTTGAAAATAGTAAATTTTTAAAAAAAAAAATTTTTTAAAGAGAAGAAGTATCTCTATCTAAAAAAGCACCTTTCATGGAAAAGATAATACATATCCATACAAACAGGACCTACAAATTTACGTTTTTTTTAAATACATTGTAGAAAAGGAGTTTTTTCTTAAAAAAAGGTTTTTATTTTACAAAAAGTACCCTTTCTTAAAGATCCATTTAATTTATCTTAGAAGCGTTGGAACTAACTAGTACATAATATATAGCGATAGGAAGTTCATTCCAACCGGGTGTCCCATGACACCTCATGTGATTTTTTTGTACTTGTGTTTAGGTTACTCGGAAAGCTTAGATCATCACTTAATATTGCATTTCCGCCTTAATCAGGCATAAAGATGCCGGTTTGACAAATTCAGCAAAACGACGTGAAATATCGTTATTGTGAACACGCTGAAAAAACGGTTGCATCAACATATTGCCTGAAACATGTATATATTGCAAGCACTGTTTTCACGAATTGAAGATTTGCTGCTTGCTTGATTCTTTCTTTTCTATCTCGTTTTTGTTTTCAGCAGTTTTCAACAACCAAACCCATATTTGGGTCACAATAACCTATTGATCATTGTGTCCCAAACATGTAAAATTGAATAGCAAACACAATGTGTTTGGACACAAGTATATTATATTTGCGACAAGCTCCAAACACGTTATATTTGCACACAAACAACAAAAAAATAAAAATTTCCAGCGTGAAGTAGTTAACTGCCCTGATACATATAATTTTGTCTCGAACAAGTATAATTGATGGTAGCAGCAGTAGAAGAAGAGGATGTTAAACAGTGGAAAATATTCCACAAGTGGTTCTTTGCAACCGACTATTTGTGTATTAAAATAACAGCTAGTGCGCGTGCTGGGTTTCAATCCAACTCAAATAATACTACTAAAAACAAACGGCCTTATTCATAAAAAGTTGTTGTGGGTTTGTTAAAGGTTTAAAAAGGTAAAGCCCAAAAATTGAATTCATAATCGAAAAATTCATCTGTTAAGAGTTCTCTAACGTCGCCATTTTTGTTGAACGTTTAACCCTTCTTTAAGGTTATTTTATCCGCATTAATACACAAAAGAAATAATTTTTTGGCATGTCACGTGTGCCGTACTTAAATATTTATGCGATATCAACAATTGGATTTATTTGCCTATATTTGCAGCGTTTATAGTGTCACATTAACCTGCTAAGCAACCAAATAGTTTCGTTCCAATTTTTAACCAAAATTAACTTTTGTTTACATAGTGACGTATATAAAATCAAAACGTTGAAACTACAACCTATTATCCGGTTTTATATTCGATTACCCAAAACCTAAATCCAATACAATATGTTTTTTGACACTTCTTCCAAACTTCTGAATATAGCAAATATTAATTGACATTTTTATTGAATAGATATTTCCATTAATGTTTAAAATTTTGTAAAAATACATTGACGCATTTAAATAAAACAAAATTAATTCGGTATATCGGTTATTGTTCATCTTGTTTTTACATCACAAGCACTGTGAGAATTCATAAAACAGGGTTGTCAGTCAATTATCTGTTCCCTCATTATGAATACGGTTCTAATTAAACCTTCGCCAAATCTTAAAGCTTTCGATAACTGATGAATGCTTTAGAGCTACATTAATTTTTTTTTATGAATAAGGCAGAAAGAGTTCTTAATTACTCGGTTTTTAATTTTGAATATCTTACCCTCTAAGGTTTGTATGTCCTTTTCTAAAACACCGACGCGTAATTTTTACGCCCGCAAATATGCCATACAAACTACTGTATTGTGTGATGTACTGCAGGTCAATTCTGTAATTCTCGTAGCTAATTCTCTATCTCGATCGCTAAAATGCAACAAAACAATTGTAGGTAAAAAAATTGCGAAAGTTACTATTTTCGCCGTAGCTACTTTGCTAAAAGTAGTCTAGACTTCTCTCTCTGCTTTGATAAAATGCTTTTAGAAAGAGACAAACATATTACACATACATTGGACACTTTATATTAGTGTTGCCAAGCCTTATAGTTTGTTTTCCTCAAAAACATTAAACATTTTCCTTCACAAAATCGTACAAATAACTTGTAAAACGTGAATTTTTAAAAGTAGGTTTGATAGTTCTTGTCAACATGTATTTAGATATTGCAACATACATGTAGCATTTTGCCGAAAAGCCACCAATTATTGATATCAATCTAAAAGGTTGCAAAACTTGGCAGCTCTATAAAGGCTTTGTTATTTTCGGTAAAAACAAGTTAAACAAACATACTGTTTGTGAATTTTGTGAATATTGTGTTGTGGCAAAGATTTATATATAAAAGAAATATAAGCGCCTTTAACCGACGATGTCTAATAGCGTAGACAGACGACAGCGTTAATTTGCATTAGCAGTCTTAATTCAAATTAACTTGTGAATTATCCCCGTCACAATGTGTATTAGCTTTGGCGTAAATGCATGAACTCAGAGTACATTTATACTGCATTTAGGTATTTCAATATGGCAACACCGTCGACAATCAATCAGCTCAAGATGTATCTATTCATAGAGGTGATAGCCGGAACATAGTGGAAGTGGACCTTTCTTGTGTTTGTTGTTTGATTTGTTGATTTTATGTACTGATGCTTGACACCGCTGAAGTGGATGTTATTGCAACAACACCACCTGCTATCACTATGTATTTGATACATCTTGAATCAGCTGTTGTCAAACTGTTTGCTATCGTCAATTGAAAATGGATTCAAAGTCAGCAAAGGTGAGTTATTTTAATTGTTTTTTGCAAAAAAATGAGAAATATTTAAAATCGAAACGCATTTTTTCCATTTTAAGATTTCCAAGGGAAAGAAGCAAAGCGTGTGGTGTGATGGAGATGCGGAGGTTCTGCATCTGATGTAAAAGTCCAATAAATTACTTGACAAACAAACAGCTGTTTACTAAATGAAAAACCTGTCGTCTGTCAGTGCAAAATGTTAATTCACATTAGTGAGCTTTTAATGAAAATTAACGCTGTCGTCTGTCTACGCTATAATATCAAGATTAACTAACTGAATTTAAATCTAAAAGTATTTTTGTTCAACTTAACTTTTAGCAGCTTCAATTGTTAGTTGCTAAAAATTTTAAATTTAAGAGACTACTGACAGCTGTTTATTCGTTAGAGAATACAAAATAGGCGAATTTTAGCGATTACAACAAACGCAAAAATTACGGCGAATTTTGAAGAGACAGCTAAATTTAGATACCACGTTACAGAATTGCATTCGTTGCTAAAAATCGCTAAATTGATTTAACATGCTTTTAGCGATGGAGATTAAGCGTTAGCAAGTTACAGAATAGACCTGCTGCAGGCCAATTATGTAATTCTCCTAGCTAAATCTCTAACTCTATCGCTAAAATGCTAAAAAAATTTCAAGGCAAATTTCTTAGAGATTTCTCTAAATCTGTATTCTGTAACTGCAATCTCTTAGCTAAAATTTCCTATTTTCGCCGTAGCTAATTTGCTTAAAGTAGTCTATACTACTCACTCTGCTTTGATACAATGCTGAGAAAAAGAGACAAACATATTTCGCATACATTTGACACTTTATATTAGAGCTGCCAAGCTTCATATTTTGTTATCCTCAAAAACATATAGAATTTTCCTTCATAAAATTGTAAAAAGAACTTGTAAATTGCTAATTTTTAAAGGTAAACTTGAAACTTCTTGTCTTGTTTTGCAACATACGTTTAGTATTTTGCCGAAAAAAACACCAATTATTGATATCCCTCTAAAAGTTTGCAAAACATGGCAGCTCTATAAAGGCTTAGTTTTTTTTATGTAAAAAAGTAAACAAACAGTTTATAAAATTTGTGCTGTGTAAAAAGTTTATTCAAAAAGGAAATATGAGTGGATTTGGCCGACGATATCTAATTTTTAGATCAAATAGACGTAACGAGCGCAGTAGGAGGAATTTGCGCAGCTGCACGAATGCATTTAATATTTCTAATGAGTAATTCTGCAAATTGTTTAGATTGCTTAAAGAAATTTGCCGGAATCTTATTGCAGAAGTCATTGCTCCGTCATTGTTTTCTTCAGTCGTCCATTAATGCCACTTCTTTCCAATGCATTCTTGCATTCTTGAAACTTTTGTTTAGCATTGCATCTATTGAATAACAATAAAAATTAAAAAACAACGACCTTAAACGAGCTCTATAATAACTCTGTAAAACTTACCGTATATTCACCCAAGCTCTTTTCCACTGTTCTCCGCTTTTGTAAGCCCCTCCGGACGCAATTAGCATTTCTGCTAAAGTGTCCCACTGTTGGGAGGGGCTTTCAGCACCGGTCGAGTTCACAAACCTACGAATAAAAATATTGTTTTATATCACAACTAATAATAAGTAAAACAACTTACCTTTCATGGACGAACTCTGCGTGCTCCTCTATGTATTGAACTAAAATGAATTTCTGCTCCTTTGTTATTCTTTTGGTGGTTTCCTCCATTTTACTGCTGAAATTAGAATAATTTTAAAATTTTTTTTTTCAATTTACAATTACTTACCTTTTAGCGGCTTCAATTTTTGCTTGCTAAAAATTTTTCATTTAAGAGACAATTAACAGCTGTTTATTGCGTACAGAATAAAAAATAAGAGTATTTTAGAGATGAACGGTTGACGCTAAAATTACGGCGAATTCCATTTTTAAGAGATAGCTAAATTTAGATACACGTTACAGAATTGCATTTGATGCTAAAAATCTCTAAATTCATTTTAGAGTTTTTAGAGTCCATTTCCTATGGCAGCTAAGCGGCTTCAATAATTCTATGAAAGAAGAATACAGCTTTTCGAAAATTTATCATTTCTAAGTTGTTTTGTCACCACAAATAAAGGAGACACTTTTTAGGGGTGATAGCAACATTTTCTAAATGATGCCTCATACAAGGGCAACATTATTTATTAGAAACGAAACCACCATTAGTATTTCGTCGTAAAAAACTTTCTCCCGTCTTTTTGTGATGTCGATAGCGCCCCCCTCACTGCATTCAGCTAAGCAAGTTATTGCGTCTAGACGAGCAATAACAGATCTAGTGAGGACCACGTAATTTTCATCTAACAAACACCTTAACAGTTGAAATGTAAATGCAAAGTATATTAGTCATGTATTAGTCATGTTAAAAAAAAAATCTACTTAAAAATTTCCCTTTTGATAATTGACCTAAATCGATTTCTATGAAGTTTGTCACAAATATACTGCAAGTTAATGCCTTTATTCTACTTACATTAAATTATTGTTACTTTTTTATAGCTCCGCAAAGATGAGCATCCTCAGCTTTTATATGGTATTCCAGCTGTGCTCAAGTTAGAATAACATTTAAATGGTATATCAGAATCGAATGGTCAATCTATCATCTGAAAGTCCCCAAACTTTTCTCTACGACCGGAGGACAAAACTGTCATATCCTTGTGGATCAAGGATATTAAAAAATTAAAAATTGAATTGTCCCTTGGATATTCTGGAAGAAAATTATTAGTTCTCTTAACGTAATTTTTATAAATCTCCTCACATTTTTTACTATGCATGGGTTTCATTTTTAACACGGGTGGTCGATGGGTTCTCAAATTACAGAACTAAACATTCCAAATATAAAACATTCCAAAAATTAATATTGTTTTCATGTCTTCTTCCGCAAATGCACCACCATACACGTATGGATATGCACGATGCACAATCCAGCAGTAGAAACATGTACAAATTACTTCAGAACGACAATGAAGAAGAAAGTGGAATAATCAACAATGAAAGCAACGAACCGAAACCGCCACCTACGCAATATAAAGGCTGTGGTAACAAATTTTTGAAAAGTAATTTATCGTAAGGAATTTTCGTACAAATCTCTAAAAGACGGGCAAATAAAGGGTTTTGCAACAGAGACGCTACAAAAGTAAATCGATAGGGACAGCAAACGACGCCATATTTTTTCCCGCTCTTTTGACATTTCTGTTCAGTAAGGTTTACCATTTCATCATGGAAAGATATACGAGCCAACAACGAGCCGAAATTATTAAAATTTACTACCGAAAGTTGTTAAGAAAAGTTAAGAAAGTTAAGAGCGCTACGTCCAATTTATGGTCGTCATAATCGTCCTACCAGATCAACAATTGAGCGTCGAGTGGAAAAATTTGAATCCACAGGCACAGTACAAAATGTTTCCGTGCCAGTGAGACAAAGAAGTGCCCGTAGTGTCGAGAATATTGCTGCCGCTGAGGCTTCAGTTCAAGAAAGCCAAAATGTGTCTCTCACACGTCGTTCTCAAGCGTTGGGCATCTCTGTGACGGCGTTGTGGCGAATTTTTGCAAAAAGATCTTGGCCTACATTCTTACAAGATCAAATTGACGGAAGAACTGAAGCCGCTTGACCACTAAAAATCGATACATACCACCTTTTTGCCGATTACAAAGCTGCTTTCGATAGCCCCATACGGGGAAAACTGTACGAAGCTATGTCTAAACTTGGTATTCCGGCAAAACTGATCCGCCTCTGTAGAATGACGCTGGCCAACACCAAATCAGCAGTGAAAGTGGGGTAAGATCTCACTGAACCATTCTGTACCAAGCGAGGACTGAGACACGGCGACACACTTTCGTGCAATCTCTTCAACATCTTAATGGAGATAATATTGAGAAAGGCTGCAGTAATTACGAAAAAGACTATTAACACGAAAAGCCATATGTTGCTGGCGTATGCTGACGACATAGACATCATTGAGCGAAATTTGCGAGAGGTTACTGCAGTATGTTCAAGAATCGAAAAGGAATCAGCGAAGGTGGGTCTTGCTGTTAATGAGGGCAAGACAAAACTGATGGTGTCAACGACTAGAGAAACCTCTCGACTTGGTCCGCAAGTGAACGTTGACAACCGATTTAAATTTGAAGTGGTAGATGATTTTGTCTACCCTGGATCCGCCGTGAACAAGGACAACAACGTCAGCCTGGAGATAGATAGGAGAATTGTGCTTGCAAATATATGTTATTTTGGGCTCACCAAGCAGTTTAGGAACAAAGCCCTCTCTCGACGGACAAAAGTCCAGCTATATCAGACTCTCATTTTACCTGTCTTGACCTATGGCTCCGAAACTTGGGTCATATCGCAAGCGGATGAAAAACACCTGGGAGTTTTCGAGAGAAAAATTCTCCGTAAAGTATATGGTCCTGTTAGGGAAAACGGCGAGTACCGACGTCGCTGGAACGCAGAGCTGTATAATCTCTATTCTGACGTGGACATAGCTAGACGCATCAAAGTTGGCCAATTGCGTTGGCTAGGCCATGTTATCAGAATGGATGTAGATGAGCCAGCGCGAAAGATTTTTGATAACGTACCCGATGGAAGCAGGAAAAGAGGACGACCAAGACTCCGCAGAAGAATCCCTCCGTATCCTTGGTGATACCAACTGGCGAGAAATAGCGAAGGATAGAGCCAGTGTCACGCAACCCACATTACGCCGATGCTCAAGGGAGGCAATAGAGCTGGACACCCTACTGTCCCCTATCAACACCTTTGCTCTCCTTTGTACACGTTCCAGCAACTCCAAAGATGACTTTGGAGCACCTGCCCATATATGGGAGTTATATTCCATTCGCGGCCTGATGTAGGTGGTGTAGATATTAAGGAGATCAGATGGAGTGAAGTACTTCTTGCACCGCTTTAAAAAGCCTAGGCACTTCGATGCATCTTTCGACACTTCAAATACATGTTTTGCCCAGCGAGCATTCACACTTATCAGAAAGAAGTGTTCTAGGGTCTGTATTGTACAATTTGTTTACTGCTGATTTGCCTATCCCCAACAATGTCACCGTAGCAACATACGCTGATGATACAGCACTAATTGCCATAAGCAAATGTCGCACTGAAGCATCACAATTTCTACAAAATCAAATCAATAACTGGAAAAATGGTTCTTAAAATGGAACATAAAAATAAATTCTGAGAAATCCAATCAAATTATGTTTTCTCTAAGACAAGGTGATTGTCCATCTGTCAGCATTTCTGGTGAAGCAATTCCACAAAAAGAGACTAAAATATCTAGCTACACACAGGTAAAAGATTAGTTGGAAATCAATTCAGGCATTGGCAATTCCATGCTAAAGTCAATAATTTGATCAGAATTAGTAATTGTCAAACATCAGAATTATTTGTCAATGTTATTGATAGATTGAAAATCGGTCTTACTAAATACAAGTTGCTACTAGAATTCGTGTTCAAATATTAGTTACTGTAGTCATAATTTAATTTCTGTTACAAAAACACTTGTTGCAAAGTTACGAGTATGTATTCGATTTTTCACAAGAAGCTTTGTTGTTAAAGAGAAACTCGTATATTGGAATGTTACACGAGGACTTTACAGAAAAACTAATATTGTAAACTGAAAGTGATAAACAAAGTTGTGAAAACACAATAAAGTGTATAGATATTGAGCGAGCGAAGAATACATATTCTCGTAAATTGAGGTGAAGTGAGACTTTTAAACATAATCGTTGAATATGACGCCACTATTGACGACTGCACAAACACAAGCAAACAATTGTTTTTATATTTTCGATCAAAAATGGGCACGAAATACGAACCCTGGTTATGAATAATAATAATTTTGTTTATATTTAAATGTAAAATACACAATTTTAATAAAAAATATTTTTTCCTACTTTTATCTATAAAATTCTTAATGGGTTAAAGCATCACCAAATGGTTGTGACAGCCACCAAATTCAAGTAATTACTTTAGTTGAGCATACCAATATATAATTTGGTACAACCGAATTAGTTTTTACATTTTTCGTTCATCCAACTAATAGAATATTCACCACTACAGGATAATTTGATTGCTAGAACTACATATTGATCGACGGATCACATTTATTTATTGTTGCTGTGGCTTCAACTAAATATTTCAGTTCTTGCAACCAAAACTTAATTACAAATCTATTGATATGCACAACATTTGGTGATAAAGAACACAATTATTGGTAATCACAACTGAATAATGTGATAGTCCAAGGAACCGCCAAATTTTAGTTGGCTGTAAATATAGTCGTGACAACGGATTTTTTTCTCTGTGTGTATGACCTGATAAACGCCTGACATGGAAACCCAATATAAAAGCGAAGAGCCAGCAACTTAAACTAAAAACACGAAAATTATATTCAGGGTTGTCATAGAAACCATGTCGGTTTTACTAATTGTAATTTTTGCAAACCAGTATTGGTTTCATTTGGTGTCATGAAACCAAGTTGGTTTTGGCAATTTCGAATGTAAGTAAAACCAATGTTCGAATCAGCTGTTGCTTACATGTGTTTATTTGTTTGAATAATTTTCATGGAAATATCATTAAAAGTAATGGTATTACACTAGAAAATTATAAAAAAGGAATAAGTCGTTATAAATAAAATACAATTGCATCAGCAGATGTTACATTTTTGTTATTAGATGCAGAACTCTCACCAAGTTAACGAGATCAGTAGGTAACGATTCAAGTATAAGTTTTTGAGGTTCTTCCACGTTATTTTAAGCAAAGAAGTAAAATAACAAAATCCGGGCAAATGCATTCTTTCGGAGTTATGGTCCCCGAAATTTCGGATGTGTGAGGGGGTAATTGGGTATAAAATAAATCAAAATAAGCTCAAAAAATTTTATTTTTCAAAATTTCAACATAACTCCGAAACTATGCATTTGCCCCGATTTTTTTATTTTAATTTTTTTCTTCTTAAAATAACATGTTCTATTCGACGCAGTATTTTTTTTAATCATTGGCTTTTTAGGCTTCTCCTAAAAAAATAAAAACAAAAATGCAAAAATATATCTTTTTATTAAGCAATTATTAAAGTAAATCAGTTCACGTACATTTTTAGAAAACATCCCAGTGCACAAAACAAATAACAAATCAAGAGCGCGCAAATGAAAACTGACATCTGTTAGCTGCTTGGTTTATTTCCAATATCAAAACCGATAACATTGGTATCTGTGACACCTAAAACCGACATAAATTCTAGTTCGAATAAAAATCCGATAACATTGGTTTTCATGAAACCAAAGCATTTGTTCTTGTCGTTTTCAAAACCAATAGTGACAACATTGGTTTCTATGACACCCCTGATTGGTTACTAGGGCCAAAATCACAACTTAACCTAAACGACAAACTTACAGCCAAAGTCACGATGTCGAAAGAAAGCCTAAGCGAACGACAGCAATGCACTCACTTTCGCATCAAATTGGTAGTCACTATCTTTCGATTTGTCGTTCGCATGGCCTTACGTGTTGTAAACAAAAGCATTTAACCATTGTCAAATGACAAAGCTACCAGATCATAAATTCCAAAAAAAAAAATCGCTATATTCGTGAAAAAACGCTACAGTTTTTTAAATAGTTACAAAAAAGTACATCTCTGTACCACTCAGCTGGAAAAAACTGACAGAAAAATGTAAAGCAAAACAATCAAAAGAATCATATGCAAACAAACCAAAAATTTTGTAATTAAGGGTGGGTTTTTGATATAAGTTTGCAATAAATGATGAATTTATTTGCTAGTTTTTATTGTTGTTTGTTTATTATTGTTTTTTTTTATTTGACATGAACTTCTTAATAAAATACTGCCATTTTTTTCACTTCTCCTCTGTGGACAGTTTTGAGCCTCCAAAGACTGGCGTTCCACTAACGAACTCGGGATTCTCCTCCAGATATCTCACAAATGTTTGCAGCTGCAGCAACGTTGACTTTTTTATGCTGAAATAGATAAATATACATATGTACAAACAAAAATTACTCTAATAAAACATAAATGTTTAACCGTTTACTTACCATTTATTTTCCATTTTGTTGAATATTTTATAAGAATTTTAAATTCAATTATGTTTTTTTTGGCACTACACGAAAACAAAAACACAAGTGAGTGTTTTTGACATTTGTGTTCGCACAGATGACAGCCAAAATAATTAGTGGCTACCGATTTTGTACTGAAATGTTTACGTTTCGTTCGCATAGATTTTAATTCGACTTGTCGTTCTGATGAGTGTTACTGACTTCGAAATCAGCTGTTTGTCGCTTAGAAAGCATGCGAACGTTAACGTTCGACATCGTGACTTTGGCTGTTAGAATCTATAAAACTATTCTTAAGCCGGTGTGGACATACGCCATACAAATATTGGGTACTTCAAGTAAATCAAATATTAGCATTTTAGAACGATATCAATCCAAAACGTTAAGGCTGATAACAAATGCACCTTGCTACGTCAGAAATACAACAATAAGCACTGATCTCAACATCTTAACCGTAAAGGATGAAATAGACTAAGACACCATCCCAACCCCTTAGCGGTATCACTTCTCTACAATAACAATGTAACTAGGAAGCTGAAGCGTAAGCATGTACTGGACTTGGCGAACTAATAATATTTATTGATTCTTTAAATTATGAATAAGAAAAAAAACTACTCGTATTGTTTAACTATTAAAGTTATTTCGTTCATTGGAATTAAATAACTCCTGTAATTTTTATGAATTCATTACATTTGCCTATTGTCTTTATTAGATAGATTGCACATTAAAGAAATTGAAAAAAAACGTTAACTACATCAGTGTTCATTTATTTATTATGTTATATGTATTACAATCATTGGGCTCTGAATTGAAATGGAAATACATCATGAATTGACTGTGGTTTTAATACTGAGCTCCATTTTGAGCACAAGTGACTGAAAGATTTTTCTTGAATTTCACACTCATCTGGGAACATGCAATGCATAAAATGCATATTTTCTTGGGCCCATTAGAACACGGAGATTGATGTTGAGAGTAATCCACTCTTATTTACAATATTTTTAATTGGGAAACATTCTTCCCATGAGCGGTGCAGAAAAGCAGTAGAGAGGTGTCTGTAGAACGCCCGGTCGGAACAAAATTCCTTTCTCTATGTACAAAAAAAATATATATATATAATTTATTTTCTCTCGCACGATATTCTATGCATATGCGTATGTGTTTCCAAAGCCAAGTGCGCCTTAACCACCTCACTATCTTCCAACCTTCGTATTTCGTATGTAATGGGTACGCTTGGGCTACCCTGGGTAACCCATTATTATTACCATGGGGAATTGGTAATGATAGTTTTACATTATCCGCCGGAAATGGGGAAAATAGTGGGTAGTTACCCCCGACAATTGGGAATTATTCATCACGATTACCCACTACACATGGGAAATGGGTAAGAAACATTTAACCATTACCCACGGCGATGGTTAATGGGATACCTCCATTTTTGAACGAAAATATGCAAAAATTAGAAAATATGTCTATATCTCGGATACGGTGAGTTCAATCGAAAAAATTACAAATTTTTATAAGTTTCTAAAGAATTTTTATAAAGTGGTCCAACTCGTAAAAATATCTATAATTCGGAAACGCTACGTCCAATCGGTAAAATAATTTTTTCGTCTCTGTAAGAGGCTTTAATCAATGCATGTATTCAATGCGGCATCAATTTTTTAAAAAATTGCTAAAATTAGGTTTGTTTAAATAAAGAATCGATGATTTTAAAAACCAGTACAGAAATTTCAGTCGGGTGAACCGGCTTAATCATACCCTCACCCTAAGTCATACAAACCCATACTCAAAAGTGACCATATTCAATAGTAGATTGACGACATTGTGCTAAATATTATTGAATACCCAAATTAGTTAGTTTCCCTCCCAATATTTTTATGCGAGCTACAAAAATGGGCATGGCAAGTTGTTGCCAAAATGTTTGATCACTACCAAATGTTATTAAGATCGGTTATGATATATTAGAGATATCGAGTCGGAAAACCCCAAATATGCCCAACTTTTGTATGGGAGGTACGAAACTGGGCGTGGCAAAATAGTCAGTTATTAATTAAAGAGTAGCTTTTAGCAAAATATTGCCTAGTACCGAATTATATTAAGATCGGTTGTAGTTTACGAGAGTTACCTACATCATCAACCGATCATCCGCCCAACTTTTATATGGGAGGTACCAGAATGGGGGTGTCGAAACAGCTCTTTTTCTATAGGAGAGTTTTATTTAACTAAATATTGACTAGTACAAACTTTCATAAAGATTGGTTCGGTTTTACGGGGCTTCTCGTGCCGAACAACCATATCAGCTTTTGTATGGGAGGTACCGCAATGGGCGTGGCAAAATCACCCTTGTTGTAACACCCTGTTTTGTATGGGAGGTACCAGAATGGGCTTGACAATCTCGCCCATTTTCTCCAGTTAAGTAGGCATTTACAGATTATTAACCGGTGTGTGAGTTGAAGCTAATCACATCTACCAGAAGAAAGTTTGTTAAGTTCAAAACAAACTTTTTTATTAAAAAAACGACTGAACAATCAAGAAATGTTCAAACGCATATTCCAAAACTAACATGATTGTTACATAAAATAATAATTGTTAACTATAAAGACAATAACTTCAATACTTTCCCTTGTTTGATAGTTAATAAATATTAGAACGATTACATAAATATTTTAAACGTGTTTTAGACAGCGGTTTTGTCATCAAGTCTGCGTTTTGATCTTCAGTTGAAACTTGAGTAACTTTTAGTTGACCTTCAGTAACTTTTTCTCGGATGAAAAAATGTTTATTTGCTATATGTTTAGATCTCCTATAAAATTCTGGATTTTCTGCCAAACGTAGTGCAGCGGTATTATCTATTTGAATGACTGGTATATCCTTAAGATTCACAATGTCCTGATAAAGTCTCTTGAGCCAAATGATTTCTTTCGCAGCTTCACTTGCAGCAACTATTTCTGGTTCAGTAGTAGACGTAGCTACTGTTTGTTGCCTTTGGCTTATCCAGGAAATAGCTCCACCAGCGTATGTCACAACAACTCGAGTAGTAGTCCTTCCGGTCCTAAGGCATCCACCAAAATCAGCATCACTAAAGCATCCCAATGTTTTTGAACCTTTCTTGTTGTACGTAATGCCAACATCTAACGTTCCAGCAATATACCTTAACACACGCTTTACTCTTTGTACGTCTTCTTGAGTGGGCTTTTCCAAAGACCTCGATAAAAACCCAACCACGTATGCCAAGTCTGGTCTGGAACCAAGCATCAAATACCAACTCCAACTGCTTGCCTGTAGGGAAACTCAATGTTTTCTTTCCCTGATTTATTAGTTTCTGTTACTTTATCCATTGGCGTCAATACGGGTTTGCATTCGGAAAAATTGAATTTCTGAAGAACTTTTAATGCATAAGCTTTTTGGGTAATTTTGATTCCATTTTCTTCGTTTTTGATTTCTACATTTTGAAAACCTCTTCGCATCTGCTTTTAAAACCTCTTGATTTTCCGATTTCTTAAACATTTCACCTTGTTTAAAATTTCTCTCGAACATACACAGCTGCATAGTGAGTTCTTCGACTGTTTTATCATTCTCGCCTGTCATCATCATCCAATTGGAACGAAACATCTCAAAACTGTTTGGCAATATATGTAGAACCTTGCAAATTAATAACATATCCGGCAAGTTGTGTTCTCCTTTTGATCTAAGGCCATTATTTAATTCATCCCATAATATTTTCAGCCTTGCTATGTGTGCTGAAACGTCGTCATCTTCTTTCCATTGAAAAGGAAATAAATCCGTGCATATTTTGAAGATCTGGTCCCTTGATGAAGCTTCATAAATATTTTTGAGGGCTTCCCACGTCTCTAAAGCGTTCTCCCTATCCATGACTTTAACATAGACAGAGTCAGATATACAACTAGTTATAATAGTTTTGGCATACGAATTGACTTTTTTGTAAAATTATGCACACTTATTGTGCTGTTGGATTACCGCCTCTGTTGCTCCTTGTGGCAGAGGTCCCGGCATTGTGATCTTCTTGTCTATCACATCAAGGGCTCCCTCGTAGAAATCGAGAATGTCTCGAATTTTTCTCTTCCATATTGGACAATCTGACTCACCTGATAATGGCTTGACGCTCTTACAAAATTCCATGGTGTTATTTCTCGCTGTTCCTCTCTTGAATCTTGAAAATCCTTTATTACTCTTGTTCCTGAACTGTTGAATATTGGTCAATCTTAAAATACCAGAATCTTGAATAGTGCTTCAACAGGATCTTGCTGTTCTTGAATATATTTTATTAAATCTGGACGTCCCAGAACAGTTCATAGAAAAGAAAAAAAACCTTAATTCTTTTCCTAATTTTCAAAAATTTATATGTATTTTTTTTGTTTTTTTTTGAAAATATTTTCAGAGCTTTGATAGGCCCATAACCAGTTCAGTTCAAAACAAACTTTTTTATTAAAAAAACGACTGAACAATCAAGACGTGTTCAAACGCATGTTCCAAAACTAACATGATTGTTACATAAAATAATAATTGTTAACTATAAAGACAATAACTTCAATAAAGTTTTGAAAGAAATATGATTTTGTGGTAAACGTGTTCATTTGTAAAGGAGGTACCAGAAGGGGCGTAGCCAAAATGTCCATTTTCAATCTCAAACTCAATATTGGCAAAAAATAGTCACTGAAACAATTTTGCTGTGATCGATAAATATTTACGGCAGTTATCGTGTTGACAGCCAGGCAGACAGACAGACGGACATGGCTCAAACGTCTTAAAAAGTCCTAAAACGAATTTCGTCCAAAGACACTAAGGGTCTAAGATGGCTCCTTCTATGTTTTACATTTTTTTACGTATTAAATGATATATACCCCCATCCCTATGGGTGAGGGTATAAAAAGTGATGCCGTATTAAATACACCAATTGGTTAAAGCCTCTTAAAGAGGTGAACAATTTCCGAGCTATAGCTATTTTTATATTTTAACAATTTTCGTATTTTTGCGATTTAAAAAAAACTCCATAGGAATTGACTGAAACACTTTATGAAAAACCCTTAGAAAACCGCAAAAATTGGGTATTTTTAAATCGGATGCTCCGTCTCCGAAATATTGACATAAAGGCGTTTCAACAATCGTTTTCGAAAAAAAATTTAGATTTATCTTTTTTTTTTAAAGTGATGCCATATTAAAAAAATCCATTGGTTAAAGCCTCTTACGGACACGATAGGACCACCGTATCAAACTTTTAGCTATTCTTTTAGTTTAGCGATTTTCTTACATTGGAGATTTATTTTAAAGAAAGTCTTCTTTTACGAATTGTATGACTCTATGAAAAACCTTTAGACACCCGAAAAATTGGCTATTTGTCGATTGGACGCCCGGTTTCGGAAATATAGACATATAGAAATACATGTATAGACAAAATATGTAGCTCAGCAAATTTCTGACATTTGGTCTGGTGTGACATATCGTGTGAGGTGGGAATGAATTGATTCAATAACACCAGATAAAGGCAATGGGTTCATTTCTTTTTTGCTGTTAAAATTAGTTTTTTATATACAACACAAATGTATACTAGCAATAAAAGATAACAAAAAAGCCCACTACGATTCTCAACCAAAACGACATGAAAAATTTAAGTCAACAAGTCTTGTAACTCCCCCTGGTGAAAGCTGACCAGCGCCTGTCACACCGACCGCACCACGAAGAGTGTGAAAGGAAACATCAGATGAGACACATTTTCTCTCTTTAAAGAATTGCTCTATGCTATCAACGTTCACACTTGTACTTGTATATGTGACATTTTTATCAGATGATTTTGACAAAAACTGGGAACGAAAATTGCTAATGCTAATGCTACTACCGCAAATTTGTACCATGCTACAGATACTCTAGCTGATATATACAAGGTGGCGCAAAAGTATACTTCCGATGTTTTTTGGCTGTAATTTAAAAAAAAATTAAAAACTTTGAATCTTCTTGTGGATTATTTTTATTTGGTCTTTTAATTTTTTTTACATCAAGTCGAGAATATGATGTCATGTAAATGGCCGCCGCCACAGTTGATTGTCATTTGAGCCCTTTTTATGGCATTTTCCATCACTTTGGCCAAAACTTCCGGCGATACGTCCTCACATTCTTGACGGATATTGTCTTTAAGAGCTGCAAGAGTCTGAGGCTTGTTGACATAAATCCGCGACTTCAAAAAGCCCCACAAAAAGAAGTCTGGAGCGGTCCAATCAGGCGATCTTGCTGGCCAGTGCAAATCGCCAAAACGGGAGATTAGGCTCCCGGGAAATGCATCCTTCAGCATATCGGTTGTGGCACGTGCAGTGTGTGCCGTTGCACCGTCTTGTTGGAACCACATGTTTTCCAATCCAAATTCATCAAGTTGCGGCAAAAAGAACTCGTTGATCATTGCTCTGTAGCGCTCACCATTCACAGTAACCGTTTGGCCGCGACGTCTTCGAAGAAAAAAGGTCCGATGACTCCTCCAGCGAAAACAGCACACCATACAGTGACTTTGAGCGGGTGTAATGGCTCTTCGTGGGTTACACGCGGATTTTCACGCTAAGATGGAAATGGGCCTCATCACTCATGAATATTTTTGATGAAAAATCATCTTCCTCTTGGTGGTGATTAAGGATGGCTTGAGCGTATGTTAACAGCTGATGCACCGTCTGGACTTTGTACGGAAACATCTTCAAATCTTGTACCAAAATTCGCTGTAAAGACCGTCGACTAATACCCATTTGCGTGGCACGTCGTCTGGTCGATGTCGACGGCGCTTCCATGACATCCTCGGCTACAGCAGCAATATTCTCTGAAGAACGGCTACTCCGGGGTCTGCCACGCCTGGCAGCATCTCGTGTTGTGCCAGTCTCTTCGAGGCGAGCGGCTAAACGTCGCATTGTTTCACCAGTAGGCGTTGGACGGCCAGGAAATCTGCGAAGAAATTCACGTTGTGCCAAAGTCACCGACCGATTATTGGTCAAATAAATAGTCAGCAATATTCCGCGTTCTGGAGCAGTGTAGCGTAACATTGTTTATTAACGTGTATTTCGCATGTGTTTACTACAGAAATGTCAAAACAGAACTGACATTAGGGGCCAATCGCAAAATTTATAGCATTTTCCGATAGGAGGATTACCTTTGCGCCACTTTGTACATGTTTGATGTGTTAGCATCAATAGGCGAGGGTAGCCACAAAATTCCCAAAGTGAATACACCCAAACACAGTTTGTCCGACTGCGATCACACAATTTGTCCGACTGCGATCACACAGATTGTCAGACTGCGATCACACAGATTGTCCGATTGCGATCACAGATTCTTTGGTGTTAAACTCCTCCGAAACGGCTGGAAATTTTGTGTGCATATCGGGTAGATCTCAGAATCGGCCAACATCTATTTTTCATACCCCTACATGATAAGCGTGACCCACCCCTATATAGACCATAGATTTGTCCGACTACGAAACACAGATTGTCAAACTGCGAAAAAACACACACTGATGTAGCGGCAGCGAATAGATGTCTTGTGTGCAGTGTGACCATTTCGGCATTTTTGCTTCTAAATTTAGCATTAGGCATTTTATTTTTAAGCATTGTTGAATTATTCATTTCTCATTTCCTACCCTTTTTAATCTAATAAATCTCAAATATTTTAATTTTATACTCGTAGGTAAACCGTCTGCTAAAATGCTAGTAGATTAACAGTGGATAACGTAAAACCTCATTTTGAAATTGCCGCAATGACAGGATCATGCCGTCAAGCAAAAATTTTAACAAATTTATACAGCGATAAAAATTTATTATATTTAAAGTTTCTGAGACATTTGCTGTCTGATGTACAAAGAGTAAATATAATGTTTGAAGGTAATGATGTTGACCCTACACTCTTGTTATCAGAACTATACGCTCTTTGAAAAGAACTCTGCTAATAGTTTTAAAATCTGACAATTTAGATCCTCTATATTTATTTTTAGAAGACTTTTATTGTTGCAAAGCCGTAATTCAATTACAATTTTGAAACATTTTAAAATCAAAAAAAGATGTAACTAATTCTGAAATTTTTATGTTCCTTAATTCTTATAGTTTACTGTTTAATAAAATATTTGCTTTCGTTTATTTAATCGATTGTTTTATTCAAAAAAATTAAACCGTACATATATGTATGGTAGTACAAGAGACGGATTATGAAAAATACACACGTTATAAAGGATATAGAAATTAAAAATAAATTCTTTATTTAGCATTAATTTTTAGCATTAAAAGAAATCATTTAGCATTTGTTAGCATTATTTTGGAACCGATTTATCTGCAACAATTTTTTAGATCTGGTCACACTGCTTGTGTCAGTGCGGAGCACTCTCAGAGCAAAGATAATAATGATAGCAAGAGAACAACGAAAATTTTGTGAACTTGTGTAACGTATGTTCGAACATACCAATGTATGTATGTATATGTGTCTGCTGCTTTGCATTCTCTTTGTTTTTTGTGGGAATTAAACAAAAAGTATTAACCAAGAAAATAATGACACATGTGCTTGCACTGGTCTTTAAATAATTGTAAGTATGTATTAGTATTATTTAAATATAACATCATCATATGATTGGGCGGTGTTTTTTATTTTCCAATGTAACATTTACTAATGTGTTCATAGAAATCAAACAGGTACCGTGTAACAAAAAGGTGTTAACACATCGCCCGTGAGTTCGAACACTCATTGGATTTTTTTATCATTGGACTTTCAATTAATATTTTGTTTGAACTTTCGAATTTTTAATTGAATTGAAATATTTTTGTTCCTGTGTATTTTATATAACGTGGCCGTTACTAAGTTCATCGCATAAAGTGTTATAATTCAACGCGGCAAAATTTAATGTGACTGAATAAAAAAAACGAGCAATTATTATTAAAGTTAATAAATAATTAATTTAAATGCCACAGCTAATCGAAATGCTAGTCGGAATTTTATGGAAAACAGAGTGAATGGAAAGTCAGCGATAAGCAACCATAAGGAAACCAGGCATTGATATTAATGACAGATAAAGTATATCTCATGCTGATTGCATCGAACGAAAATATGCATTCTCATTAATTTCTGTTCGTTTTATGTCCAACCATAGAGTAAGGTACAACAGTAACGTGAACGCCATCAAATTTCCAATTGCCTCGTTGACCGCATTATTAGTCCTCATTGATAGTGAGTTAAGGGTGCCTCCCACCAGCTAAGCCACCCTTATGGGGTAGACTATGTCTGTTCTGCGTGCGTATGAGCTCACAAATAAAACATTACAACTTCTAATGGAAAACAATAAATCATCATATATTAGGTCATTATAAGCAAAAGTTAGTTTATGTCAATATTTTTTTATAAATAGTAATCAATTAACTAAATCCATGTAACTATGAGGTAATTTGTTTATTAGGCAAACAGTTCATCAAATATTTATAAATGCAATTAGTTAACAATTAAATTATTTACTGCTTGAATTATTTGACACATATTGCAGATACTAAATTGAATTATTGCATCGGAGTGTCCAATTTGTTTTACACTCATTTAGGTTTAACTTATAAGTACTCAACCCAATTTATAACTGGCTATCAATTTTATAATAAAATTCCCAAAATGAAAAGGACAATTTAATTTACGAATAAAAATTCTCATAATGCAATCAATTTATCGAATCACTGTCCTCATACTTGGCAACCGGGTGAATATATAGAGCTTTTATATGCATGTAAAGTAACGGGTTTTTCAATAAGAGCGCTATAAAAGTTTTTTTGACATAAAACAAAACCGGTTTTAGATACCAATGAAATTCTTTATTCCAGTGAAAGTACGTTCGACGCCATTATGTATGGAACCACGGCCACCACGGGCACGCTTGCAGAAGTCCAGACGCTGAACGCAATTTTCGACGGTTTTCAAGCATAAATCGGCCGATACTGCAGCAATTTCCCGTTCGATATTCGTACGAAGTTCATCAATCGTCGCTGGCTTGTTGGCATAGACCATTGACTTGACGCAGGCCCACAGGAAATAATCTAACGGCGTCAAATCGCACGACCGAAGCGGCCAATCGACTGGGCCATTTCGTGAGATAACACGTTCACCAAACTTGGTTTCCAATAAATTAATTGTAGCATTCGCTGTGTGGCTTGTGGCGCCGTCCTGTTGGAACCACATGTCCTCCAAGTCCATATTATCCAATTAGGGCCACAAATGTTCGGATATCATTCAACGGTAGCGATTCGCTTTCACAGTAATATGACGGTCTTGATCATCATGGAAGAAGTACGGCCCAATGACGCCGCCGGCCCATAAACCGCACCAAACCGTAATTTTTTCGGGATGCAATGATGACTCATGGATTACGTGTGGATTGCTGTCTGACAAATAACGCATATTTTGCATATTGACGAAGCCATTCACCCAGAAATGAGCCATTCAGCCAGAATGACGTAGCGCTCTTAAAGTTGAGGCCACTGACTCCAAATTTCGGTAGTAAATTTTAATAATTTCGACTCGTTGTTGGCTTCTTTCCATGATGAAATGGCAAACCTTACTGAAGAGAAATGTCAAAAGAGCGGGAAAAAATATGGCGTCGTTTGCTGTCCCTATCGATTTACTTTTGTAGCGTCTCTGTTGAAAAACCCTTAGTTAGGTGTAACAATTTTAGGTTGTGTGGATATGTGTATTTTGTTAATAATTTGATGTTCATTCCACATATTTATTGATATATTGCATATCGTCAGCCAAAATTAAAACGTCATCACTAAAAACAAAAAAAAAAAAGGTTTTTATTGATAATTTTACACGTCCCTAAAATTTTTTAGACTCGTACGATATAATCCTACATTGCTTTGTCTTTAGTAATATTTGAAAATACGTCTGTGTTGTTTACAATTTTGACAAGATTTTTAGCTGTTCATAGAAAATCACAATTTCTTGTCAAGCTTCACACCTAGAAATTTCCATACAACCTAAAGACAAATGACTCAATATGTGTAAACTTTTGATTCGATGTAAAGGATACGAACCAGGATTTACTCCCAAGTCATGCCTGCAGAATGGTGGATTACGTACTGATTGTTCTATCAACCTCGGGTCTAATATGGGATGGTTCCTCGCCTTTAGAATGAAAAGAACCTCGAATTCGCTTCATCAGACAGTAATATACGGTGGCTTAGTGTAGCTCTATAAAGGTTAAGAAGTCAGGGAACCAAAAAATATCCAGTGACGAGCAAAATTGTAACTGGTTTTCCATAATGGAAGTTTAAACTTTTATTTTTAGCAGCGTTTAACGTTAGAACGAAAACATGTTTTTCAATTTTACTTTGATATGGTATCTTTCATAATTAACACTTAAATATACCTTCAATTATATGTAAACAAACGCCAGTATTATAATTACGCTCTCCCTTCAACTCTTCAAGGATTCAGAAACTCAAGCGTAATCATCACGTAGCTCACAAATTTAATGTTATTTTTTCAATTGCTCAATATTGTCTACGTGCTGATCAAACAAATAATAACAAATTAACAAATAATAATAATGTTCGGAACGTCTCAAGAAAGTTTAATGGAAGTCATATGGCGATCCATGGGTTTGTTCGTTGAAAACTGCTGAAAAGATAAACGTGACAGACACTAAAGAAACGAAAAGTATCAGATCTGGAACTTACAAAAACAATGCTTATAAGCATGTACTTTAGGGTGGGTCAATTTGTATGGGACCAAAAAACTTGCCAAATAGTATAGCAGAAACGAAATCTACGGCAAATTCTAAGAAAATGTTCCCAATAATCAAAATCGAGCCCACAATTTTTCACTTGAAAATTTGTATATTAGCGTAAAGAATCGACCCAAATGCCATAATTTTGACACTTCGATTTCGATGAAATTTCACGCATATATTTTACTCGTTGCTGCCGTTACAATGACATTAATTTTAGGTCGAAACTCCTCACGGTTCATGCTTTATAGGTGTGTATAGTTGGTCATCTGCAGCATTTTTGTGAAGAGATACCTGTGTTAATGTTAGAATGCGATATCAGATTGTAAAGACCAAGGTATTGCCTGATAGGTTTTAACCTTCCCTTTATGAATCGTCTTTATGCTGGAGCGGTATACGGAAACTGTCTCTTTAGATGTGAGAAACGGCAGCGGAGAAAGCGCGAGAGTGAGCAAATTGTGACATACATAAGGATGAACGAAGCCCGAAAATTCTATCAAAACGTCAAAAACAGAAGTAATGGTCATGGTTCAGGACCCTCTTCTGGAAAGACAAGGACGGCAGGTATGCAGAGCATGTTGGAAATATGGAGAGATAATTTCTCCGCGCTGCTGGTACATGATATATCCAATGACGATGGAACAATCGACCACAATATGGACGACGACGTCGATTGCTCCCTCCTAACCAAGATGTTGTCAGAACAGCTATTGCCCGACTTAAAAACAACAAAGCCGCAGCGTCGATGCATTATCGGCTGAGATGTTTAAGGCTGGCGACAATGAGCTGATAAGGTGCATGCATCAGCTCATTAGCAAAATCTGGTTGGGTGAATTCATGCCCAGCGATTGGAGTCTCAGTGTACTGTGTCCCATATTTAAAAAAGGTGACCCGAGTCTCTGTGCCAACTACCGTGGAATAAGCCTTTTATCCATAGCATATAAGGTTCTATCAAGTATAATGTGCCAAAGACTAAAACCAATTACAGCTGACCTGATTGGACCATACCAGTGTGGCTTTAGGCCTGGAAAATCGACAACTGACCAGATTTTCACGCTACGCCAAATCATGGAGAAGACCCACGAAAAACAGATAGACACCTATCATCTATTTGTCGATTATAAGGCGGCCTTCGATAGTCCGATACGGGAGAAACTCTACGAAGCAATGTCTGAGCTAGGTCTTCCTGCAAAACTCATATGCCTTTGCAGGATGACGGTGACGAACACCAAATCCGCAGTGAAAGTTGGTAGTACCGAACCTCTCGAAGCAAAGCGAGGCCTCAGGCAAGGCGACACCCTATCAAGCGATCCCTTTAACATCTTAATGGAGATCATTTTGAGAAAAGCTGCAGTCAACATGAATAAAACCATTAGCAACAAAAGTCACATGCCGCTCACGTATGCTGATGATATATATATAATTGGAAGCACAATTAGCGAAGTTAATACGGTTTTTTCAAGAATTGAGAAAGAGTCAGCAAAAGTGGGTCTGGCGGTAAATGAGGACAAGACAAAATTAATGGTTTCAACGAACAGGGCCTCCGCACGATTAGTTCAAAGCGGGAACGTTGATAACCGACGTAATTTCGAGGTGGTGGACGAATTTATGTACCTCGGATCTGCCGTAAACAAAAACATTAACGTCAGCCTTGAGATCAAGCGGAGAATTGTGATTGCGAATAGATGTTATTTTGGGCTAAGCAAGCACTTTAGAGAAAAAGCCCTCTCTCGATTTACAAAAGTCCATCTGTACCAGACTCTCATTCAACCTGTCTTGCTTTATGGCGCAGAATAGTAAGAGTGTTCGAGGGGAAAAAACTCCGAAAATTGCATGGCCCTATTTAGCACAACGGCAAGTATCTGCGACGCATGAACCATGAGCTGTATGAGCTACATGCCGACATTGACATAGTTAAGCGGATCAATATAACGCGATTGCACTGGCTATGCCATGTCAGTAGAATGGGTGAAAACGAACCATCACGAAGGGTTTTCGGAACCGAACTCGAAGGAAGACGATAAATAGGAAGACCAAGACTCGGCAGGAGGGACCAGGTTGACGAATCCCTGCGTACACTTGGTATTGCCAACTGGAGAAATAGAGCAAAAGATCGAACTGGTTGGCGAAATATGTTCTCTTCAGTTTGTAAGGTCCCTGACCCTCCGGGGTTGTTCGAGACCGGATAAGTAAGTAAAAATGGGCTGAAGATCGTTTGGCTGAATATCAACATTTTTATCGAAAAATCATCTTTTCTGATGAAGCTCATTTGAAGCTCATTTGCAACTACATTAACAACCAAAATTGTCGCGTTTAAGGCTCGAAAAATCCAGATTTCGTCGAAGAGAAGCCGATACATCCACAACGACTGACATTGTTTTATTTATTTATTTACTAAAAATTTTATAATTATAGTGCAGGAATAGAATATGTTACATATTAATAAAAGACATTGTTCTATAACATATATACGCTCTAAACTATTAGATTGTGTTAAAATTAATGAGTTAAAATTAAAATTGTAATAAAATTATTATCATTGAAATTGAAGTTTTAATTGGATGTTTAGATATATATTTTCAAAGCTTTATATAATAGATAGGGATAAATGGGAAAGAAAAATACTAGCTAATAATGCTTGTTGTTAAAATAATTTGTTAAAATAATTAAACAATTAATAATATGTAGCATAAAACAAAATATACAATAAATTAAATAAGATTAAAGTAACAATGTTAAGAAAATAAAATAATATAATATAAAACAGGATTATGAGGTAACAGCTTGTTTCTCTGTGAATTAATTTAACTAAAATAATCAAAAATTGCCTTTTTAAATGCCTCCGTATTGCTTATGAACTGTATGTTCGAAGGTAGTTTGTTCCAAAGATGAATACTATTAATATAAAAGTGCCACTCCGACATCAGACATCTTCTGCGTTGTGGTATTAAATCATTTGTAAACCTAAGTCTGTTGAAAAGATATGATGGCTCGTGGGTGTAAATTATTTTATGAAGTAGAATTAACATACGAATTTTTAATAAATCGGAGAAATTAACATTGAATAGCTTTTTTACAAAAAACGATATGTGGTCATATTTTCCTAACCCATAAACATAACTAATGACAACATTGAAGGTTCTGTTCAGTTTAGCTATACTTTCCCCGTCTGTACTGGCAAAAAGTTCACAGCCATATAATAATGTTGGTAGTAAATACGTTTTCGCTAGAAGAGTACGTATAGATATAGGTGTAAAATATTGCGCATTCCATACAGACCTAAGCATACCATAAGTTCTCCCAGTAACAGATAGTATATGGTCAGACCACGTAAGCGTAGTATTAAATTTAATTCCGAGGTTTTTAGTGTTATCAATAAAATATTAAATATTATATTATTAATTAAAATATTAAAGAAATCCAAAAAAAAAAAATTTATAAATCTATGAATACGTAAGAAGGACACAATTTTTCAAACAAAATATTGATTCGGCGACACCAGAGTAAGAAGGACGGAAAACAGTACCGTTTTGAATTAATGGCATCAATTATTGTCACACAATTTTGATCAGCACATTACAATCAACTAAAAAACTGTACCTAAGATCTCAGTAAACAACTTTCTAGAACATATGAACTTCCTAGAAATGGTTCATGTATTGTGTGCTGTGTCCCTTGTTGCGTTGCATGTGCTCCTGCGGTCGGTGAGATAGCATAGTATCTCAATATTGAAGTAAACGGTGTTAATAATCATTCCTAGGAAGTTCATCTGTTCTAGAAAGTTGTTTACTGAGATCTTAGGTAAATTTTTGTGTTTGACTGTTCCCTTGAATTTTAAACGGTTTGCTACCTATGGACCTGAACATGGGAAAAAAGGTAAAAAAATCGAATTTTTTAAAGTTTTTTTTTGCTATTTTGACCTTGAAGATGAAGTTTTTTAATCTTATATGTTCACAATTTTCCTTCTTTATGATAAGAGCTACAACTGTCCCTCAGAGGGTAACTCAAAATTCCGAACTATTTACAAGATATGAGCCTGATAAAATGATCACTTTTTTGAAAGAATGACACCGAGGCCCCAATTCTTTTGGGGGCCCATAAAAAAAAGTTCATGACTTTGGGCAAAACTGGGAGACACGGGTCTTTTTTTGTCTTTTATCACGCAGTGGTATATGGTTATATTTCCATGACTTAAAAAATTACACACAGTGAAATTAAAAAATTTTTGGGAAATTTTTCAATTTGCGGCTACTTAAACGCTACTTAAGCGCTACCTAGACGATGTTCAGAATTTTTCCTAGAAAGTTGTTTATTGGGATCTTAGGTACATTTTTGTAGTTGATTGTTATCTTGAATTTTGAACGGTTTGCAACCTATGGACATGAACAGGGGAAAAAGTTAAAAAAATCGAGTATTTTATAGTTTTTTGCGATTTTGACCTTGAAGGTGAAGTTTGTTTGATTATATATGTTCACAACTTTTGCTTTATATGACAAGGGCTTCAAGTTTCCCTTCAAATTCCGAACGGTTTGCGAGATATGAGCCTGACAAAATGATCACTATTTTGCAAAAATGACACCAACCCCAAATCCTTGGGGACCAAAAAAAAAAGTGCATGACTTTAGGCAAAACAGGGAGGCACGGGACTTTTTTTTTTGTCTTTTAACACGTAGTGGTGTCCGTATATGGTTATATTTCCATGTCTTAAAAAATTACACACAGTGTAATCGAAATGTGAATAAGGATGATGACGATGAAATTTAATTAAAAAATTGCAGTCGCCCATTATGGATCAGACGCTGACCAAGATGCAATATGTCGAACCTGGATTTTCTTCTTTTATTTTGTATCCGCCGTTGTCCCATATGTTTGGCCCATCCGCCTTCTAAGGACAAACGAATAAGTCCGATAGCTTGATGAGCTTCAGTGACAGCCTAACACTTATCAGTGATCGCATAACCAATCAGGCTATGCCATTTCACAGGACATACTGCGTGGAAGTAGTAATCTGCTTGGACTGCCCAATGAAGAGATCATTTCTGGCCACTCCCAAGTGAATGGCTATCAAAAATGTTCCACCTCCACGGATAGTCCCTTGTCCCATTCAAAAAATACTAAACGTTTTGTTCGGGTTATTAATAAATCAGCGAAAAGTCCATGGGCTATATATTTTCCAAAACTAGAAGCCGCGGAAATTTAAAATATGAGAATTAATTGACTATGTATGTGGAGTGAGTGATACCAACAGTAACAATTCGATATTTGGAACCTCTGGTACTTTTGGATATTTTGAGTCCTGTGTAACTTTTTTGTTTTCGAATAAAACTGGATACTTCAAAGACAAAACTTAAATGATTTTGAAATGGCTTTAATTGTGTTACAAAATGTAGAAAGCCAGATAGAAGAAGTCATTAGTCGAATTTGCCGTCGAAGTGAAACAATATATATGCTGGAAATGTAGCTTTTGTATAAACAAAAAGAACTGTATAATTTTTTCCACCATCGGACTTCACATGACGACACAGAGCCACAAAAAACTGAAAGGGTGGTATTTAGGGTGCACGGTAATGTACTTTTTTTTTGGTTCCGGAATTGTTGTTGCTTAATCATTAAATCTATGGGGTGACTGACCCCACGATTTTTTGACCCACTATAGTCTAACCTATATTTGCGACAAGCTCCAAACACACGTGCCATTGCATGCAGTCTACAAAATAATACAGATTTTTCAATGTGCAGAATTCGCGATGCCGAAATGGTAATTTTTCCCCTTATACCGAAATTGTATACTAAACGGGCCAGACCATGCCGAGAATACTAGGGTAAAATGATATGTGTTAGAGGAAATGCCATGGGCGGATTGTGGATGAACTGTATCTAGACGGAAGGATGCTAAGGACATCATTTAAAGGTAGACGAGCTGCTCATATGCCGCAAGATATACTCGATTTCAAGTTCTCAAACTCAGTCTATCACCTGCGCTTTCATAATCTTTGAATTTCAAAAAAAAATATCAACAGTTTTAAGGAAAGTTGACTACGGTCCATTTAGCCAACAAAATAAAAAGGGCACACCCCACAGATTGCGAGAATATCTGCTTAAATTATTCACGGTGCAAAAACGGTCCCACCAGTGTATTGAAGTACACGCTGAAAAATAACGGCCTCTCTAACATATTTTCTTAAACAGATTCCACGTTATATTTGTATCCAAACACAAAAAAGGAAAAATTTTATAGCATTACGTCATTACGTCACACGAACATGCTATAAAATTTTTCCTTTTTTGTGTTTGCATGCAAATATAACGTGTTTGTAGGTTGCTACAAATATAGTATACTTCTGTTCAAACACATTGTGTTTGCTATTCAATATTATATGCACCGTCGGTGGTGCAATGGTTAGTGTGCGCGACTCTTATACATGAGATCCGGGGTTCGAACCCTGCTCTGACCACCTTACAAAAAATTCCTTTCGGCGGCGGTCACCTCGCATAGTGACGGCGACACTATCGAGTACATGGCCATGAAAAAGCTTGTCAAAATACCGTTCGGAATCGGTGTAAAACTGTAGGTCCCAATCAGTGAGTGAAAACTGGAAAGCGCACAGCTCAGTGATTGTGAGAAGCTCCCCCTGGCCCGTCATGGGATGTAATGGGAAACCATTTATTTATTTTTTTTTACATACTGATTAATAAGCTATAATATATGTGTTTGTTAGTAGAAAACTGGTGAGAACAAACCCGTGACGACAACAAAGGAACAAAAAAGCATCATATCTTCAATTCATGAAAACAATACTTGCCGTCATATACACTCTTAAAAATCAGTATTTTTTTGGATGCAAATATAAAGTGTGTTTGGAGCTTGTCGCAAAGGTAATATATTTCTCTCCAAACACATTGTGTTTGCTATACAATATTACATGTTTGAGACGCATTGATTAATATGTTATAATATATGTGGTTGCTTGCTATTTATGTTTCTGATACAAATACAGATGTGTTTGTTGTACTGTCTATGCTCTCTAGAGAGCAAGAGAATAAAAGAGCGACAGCGAAAGGGTCTATGTTATAAGTGTTTAGCTGTATTTTTGCATTATTATCTCAGTCAGTGAGTCATAAATATTCCTGATTGTGAGTGTAAATTGCAGATGAAGTGTTTCATATTTTGGCTGATGTTTTGCGTTTTAGTTTCATGTAGTCAGTCGTCAAAGGTTCATCGGTTAGGGGATATCAAAAGCACTTGATCACTGAAAAAATAATAAAAAAAGGCCCGGACGATTAAATGGTTTGGGATGTTACTTTGTTTTTGTGTATGTGTTTCATATATATGTATGCGTGCTACCAAAGTGAGAAATGATTTTGAGGAAACAAACTGGAAAGGGTAACAACGTGAAGCCCTTTGTCTTTCCGAGCCTTTAGTGAGAAAATCGTAATGGCGGACCATTTGTGACATAAGTACAATAATTAATTAGTCCCCGCTTGGCTTTCATGAACTTGATTTGTATATACATATCTTATTTGTGTTCCAACGCATGGTGATAACCAACACATAACTGGAACCTTCTAAAAACAAAAATGTGAGAGACAACAAAGAAAGGAGAAGCGAAAGCACAGCAGATTCCCATTTCGTGAAAAAAAAACAAATAATGCATTCAGTCCAAGTAAACGTAAAATGGGGCCTTTTGAATCTTTTAATTGCTTTTGTTAAATATTTATAAATGTGGATTTATATTGAGAAAAAAAATTATAATAAATAATACATATATTCTGAAATAAAAGAATGAATCGTTTCTAAATATTATTATGTTTGGGAGGAAATACGCATATGTTTCCAGGTACGTATATGTATGTTTGTGGGAAACAGGCGACAGCTTCCACGTAAGTATATGGATGTTTGGGATACATCGTATATATAATACATTTAAATACAAGTGAGTTTGGGCCTTGCAAACATATGAATGTTTGAAGTGGGTTCCAAACATATACATGATTCCTGCGGAATTTGTTTAAGAAAATATGTTAGAGAGGCCGTTATTCTTCAGCGTGTATTTCAATACACTGGTGGGACCGTTTTTTCACCGTGAATGATTTAAGGAGATATTCTCGCAATCTGTGTGGGCTGTGCCCTTTTGATTTTGTCGGCTAATTGACCCTAGTCAACTTTCCTTAAAAATTTTGATATTTTTTTTTTGAAATTCAAAGATTATGAAAGCGCAGGTGATAGACTGAGTTTGAGAATTTGCAATCGAGTACATTTTGCGGCATATGAGCAGCTCGTCTACCTTTAAATGATGTCCTTAGCATCCTTCCGTCTAGATACAGTTCATCTACAATCCGCCTATGGCATTTCCTCTAACACATAAAATGTTACTCTAGTATTCACGGCATGGTCTGGCCCGTTTAGTATATAATTACCATCTCGGCATCGCGAATTCTGCACATTGAAAAATCTGTATTATTTTGTAGACTGCATGCAATGGCACGTGTGTTTGGAGCTTGTCGCAAATATAGGTTAGACTATAGTGGGTCAAAAAATCGTGGGGTTAGTCACCCCTTAGATTTAATGATTAAGCAACAACAATTCCGGAACCAAAAATAAGTACATTACCGTGCACCCTAAATACCACCCTTTCAGTTTTTTGTGGCGCTCTGTCGTCATGTGAAGTCCGATGGTGGAAAAAATTATACAGTTCTTTTTGTTTTTACAAAAGCTACATTTCCAGCATATATATTGTTTCACTTCGACGGCAAATTCGACTAATGACTTCTTCTATCTGGCTTTCTACATTTTGTAACACAATTAAAGCCATTTCAAAATCATTTAAGTTTTGTCTTTGAAGTATCCAGTTTTATTCGAAAACAAAAAAGTTACAGAGGACTCAAAATATCCAAAAGTACCAGAGGTTCCAAATATCGACTTGTTACTGTTGGTATCACTCACTCCACATACACAGTCAATTAATTCTCATATTTTAAATTTCCGGGTTCTCATATTTTAAAGCAGGGTTCGAATCCAGAATCTCATGTACAAGAGTCGCGCCCACTAACCATTGGACCACCGATGGTGCATGTAATATTGAATAGAAAACACAATGTGTTTGAACAGAAGTATACTATATTTGTAGCAACCTACAAACACGTTATATTTGCATCCAAATTTTATAGCATGTTCGTGTGACGTAATGAAAAACTAGTGTTTAGTTTCACAGTTCAAAATGTTCCACTTAAATTTAGTTTTAATTTAATTGCCTGATGTTTGTCATTTAAATTTCATATAATATGAAAATTTTCTGAGAGCATTTAAATGACGAGTGTGAACCTCGCCCTAAGTCTTTTAAGGCTACATTTTTGGGATACTAAAGTGTTAGCTTTCACTTAAAATTAACACTTTCTGAATTGACAGTAATATTTATTTGTATGTTTGACGTCGTGTTCTGGGAATGGCCTAATGTGAAAGGAAGAATCAAGTTTAAAAGTAATTTAAATCTTGACCTTTATAACTATCTGGAATATCTATAATGAGACCACCGTAGGCATATTTTTCCCCCAGCTATTTCCGTTTACGTTATAACTTTCAAAAGCGTGATTTCGTATTTTATAGCAATATTTTTGTTACAATCATTGTGAGCCATAAACTTGAAAATAGCACGCACTAAAAAAAAAACAACAAATAAATTTCAAAATAAAAATAAACAATCATAACAACAATCGCCAGGAGCATGTTGGGCTAGAACGAGGACATTTGTGTAGAAATGTTTAGAACAACAAATAAAAACCCCATATTAAATATGCACAAAAAAACCAAATCGTTTTGGTAATCCTGTGACCAAATCACAATAGAATAAGCCCGACACTGACAATGACAGCAATACAAATTGTACTAGAAGTCAAAGTTCCTCAAATTTAAAATGAAACTCTTTATTCCAAAGGAAAACTGGCAACATCTTCCTGGCCAATTGCTTCTTGTAGTATAGCATTTATAATTTGTTCGCATTGTGTTCTTTGTTTATAGTCATTGTCCTTTGGTCTCATTTCATTTCGTTTCATTTCATTTAATTTTGCTTTATTTCCATTTTGTTAAAATGACTATTACGAACCTAGGCGATGAATAAAGTAAAAAAGTTTTGAAAATAACCAACCCAGCAGGAAGAAGCATGGTATGGCATTTAGTATTACAAGTTGTGTATATATTAATACTGGAATATCAAAATATTTTCAAGCTGGAATAGATAATTTGATATTGAAGTAGGCTATAAAGCAGTGGCCATCTCGAGACAGCACATTCGTATTTCACAATTCATGAGTTCTCATCCGCCAATATGATAAAATCATTGCATAAAGTCAAAAAGATTTCCAGGAAATACTAATAATAAAAACACTATGTATTAGCCAATGGCTCTAGGAACCGTTGCATTCATTTGAACGATATAATTTAAAAAGTAGAAATGGAGACGAATCTTCTCTCCGAACCGAAACACCGCACGCTGAAAATCTATATGTTCTTGTTGTTTGGATGAAAATATAACGTGAGTTTGGAGCTTGTCACAAATAGAGTATACTTTCTATAGTATCCAAAAAATATCTGTGTTTGTGACAGAAATACAGCTGTGTTTGCTGCACTGTTTATGCTCTCAAGAGCAAGAGAATAAAACAAGAACAACGAGAGATTATCTACAGTCTATCTTGCAAGCTTGTAACTGCACTTTTTCAGTATTGTTTGAGTCAGTGATACATAACTATTCATGAATGTGTGTGTAAGTGACTGGTTGGTGATATAAGTGTATATTATTTTAGCTGGTATATTGTGTTTTAGTTTCATACATTCAGCCATTCGGTTCATCGGATAAAGGATGTCAAAAAAAGGATATCGGTTGTGTAAGTATATTGTGGAAAAAAGTTATATATTAGCAGGAAATAGTTGTGATCAGTGAAAAAATAGTAAACAAAGGCTCGGACAGTTAAATGGTTTATGATGTTAATTCTGTTATTGTGTATGGCTTTCGTATGTATCGCTGTTCGGGAATAAAATCGTCACAAATCTAAAATTTCTGTTGTTAGTAATTTTCACCAAATATTGTCCCGTATTGGCTCTCTTTGCTCTTAAAAAGTGGCATAAGTGTAACTTACAACTTATCCTAAAACATAAAGAGTCAACCGTATACTTATAGAGGTTTAAAGTTTAAAATAATTATAATGATTTTCTTGAAAAAAGGCATTTGTTACTTGTGGAGGTTTCCTTCCGGATCATCAATATATGCGCCACCAAAATGAGAAACGATTTCAAGGAAAGAAACTTAATAGAGCAACAACGTGAGGCCCTTTGTCTGTACGAACCTCCACTGGGAAAATTTAAAAACCAGCGACGAGCAAAATTGGAACAGGGTTGAAACAGTTTGGAAATAACTTTGTATATTTTAAACATTTGATTAAACACAAAAAAAAATTATTAATTAAATCAATTTATTGATCCCTCGTGAATAGAAACAAAACCTATATTAATTCTATGTTGATGACATAATATATAAAGTGAACAGTAAATATTGTAAAGTTATACAAGTGTTACAATATTGTACTCTGGTTTTATGTTAATTTATTTGTTTTCTGATTCAATAATTTGTACAGTGGCTCTGCGCTTTTCTAAGAGCTTGTGTACGGCGACGGATGCTGTTTGCTGTCATTTCCGCTGGAGTCGCATCCCAAGTTTCTTTTTCTCTATCCCACAGATCGTTTACGCCATTTGGAGCATCTGGCTGCTTGGCGAGCTGGGATTTTACGTAATTCAAAAACTTTTTGATGGGGTTTAAGTCCGGTGACCGAACCGGCCATTTCATAGTGGCCCATTATTGACTGCTTAACCAGTTTTTATCGATTTTGACCGACCAATTGTGTAGCACGGACATCGGATTCTGAGCGACTGATTTTAGTCTCATCAGACAATATAACCTGAAATACAAGGCATAATCGTATTTTTATTATTTAGAATGTATCGAGTTTCATTCTCTGCCTTCTTCCCGTCAACCTCACTTCCAGTTTTCAGAGATCTGACCGAATTTTTAACGAAGCTTTATATTCATTTTTGATACAAATTATTTCGTTGCTTCTCTGTAGCCTTAACACCCAAGGCCGTCAATATTTGACGTTTTTAGTGCCGCAGCTGGGGTAATTGCTTTGTCACGTGTCACAAATTTTGCCAAATGACGACAAGTGCGGTGTTCATTTTTTCGGCGGCGTCCAGGAGCAGTTGAACTTTTAATAAATTTTTTCCGTTTTATTAAACATTTTTGCAACGTTCCAAACATAATTATTATTTGTTAATATATGTAATTCCACAATTTCAACTAATTTATATGGTTCCGCTTTTGATCAGCACATGGACTATAATGAGCAATTGAAAACATAGCAGAAAATTTGTGAGCTACGTAGTGATTCCATTTGAGTTTCTGGATCTTTAAAGAGTTGAAGAGAGTGCAATATTGTAACATTGAAGAGAGGGTGTAATTGTAACATTGGGACTTGATTACATATTACGCTCTTTTAAACTAATATGAATAATTGTTGTATATATTTAAGTGTTCATTATGAAAGAGTCAAAGTAAAATCCAAACAAAATGGTTTAGTTCTAAGGTTAAACGCTGTACAGTGGGGCAGATTGGAAAAACAACCGTAATAATATCACAACTGGTAAAGTATTGGTCTGATAATTTTGGAATATACCACAGTCTTATATAGAGAGCAGAAGTCAGACTCAATGGCACTCTTATCATCACAGTTGGTGTTGCAGGGTTTCAAAGTAAACCACTTTTATGCTGTTGAAACTTTCAAAGCCTGTTACATCAAACTTATAGACGGATTACAAAGATTATTTACTTTTGAGAGTCTACTGTGCAAAACAAATCTTTATATCTTTTACCGGTATTAAGATATTCTCCATCAAAATTTAAAATTGTAAATTGTTTCATTGACTTTTTTAAGTTTTGTGCTAATAACTCGGTCATTTGAGGGAGGAGAATATTTCTGATGACACCACTAAATTGGCAGTGCTTCAAAGATGTACGCAGAATGTGCCGCTGCAGGTCGAATATGATGAAAACTTCACCAAAATTAGACAAGTTCGACGTGGTTTATGATCCCAAACCATAGTTTCGTAAAATAATGACATCAGGTAAAATATGAAGTGCTTAGCGTAGTTTCCTTAGGAACGATGCAATTATAAGGTTGCATATCGTAAATGTCAAAATCAGGTCAAGTCTTAGGTTTGCGAGTGATACCTACGCTTGTTCAAATACCCTACTTATTATATACCATTGTAACGGTAATCTCCTTTTCTATAAAACTGTCTTCAGAAATATCAAAATTTCAGTAATAGTTTTGGAAAAAATACGGAGAAAAGTCAAATAAATAGTTTGGAAAAATTTGATGTAAAGTACACAAGTACATATCAATGGTATCTTACTAATTTTCTTATATGTTGTAGAACATTGCAAGGTATTTAAGAAAAAATAGGGATTTAAGAGAACAAAGAAATCTCCTATGAAAATTTTACTTTTTTTTACATATTATTATCAATTTCACAACAATACCAAAAGCTTCTGATAAAAAATTTGTGTACCATTTTTATTTTGTATGCAAAATTATCAGTTCGATTTGTGTCGCGAAAGCAGTGTGTAGGTAAGTTAACTATTTTGCTAATATTTAAAATAAAATTTAACTTATTTTGGTAATTTTACATAATTATTATTCTTATAATTACACAGTGCAACACGAAAAAAAATAACCATATACGGACACCACTACGTGATAAAAGACTAAAAAAAAAAAGACCCGTGTCTCCCAATTTTTCCCAAAGTCATGCTCTTTTTTTTTTATGGGCCGCCAAAGATTTGGGGCCTCGGTATCATTTTCGTAAAATGTGATCATTTTCTCAGGCTCATATCTTGTAAACCGTTCAGAATTTCGATTTACCCTCTGAGGCAAATATGCCTTTCACTTTATAACTTTCACCGCTGAGCTCTCGTTGACGTCGCGCTGTGTAATGCCTCGATGTGAGCGTCGTGTCGCTTTTATATTGTGTGCTGCGTCCCTTGTTGCGTGTGCTGAGCTTACTGCATTGCCTGTGCTGCTGCTGTCGGGGCATGATCGCGTGATACCTAAGCGCTACCTAAACGGTGTTAACCCTTGGACAAACACATGGTTCTGGCCAGGCATATTTCATTTTTTGCTACCTATGGACCTGAACAGGAGAAAAAGGTAAAAAAATGAAATTAAAAAATTTTCGGCAAATTTTTCACTTTTGCGTGCTACCTAAACAGTGTTAAGAATCATCTCTAGGAAGTTTATATGTTCTAGAAATTTGTTTATTGAGATCTTAGGTACATTTTTGTAGTTAATTGTTTCCTTGAATTTTGAACGGTTTGCTACCTATGGACCTGAACACGGGAAAAAAGGTAAAAAAATCGAATTTTTTTAAGTTTTTTGCGATTTTGATCTGGAAGTTTTTTTGATTTTATATGTTCGCAATTTTTGTTCTTTATGACAGGAGCTACAACTTTGCCTCAGAGAGTAAATCGAAATTCTGAACGGTTTGCAAGATATGAGCCTGAGAAAATGATCACATTTTACGAAAATGATACCGAGGCCCCAAATCTTTGGCGGCCCATAAAAAAAAAAGTGCATGACTTTGGGAAAAATTGGGAGACACGGGTCTTTGTTTTTTTAGTCTTTTATCACGTAGTGGTGTCCGTATATGGTTATTTTGCCATGACTTAAAAAATTACACACAGTGTTAACGTATCAGCATAACTCACAGATAAATACAAAATTACTTATATGAAAAGCTAATAAAAGTAGAAAAGTATAAAACTGATTGTACTCGTTTGAGTAAAATGACCAAATACATAAGTATAAAATAATTGTTGATGTGTTAACATCTATAGGCACGGGTAGGGCAATATATCAAAGTGAACACATGCAAACAACACAGAGCGTTAGCATCACATACGTGGTTGTTTTACAACAATAGTCCGGGCCTGAAAATAAGTATGATGTTATTGATGTAGCGGCAGCGATCAAACAATCAGGTCGTCGTCGCCAAAGAGTATTGAGTAGTATAGAGAACTTATAGAACGAATTGTATGACTCGAAAGCATTGCCGACATCTGGCGAATGTTTCAAAACGTATTACCCTCTTTTTGTCATAACTTGGTTCATTCATAATTTTGATGTGAAACATTGGTGCCTTTTAAAACATTTATGCTTTTTGTATTGTTTTAGTGAATAATATTGTCGAAATGGTGCTTTTCCATTGAAATATTCTAGTAAGAGAATAAGACTCGTTTATGCTCTTTTACTCAGACTCTCTACATGAGAGCGGAAAAAAGTGCAATAAGTTATCTATACTATTCAATACTTTTTGTCGTCGCTCTGTTTATGAGAAAACAAAAACAATTATTTCAGTGAGATAAATATTGTTTTTTATTATGTTGTATGCCAGCATTCAAACAAACAGGTCGTTGTCGCTCTGTTTATGACAAAACAAAAACAACTATTTCAGTGAGCTATATTACTTTATATATTTTAACAATATTATATCTAATGTTAAAGCAGATGTAAGAAATAATAAAGTGCAACAGCACAAGAGCCTTCAGCACAAAAACTATTCTCTTTTTTATTTTCCAATATAACAAAATTTAAACAAATCGCTAAAACTTCCAATAAAAAGTTTCTAAAACGCCATTATATCAACATTTTGGAAACGGATTGATCAATCGAAAAATAACCAATATTTAACGCTTTCTAAGGGGTTTTCATAAATTGGTCCAATTCGAATAGAAATTTTTTTAAAAAAAAATTCCTAAAATAAAAAAAATAGCTATATCTCGCAAACGGAGCGTCGAATTAAAAAAAAAAAAAATTTTGAGGGTTTGTAAGGGTTTTCCATAAACTGGAACAATTCGTAGGGATTTTTTTTAAATCCCCAATTTAAGAAACTCGCTAATAATAGGCTTTAACTCGGAAACACGAGGCTGTAACCAATGGATGTCTTTAATATGGCATGACGTTCTTTTTGTTGAACAAAATCGCTAAAACTAAAATTTATCGAATACAACATATATTCCGGAAAGCTTCCTATGGAGTTAACAAATTTATTATTTTTTCGAGTGGACGCACCGTTGAGTTATAGCCATTTTTTATTTTAGCTATTTTCTTATTTTGGTGATTTTTTTAAAAAATGTCTTCCATACGATTGGACAGCTTTATGATACATCCTTAGAAATCTTTAAAAATTAGTTCTATTTTCGACTGGATGCTCCAATTCAGAGACATTGGGCGTTTAAGCGATTTTTAATTCCATAAATTTTAGTTTTAGTGGTTTGAAAAAAAAAGTGATGCCGTATTCAGGACATCCATAGGCTCCTATAGAAGCAAAAATATTATTTTTGCGATTGGACGTCCCGTTTCCGAGTTATATCCATCTTTTTGTTTTAGCTATTTTCTTATTTTCGCTTTTTTAAAAAAAATCTTACATACAAATTGGACCAGTTTATGAAAACTCCTTTGAAACCCTCAAAAATTAGATATTTTTCGAATGAACGCTCCGATTTGGAGACATAGACATTTTCCGTTAATTTTTCACATTTTGGATCAAAAATGGGGAAGGGTTACGCTGGGAAACCGACTACCCTTCGCCGTGGATAATGGGTAAAGTCCACTTACCCATTCCCCTTGTATAATGGATAATCGTAATTTGCCATCATCGTAGGTAGCTACGCATTATTTTCCACATACTCTGTGGGTAATGTGTAAACGTTCATTACCCATTTCCCATAATAGTTCGTCCAGACAGGTGCCCACAATTTGTTGCATGTTGCATGTTGCATATTCAGTCTCAATTCACCTCAATTTATGGTAATACTAGTAAAATAAAAAAATACATGCGATTCAGAAACTATTGTGGTGAGATATATATAAAGTAAATTATATTGGTCTTGTCGATAACACTAAAATATACATGGACTTTAATGACCTCCATTTGATTTCGTATATTTTTAGTTTTTCGAAGAATATCTACAATATTAGAATCATAAAAAGGGGTTTTAAAGAAGCGTCCAACGGTGTATAATACATTGCAAAGCATTTTCTGACACATCCTTTTTTCAGGGATATTCTGAAAAAATGATAATGATAAACAGTATACCTATTATCATCCCTTGGAAAACTCTTTGAGTATTTCATATTATCAATGGTCAGGGATACGGCAGAGGACAAAAGGGTCCTCAAGGACAACCAATTTGGTTTTCGGCGAGGACATTCAACCTCGCATGCGCTCATGGTCTTCGGGGACTATGTGACGCGAGCGTTGAACAGGAGACACGCCACGATTGCTGTAAGCCTTGACTTTGTCAAAGCTTTCGACTCGGTCTGGCAGGCCGGAATCGTGTCCAAAATGATCGATTTTGAATTCGATAAGGACACCTGTCGTATGGTGGCCAGCTTCTTGAAAGGACGCAAATTCCGTGTAAAGGTAGGGGAAGCGTACTCAAGTGCTAGGGATGTTATAGCAGGGGTACCCCAGGCTTCGCTCCTGGGACCCATGCTGTATAATATCTTCGTGAGTAACATACCACAACCACCTGACGGTGGGCTCTTGCTGGTATATGCGGACAATATTCTTGTGGCCATGTAGGGCGCAAAGGCTGAGACCACCACTCCAGGGTCAAAGAGTACCTGGAGGTTTTGTCCGGATATTTCGACAGGTGGAAACTCACGCTTAATGTTGACAAATGCGAGGGAATGATATTCAAGGGAAAACGTATCCTCTTGTTCCCTAACGCTAGAACGTTCGTACCTAGCCTACAGGTTGGGGGCCGCGTGAACAGGATCGCGGACGGATTTAAGTACCTAGGTGTCGTATTCCGTATGAACTTTGAATTTTACCGACACATTGACCACATTCTGGCCAAGGTGAAGGCAATCTTCGGCATTTATCTCCATGCGCTACGTTGCCGTGGAGGCCTTTCGACTGAGGTTAAACTTTTGATCTACCGTCAGATCATAAGACCCATTATGGCCTATGCGTTCCCTGTTTGGAATATCTTCCAGCCAGATGGAGAAACTTAGGAAATGGGAAAGACGCATCCTTTTAAGCTGCTTGGGCTTACGGATGCGGATAGCCGACGATGGTTCGGTTAGGAGGCCATCCTGTGCTACGATGTACAGGATGGTCGACTTTGACAGGATAGACGTGTACCTTGTTAAAGGCGCACTTAAATTTCTAGAAAGGGCAGCCTTTCTAGAAATTGGACTGGTTGAGAATAGTTTGGTCCAGGACGAGCGCCTGGAGCGACTTCTTGAGTTAGGGTATAGGCCGCCGGTTGGCCTCGCGACCTTGGATGGAGGCGGACTCCTCTTCGTTGATGACAAACTCCTATTCTATCATAGGAGGATAGGATCTTTCGACCTGGATGACACTGTCTATATTACGGACCAGTAGTGGCACCTCTTACGGTAGGTACGGCTTGTAAATATGTATATAGTTGTAAATATGTGTAAATAGTAGTTTTAAAATATTAGTTTTTTAAGTTTAGTAGTTAGTTGTCGTTGAATTATCCCCTTTTCTTAGTCCATTTTTGGGGAAGCGTCTAGTAGGCAGTAGAATGTTTTGATTTTTTGTTTATGATTGTTTTGTATGTACTAGCTACTACAACTTAAGTTAGTGTGAAGTATATAGTTCTGTAAATATTATTAAATGTAGGAAAATACGTAGCGATAGATTTAAGTTATCTTTAAGAAACTTTGTTAAAATGAAACTTCGGGACCAAATAAATGCAATGAAATGAAATGAATGTAAAAATCAAAAGATCAGTGGTGTATTTGCAGTGAAATGTTAAACAGTGAAAATATAAAGTCAAAAAGCAGAAAGTGGAAAAATAAAGTGTCCATAGTGGAAAAATTGTGTTTTGCCGACGGCAAATCGAAAATAAATGTTTCGGAAATTAAAAAAAAAAAAACGTGTGAAAAACTTTAAAAAGTGAAAAAAAATTTGTAAAAAACCAATCTCCGGACTGTTGCGGAAAATACAAAAATTATTTCTGGAAGAGTCGCACGAAAAAGTCCGATGGTATGACTACCTGAAAACCCAGGTCTTAAAAAGTCGTACGACTTTTTGGCTATTGACACGAAATTAAACATTGTGCAGCTGGGTTATACTCCGTTGACATATTATTCAACATCCGTGCCAATCATCATCCCGTAGGTGTTTGGTGTATATTGATGTGACGGAAACCGGTCTGTGATATTCAGCAAATACGGCTGTTGTCAAGAGGGGAAGAGACGAGTAGGTTGATTCCCGTGATGAAATTCGAGAGGCAGTGCGCAAAAATACTGTCCTCGAAAAGAAGTACAACGAGTTGTTGGTACGAGTACAATACCCTGAATTTCAGCGCAATTTGTTGTGGTTCAACATCGAGCAGATGCAACAGCAGCCTCAAGAACTGCCCAGCGATGATTCTGACTCAGAGATGGACTCTGTGTACGATGAGAATGTGATGAAGGATGTTTCTTCCTGTGCAACGCCAGCACAGAAGGCAACGACGAGACAGGGTGCGAAGGGCCCCAAAAGATGCTGAGAAGCCAAAGGCGCAGAAGCCTACTGGAGGAAGCAGCGGTCGTTCAAAGAGTGCAAAAAGTAAGAGAGTGCCAGTATTGGTAGTGTATAACGCGAAAGTAAAGGTACACGCAAAGAAAAAAAAAGTTTATTGCTCGGTTGCCGCAACAATACTTTGATTGATTTGTATTAATTCATTAATCGCAACCGTGCATGTAGTTCTCCCAAATAAACTCATATATCGCAAATGTGTATTATGTTGTTGCAAACGAGTTCTCGAGTATAAATTTTATGAAAATATTCCCAAGAAACCATGGTTCTAAAATCAAAATCGAGCCCGCGATTGTTCACTTGAAAATTTCTATACGTATTACAGTTTTCGATTTCGATGAAATTTCACAAATATATTAAAGTCGTTGTTGGTTTTACAAGGACGTTTATTTTAGGGCGAAGCTCCTCACGGTTCATGTTTTATAGCTGTGCAAAGTTGGTCATCTGCAGTATTTTTGTGAAGAGATACCTGTGTTGATACTAGAATAACTTTTGAATGCGATATTATATTTGCCATTTGTATTCTCATTCATAAAGAGAAGGTTAAAACCTATCAGGCGATACCTTGATCGCTACAATCTGATATCGCATTCAAAAGATATTCTAAAATTACACAAAAATGCTGCAGATGACAAACTTTACACAGCTATAAAACATGAACCGTGAGGAATTTAAATAAATGTCATTATAACGGTAGCAACGAGTAGAATATAGTTATGAAATTTCATTGAAATCGAAGAGTATCAAGTTTCAAAAGTATTGCTTTTGGTCAATTTTTTACGGTAATATACAAATTTTCAGGTGAAAAATCGCGGCTCGATTATGATTTAAGTACCATGTTTTCTTGGGAACATTTTTAGTTGTTGTTGTTATTTGAATGCAAGGCGTAAGTAGACAGTGAAAAAATTGACAAAAGTGCAAAATTTTTTTTAAAACAAACTTTATGGGTGAAACTAAAATCATAAACGGTGGAAATTTAAACAAAATGAGCTCATGGGAGCCATAAATAAAAGTTTTAATTAGAACTCTGTTGCTATAACCGAAAAAACAGTTGGTGGAACCGTTTTTCGTTTCCCGCAAACGTTTTATCAGCTCAAATTTTTCATAACTCGTTTACTGCAAACGTTATTCAGTTCCCACAGACGTTTTTATAGTTGGGAGCAACTACAACTCGGTTGCTGTAACCGAAACAACGGTTGGAGGAATCGTTGATCGTTTCTCGCAAACGTTTCGTCAGCTTATATTTTTCATAACTCGTTGGCTACAAAAATTTTTTGGTTCTCCCAAACGTAATGACATGTCTGGACGAACAGAAGTTTGTTTCTCCTAACTACAGTCCCCAAACGAACTTCAGTTATCTGAGATTTCGTTTGGGAGGTAGGTGCTTTGTCTTTGCGCGTAGTGACTTACAAAGTTAGGAGTACAAGATATCATGTACACACTAACCATTGCACCACCGACGCCCATACATCGCTCCATTCCTTGTTGTTAAATAATTTTTTATCTGTTTACAACATAGATGTCAAGGCACAATGACATTTGACGTCATTTCCAAAGTTTAAAGCACATTCAAATAAAGTCAAAATATAAAATTATTGTGCGCAAAAACCTTATGAATATATTTAAATGCACTATTCACATAATGCTGGGTATTACAATAATAGAGATGCCCGATATAATTTATGTTTTATGGTACTTTGTTAAATAATATAAATTGCGATTTGAAATTAACCAACAGATTTCGAGCCCAACCTAGTACGGTAAACCTGTATCACCAACATTTATCACAAATTCTGTGGATGTAAGCTGTCTGGTGGTCGTTCTGACAAACATTATTATTTTTAATCTTTAAAGAAAATTTAAAGTTTTCCCAGAAAGCCCAGCAAAATTCTCGATGACAACTACAAGAATACTCATTGGCTATAGAATTGAGTTTCAATTTCAGTCCCCTTAAGGAATTCAAACATATTTATAAAATATATTTAAAGATCAATAATATCCAATAACGACAATACATTTAAACGCTGATGGGTAAAGTCTTATATTTTATTAAAATTCTTTTGCTAATTCTCCGATATCAATAAAACATTTTTTGTATGACCTCAGCTGTTACAGCAATAACATTCCATTCCTTTGCTTAGCATTTGGGCTGTCGTTTGGAATCCAAGAAACTGAAAACTAACGTATAGACTTTTTTAGCTCAAAATAATAATGAACACATAGAAGAAAAATTGTTGACAAAGCAGCATTTACCTAAAAGTTTACTTCAATTTCAATGGTGGCTAAAAGGGGGGAAAATCAGTTTTCAGTTTCTAAGCGAACATATGAATGGGAGAGAAAGATATGTATGTACATTAGGTCGACTACACTGTACCAGTAAAGAAAATTCCTGGAGCGTAAGTCGACTTAATCAAAACAGTTTAAATGAATTAAATTCGATAAAAATTCGAAAAATTGCTTTTTAAAATTTTTAGAGACGATGAAAATGAACAAAAAAAAAATAAAACTTTTCGAACCAACCAACCGACTCCAGAATATTCTTATGCGATTTTTTTCCATGTACTATAGATACTCTTTGTGGCCGTCACACAGTTGCGTCATTTGAGATTTTTCGTTGCAAAAATCTTTCGAACCGAATAATCGAATAATTTAAATGGCATATAATAGATAATTGTTCAGCCAATGAAATGCGTGTTTCGAAAGGCTGCTAGGCCTTGTCGGTGCATACTTATGGGTTAACTAAGTAACTAAAATAAATTATTTTAACCAATTTCAGATTGTTTTAGTTCTTTTTTAAGGTTTTTATGTTTTAAAATTATTACCCAACAAATTTAAAAAAAAAATATTTTTTTGTTCTATATTTTAAATTTTCTATAAAATATTCATCACAGTTCGTAAGAGAAGGTACATCTAAAAGACTAATCCTTTCTAAACCGTAATTATTTTCTAACTCTATTCGTGACTTCATATGCCGCAGGGACGAAATAAGTGGATCGGAAGATGATGCCAACATTGTGTCTCACCCTTGATGCCTTGATTTTGTATACAATTTGTTTAGAGACTCCTCTGCTTCTTTACAAAGCTCTCCAATTGGCGGAGACTGGTATTCAATTAACGGGTTTTTCAATAAGAGCGATACAAAAATAAAACAGAACCGGTTTTAGATACCAATGAAATTCTTTATTCCTGTGAAAGTACGTTCGATGCCATTATGTATGGAACTCGATTTCTTTTGCATGGCCACCACAGGCACGCTTGCAAAAGTCCAGACGCTGAACCCAATTTTCTACGTTTTTCAAGCACAAATCGGCCGATACTGCAGCAATTTCACGTTCGATATTCGTACGAAGTTCATCAATCGTCGCTGGCTTGTTGGCATAGACCATAGACTTGACGTAGCCCATGGGCCCATAAACCGCACCAAACCGTAATTTTTTCGGGATGCAATGATGACTCATGGATTATGTGTGGCTTGCTGTCTGACCAGTAACGCATATTTTGCTTATTGACGAAGCCAACCAGCCAGAAATGGGCCTCATCGCTGAAGATGATTTTCCGATGAAAATCCAAATCATTTTCAAGTTGTTGCTCAGCCCAATTCACGAACATACGACGCTTATGGTGGTCAAGCGGCTTCAGTTCTTGCGTCAGTTTGATCTTGTAAGGATGTAGGCCAAGATCTTTTCGCAAAATTCGCCACAACAACGTCACAGAGATGCCCAACGCTTGAGAACGACGTGTGAGAGACACATTTGGGCTTTCTTGAACTGAAGCCTCAGCGGCAGCAATATTCTCGACACTACGGGAACTTCTTTGTCTCACTCGCACGGGAACATTTTGTACTGTGCGTGTGGATTCAAATTTTTGTACTAGATGCTCAATTGTTGATCTGGTACGTCGATTATGAGGTCCATGAATTGGTCGTAGCGCTCTTAAAGTTGAGGCCACTGACTCCAAATTTCGGTAGTAAATTTTAATAATTTCGACTCGTTGTTGGCTCGTATATCTGTCCATAATGAAATAGCAAACCTTACAGAAGAGAAATGTCAAAAGAGCGGGAAAAAATATGGCGTCGTTTGCTGTCCCTATCGATTTACTTTTGTAGCGTCTCTGTTGAAAACCCCTTTATATCCTTGCCATGCGAAAATATTTTATGTATTTTACGGGGTCCACTTCTTCTGTGGATACATTTCCGCTAAAAGTGATGCAATCTTCGATGCATATTCTCTATGTTTTGTAGAATTTACGTTTTCTTTGCATTTGAAAACATTAAAGATCGATCTCAATCTTTTCAAGATGTGATTGTCAAGTCCAGTTTCTGGCTCATCATTTAAAAAAAAAATTCCTAGAATGTTTCCATCGTTTGAGGTTCCGTATCCGTACTTGGGACAGTCTACTTTTAGTCAAACTTTTTAAAAAACATCGTCTATTTGCTTCTTTCTGATCTTTTCCTTATTTTTAATTGATGTATTTTCATCGAAGTTTTCCTCCTCTTCTGGTAGGGTATACGACAATTTTAGCAAGAACTCCATACAACATATTCTTGCATGCAATGGTGACATTCCATATTCGTAATTCTCCTGGTTTGCAGAATCGCTCCAATTACCGAAGTTCTTCTGACTCTTGATGTTGTTCCTGTCAGCCCATTTACAACTTTCCCGTCAACCATGGTCAGGTGGAATTCGTAACTACATTCAATATATTTTACTTCTCCAATTTGCAGCTTTGTGGACTTAATCTTGCTTATTTATTCTTCAATGTCCTTCACTGTGGTCCTTAAAGTTCTGCCGATTCCTTTGCAAACTGAAACATTACTGGTCGGCTATAATGACGGTGGTGGATTTCCAGTGTAGGGAAACATCAGGTTTTGCCGCAAAGGAACAACAGATGCCATAAACATATTTCCGTCCGATATTGTAGCGTCATCGGAAGATATCCTTCGCTTATAAACACTATGTCCAGATGATCTGTAGTATCCCCAGTTACTGATCAATGTGAGTTTCTTAGGAAGAATTTCAACCTCATTTTCAGGAAGACTCTCCTGCTGATTAACTTTCACAGAGTCTTCCGTAAACTGCGTTTTCAGTGGTCGTGAATTTATTTTACTTTATACTTGAATCCGGGTAAAATGTCAGCCCCGTGTCGCATTACAGATGCCCGTAGTCTCTCATATTTCTCTTTGTAAAGTTCTAAGTCCATAAACAAGGCCAAGGCTGCTTCGGCACCATACTTTTTAATGTGTACGTTTAAAGAAACCATACAATTTCTGGAACCATGTCTTTTTAATTTTTGTTTTTACCCCTGGAAGCCAAAGTGGTGCCGAGGGGCAGATGAAATCTTTTGAATAATCAAAGGACATATTTTGAAAATATGGCAATTATAGAAAACTACGGATTTTTTTTATTTTCCGTCAAAGTCGAAATATAGTGAAAAATGGATAGTTTTAAATAGAGATTTACCTGAAGAAAGACAAAGCAAATAGTAAATTATATGTCTTAAAATTTGCTTCGGCTTGAGGTCATATGTGAAAAAGAAAACAATGTACAGGATTGCCTTTTCGTCACTATTCCATCAGTTAATTCCAATATTTCGAACAATTTCGTTGGACATTTTCAAGGATTTAATACAAGAAAAAACGCAAAGTAGTTTATACATTAGTAAATCAATATAAACAAAAAACACAAAAAATATACATTCTCCATTTTCAAGGGGAAAACAAGTTGCAATTAAATTGCGAGATAAAACAAAATGCTTCGAAACCCTTCCGCAAGCTTATGCTAACTGATCCTGATCTTCCCATTAAATTTCCGATTAGTGTGCCTATACACGTGTGCACAACGCTTTGTACCATGCTTAAAGTTAACCCTTCCCTCTGTTTCAGGTTACAGTTGGGGAATTTGAAAATAGACGCTGATGAAATACTAGTGTCTTTTGACGTAGTTCATCACTTCCCCAGTATACCCAATAATTTGGCTCTTAAGACTATGGGGACAATTGGGACAAAATTGGAGCATATGCGAACATGACAGGGGAATTATTTATGGAAATTTTGCCATTCCGAAAATCGATCAACTTTGAACGGTTATATCTTCTAAACTAAAAATTCGATATAATTAGCATATTTTAAATAGTTGCAAACTCTACCTGAAAATTGTGATTTTTGGATCCTCGTTCGCTCTACGGCCGCATCTGTTCGACGGTGGTGCTATGGTTAGCGTGCGCGGCTCTTGCACATGAAACGCGTGTGTTCGATCCCTGCTCTGACCACCTTACAATTCTTTCGACGACAATCACGTCACTTAGTGACGGCGATAGGATTGACTACTTAGCCATGAACAAGCTTCTAACAATACTGTTCGGAACCGGTGTAAAACTGTGGGTTCCAATCAGTTAGTGTACAAGTGGAAAGCGCACGGGTCATTGGTTGTGAGACGCTCTCCCCAAACATTCCATGAGATTTAATGGGAAACCCTGTTTTTGTTTTTTTGTAGATAAAATGTTCAGGTAAAATGTTGCAGTTTTTTTTAATTCGCATAATATGATGTTGATTACGGGAAAAATATTTAAACCAACCAAAAAATTAAGAAACGTCCCATGTAATATATACTTAATTCAAATAATGGTACTTGTTATTTGATCGCCGTTACGGCGGTCAATGAGATATGACTTTGAATCCGTAACGGTATTTAGCGGTTAGTTAACTTTGTTATCCTGAACCGGTCTAATGTACATCCTCTTTTGTTGCATTCAACAAACATATGCGTTTTGATCCACACATGGAGGTGAAGTGCAGACTTTCAATAGCATTAGACGCTCGGCTGTCGGCGCCTCCCTCTAAATGTAAAAATACACCACCCACCTACCCACCTGCCACCACTTCTTCACAAACATTTGGTTCTGGAATTGTGCAATTCTTAGTTCATTTCTTATACTCTGGTACGTACTGGTATCTCCGTTGGTTTTCTGATTCACTTATCTCATTCGTATTGTGTTTGTTTCAGCATCAGGGTCATTATGTTTTCCTTTTCAGAGAATAAAAACCACAATAAATTTAGTCTTAAATTGTTTTCCAGGATAGTCATGGACAAAAACCAAAACTTTGAAAGTATTTACAGGTTATTTCTGCAGCTAGTTTCTCGTCTACTTTTATGTTTCGATGCAATCAAAAAGTTGATCCTAAAAATTTAAAAATTTACAAATTAAATTAAGAAATATTTGTTGATTTTATATAAGATAACGGTAACTTTTGGATTAAGATAAAAGTACCACATCCGTAATACAATTGGGAGATATCTTTGGTGTCCTTTGTTTACTTAAAATAAAAATATCAATATTACAACACCAAGTATAAATAAACGGTGCACGAAGAAGCTAGGGTGACAATGGACTCTCACTATCGATTTATGTTTCTTTGATGTGGTTCCATGATTTGTTTATATTCTTTTTCCAGGCAACGCTTCCATGCATTTAGTTCCCGCCCCTCAATAACTCTGAGGGTCACATTGAAGTATCGATCTATCAATATCTGATATGGGGCGCACAAGTATATGGCCTATCCAATTATAATTTCATATATGTATGTCCAATTCAATAGAGCTGTTACATGTGCGTTTCCACAGGTCTACATTAGAAACTGTATAAGGCAATAAATACACCTAGAAAAGTTGTCAGAACTAAATTAACAGCCAACTAAAATTTGGTGGTTCGTTGGATTATTACATTAGTCAGTTGCGATTACCAATAATTGTGATCCGCATCACCAACTGTTGTGCATATTAATTGATTTGTAATTCGGTTTGGTTGCAAGAATCTAAATATTTAGTTGAAGCCACAGCAATAAGAAATAAATATGATCTGTCAGTCGAGTTTTCGTTCTAGCAATCAAATTATCCGATCCCTTATTTCGATCCCTGCTCAGACCACCTTAAAAATTTCTTTCGGCGGCGGTCACCTCGCATAGTGACGGCGACACTATCTAGTATTTAGCCATGAAAAGCTTCTGAAAATACAGTTTGGAATCGGTGTAAAACTGTTGGTCCCAATCAGTGAGTGAAAGCTAGAAAGCGCACAGCTCAGTGATTGCGAGAAGCTCTCCCCTGTCCCTTCATGGGATGTAATGGGAAACCATTTATTTATTTTTTTAATCAAATTATCCTGCAGTGGTGGATATTGTATTTGTCGGATCAATGAAAAATTTAGAATCTAATTCGTTTGTACCAAATAATATATTGGCATGATCAACCAACTACTGGAATTTAATGGCTGTCACAACCATTTGTTGATGCCATATCCCATTATGAATTTTATAGAAAACAAACTAAATAAAATCATGTCTACTGAGAATAAAGTCCGATGAATTAAAAACAATAAGATCAAGTAATCGGTTGTTGAATTTAAAAACTTTGTTAACGTGACTCAAACATAATTCTGACAAATAAGTACAAATCTTCTGAACGACCTAAAGATGACGAGAGTAGGTACAAACTATCGGAACAATAAGACCATGATACATCGGGAACATTAAAGGCCTCAAATACAAGCACAATATCGGTAGAAAATACTAAACTATTGACCTTTTGAATCATTTCGTAATATTCCATGTACACACTAATGTCGAGTTTCGGGGGAATAATCATTCTAAAGTTAGACAACAATACACAAGACGTAATAAATGTAATTGCATTATGAGTGGAAAACTGTATCAGGGAACATGAAATGGAATCATAAATTGCAATCAATACGCAGCCTCCAGTTTGACCAGTACGATCATATCAATATACTGTATACTGAGGACCAATAACTCTGTATGAAAAATATCTGGCTTAAGTCAGGTTTCCAGAAAACCAAGAATGGTATAATCACAGGAAAAGTACTTAAATGAAAATTAATAAAAAAAATGGATTCGCTTTACATCCCATGAAGGGATTTTGGAGTGCTTCTTACAACCAGTCAGCTGTGCGCGTTTTGCGTTTACACTCAATAATTGGAACCTACAGTTTTACACCGGTTCCGAACGGTATTTTTGAGAAGCTTTTTCATGGCTAAATAGTCCTCGTCGTCACTATGAGAGGTAACCGCCGCCGAAGTGTTAGGTGTTCTGGGCAGGGATCGAACCCACGAACTCATGTATATCAGCCGCGCACACATCCTTTGCACCACCGACGGCCACTTAAATAAAGGGTACGGAATGTCGTGGCCGTCGGTGGTGCAATGGTAGTGTGCGCGGCTCGTGTGCTTGAAAACTTCTTTCCACGGTGGTCACCTTTCGAGTGACGGAGCTTTTTAAAATACCGTTCGGAACCGGTGTAAAACTGTAGGTCCCAATCAGTTAGTGCAATACTATAACGTGCACAGCTCTCTGGTTCGTGAGAAGATATCCCTTATCCTCCAAGGGATGTAAGGGGAAACAATTAATTTTTTTTTTTTAATTTTGACGCAAGTCACAAACATTTTGATTAACAATGGAATAAGGTAAAATTAATTTTATGGATCAGATACCGGAAGATCAATTTATCCAGATCTTCTAGGTCTATCACGGAGAACGAATTCTCTCGTCAAAAACCTTGGTAGGTAAATAATTTCAAGGGTGCTAAGTGTAGCAATATCCCGAGGTTGAAAATAATTACATTTAAAGGCATTACAGTCTGTATCATTACGTTCAGTATATTTTTTTTTAAATATGTAGATAATTTCTCAACTCTTGTGTTGTATGAAAGTTTAGAAAGAAACACTGTTTTTCTCGGCGGAACAGCCAACCAACTTTACCACCAACCAATTTTGGTACTACCAGAGACTAAGGATTTTTCAAATATCATACTGGTTTTCCCACTATCAATTGCCCTATGGATGACCAGAACATTAGTGGATATAGATGCCTTCTTACGCTTTGGAGAAGAATACAGATCAGTAGGCCATTTGATATTATCCATCAGATTTTCAAATTTAAAAATTTCCCCGATACTAAGTTGAAGTCTTGCTTAATATTCCCAAGACTCATCTTTGCCGCATGAAGTAAGCTGTTGAAATCCATACATTTCCAACAAAACTATCGAAATCCATTGGACGGTTCAATTAATTTATCAAAACTCTTTCCACCGAAACCATCACAACTAAATTGAGCACTATCATCACACAGCCAACAAGCGATTAATTTCTCACTTGCATCCTCAATTGTGCACTTAGTATAGACGCAATCGATTTTTCTAAATTATAAACAAATTATATGGACCCCGCGATGAACTGCTGAGATGTCAATATTCGATCCGGAGAAATTGTATTGTTAGGCACAGTATGCGAAGTACAATACAATTTTGTCCCCACATATTTCGGCATTTTAATTTTTCCATGGGCCTGCATACACTTGCAGACCTAGTTGTTTAAAAGGAGGTTGTAGCTAGCGTTACTTTCTATGTTGTCACCGAATATCAGTTGCCACAACCGAATTGAGGTTGGTTAGTCCCCACCACTGAAATTTAATTGCAGTAACTTCTAGTAGATTGTAACAACCTCTAATGGGTTTTTGGCAACTTTTTCGCATGTGATGACATCTAATGTGGTTGTGACAACGTCTAAATTCGGTTGCATCTGACTCTGTTATTTTGTCTGTGGATTTGGCGTTCTATTGCCTTATAGAAAATTCAGAGGACTATCCAAAAATTTTTTAAACTCAAAAAGTACATATATATAAAAAAATACATGTGTCATTATTTACTTTCTTAATACTTTTTGTTTTATTCCCACAAAAACCAGAGAATTCAAAGCAACACACACATCAACATACATACATTAAGTGTGTTTGTCTAAGCGATATTAACCCCTCAATGACCGACAAGGTCCCTAGGGACCTTTTAGGTTTTTAAATATGCTCCATTTCAAAACGGAAACACCGAATAGGGCGAAACTCAATGACATTCATATATGTAATGTCTTAAAGGGGTTTTCTTATTTTGAGACAATTTCTACACATGTGTTAGAATCAGCAGTAGGATTAATAAATTTATTACGTGGATGACGTAGTAGGTCCCCAGGGACCTTTTATGAGCTTCATATATTATTCCCCGTTTTGTTTCTGTATTTAAAAATGTCAGTAACCGTGAAAAAAAGAAACGAAAAGTAAGTAATTACAACTACTTTCAGCGTGAGCTGAAACTCACTCACGTACCCATCTCAAGTAAATAAATGTAAACAAGAAACAGCTGTAAGCAACAGCTGTATTTGACTGAGGCTCAGATGGACACAAAAAACATGTGTAAACCATGTAACTGAGTTTTTTATTAGAAAACGTGTTGCTTTTGTTTGCTTTTTGTGAAAATATGAGTGATTGGCATAATTTTGATCTGATTTTAAATCGTCGTACACGATTTCAAAACCTGAGTGCGATCGAACAAAACGCAGCATTGGAAAATCTTAGCAGATATTTGGAGCAGGGTGATGAGGAGCCTGAACTATTTGAAGACGGAGGTGAAAATGACGATGCTGATTATGTACCAAAGGATGCTACGTCTGACGTCGAAGGCGAACTGAATATCGAAATGGCAGAAGAATTAGATTCCATTAGATTATGTATTTAGATTCATCTACCCTCAAAAATTGCATTGCATGCAATACTTCTCGAGGCGAATAGATTTATAATCACAATATAAACACTAAAAAACATTTTATGTCATTTTATATTTACGTATTTACTTTATATTACCTATATTGAATTAATTCATCTAAATAATGTAAAAATAAATTCAAAAAAATAGCGCATTTCCTAATACATTATATAGAAGGTCCCTGGGGACATTGTACTTCATTGAAATTTGAAAAATTTGTGGGTAATCGGAGGGTTAAGTGGCACTTAAGTTCCCTTAAATTCGGACTTGAATAATGACAATGTTGCCACATGTTCAATTTCAAGAAATGGCAACAAAAACTTATCTTAGATAAATTTTGTTATCATTTCTTGCGAATGAAAATGTTATCAAGGAGAGACTCCTAAGCAGAAATTTGCAAAATGGCTTACACATTTTAAGTTCATTAAAATTATTTTGTTTAATGGAAGACTACGTATACTTTTATATCTCTAAATTTGAAGGATAGATTTTTATTTGCGATTGAAAACAAAATTGGAAATAAATTGTTCACAACAATGCTCAGTAAATATTACACATATTGAACCATGATACACATACAAGGTAGAAGCATTAGCATTATCGTAATTTCCATACCCAGTTATTGTCAAAAGCAGCTGATAAAAATGTACACATGCATGTACATTCGTGAACATTGATAGATGAAATCAAAAGAGAACGCACTCACACAAACAACTTTGACATTTACTGGGTACGATGAAATGTAAACAAAGGAAATCATATGGGCTGACGCTACTACCTTGTATTAGTATCATGTATTGAACATGGTAAAATTATCTATCAGACATAGTCGTTTAAACAGGTAATGTCATCCGTGTCATTTTTCGTTTCACTTGTCAAAATCCTATGTATTTTGTTTTTACACTTTTTGTATTCTTGTATTGTTGGTATATATTTGAGTAGAGTTTGAGAACTGAATCGAATGAACGAAAATAAAATGTTTGTTATTGTTGGCTACACTACAACAACATCTGCTGCTCCCATGTATTTATGGCACTGGCTACAAACGTGTTGCCATATCGTGTTTTTAGTGTTGCCACATTTCGTAGTATTAAGTGTGGATCCTTTTATTTGGAAAGTCGTAAGTGGCGATAGCTTAATGGAATAAAAAACAGCCTTATTGTTATCTTCGTACATACGCTACACACGTTCACACAATTTTCGTTGCTCTCTTGCTATATCATTTTTATAAAAGTATAACCACGTCATTACTCTCTTTGCTCTGAGAGTGCTCCGCACCCACAGAAGACAACTATTCGCTGCCGCTACTTCAGTGTGTGTTTATTTCGCAGGCTGACAATCTGTGTTTCGCAGTCGGACAAATCTGTGTTCTATTTATGGGTTGGTCACCGCTGTCATTTAGGGGTATGAAAAATAGATGCTGCGCGATTCTGAGATCTACCCGATATGCACACAAAAATTCATACAAATCGGTGCAGCCGTTTCGGAGGAGTTTAATCTGTGTGATCGCAGTCGGACAGACTGTGTTTGGATGTATTCACTTTGTGAATTTAGTCCCTACCAGCGCCTATAGATAGATAACACATCAAAAAACTCATATTTTCAAGACGCTCCGCCCGCACGGCATTAGTCGCATGTTCGTATCCTGGTGCATACAATTGTTCGGGAAGATATAAAAGACCCCCACCCGGTCGGGCCAGCAACGTACAGCAAGTCATCAAAGCCGTCAAAGCAAGAATTCCATGAAATGCTCTCAGGAAACAGAAAATCATGGCCCGTGAGATGAAAATCACGCAAAAGTCCATCAGAATAAATAAATAAATCGTTTCCAATTACATCCCATGAAGGGACCGGGGAGAACTTCTCACAATCACTGAGCTGTGCGCTTTCCAGTTTTCACTCACTGATTGGGACCTACAGTTTTACACCGATTCCGAAAGCTATTTTGAGAAGCTTTTTCATGGCTATATACTCGATAGTGTCGCCGTTACTATGCGAGGTGACCGCCGCCGAAAGAAAAAATTTTTTTTTTGAAGGTGGTCATCGACGGCCATCAGGCGAATTATTGAAAAAGACTTGGGACTTGGAACTTTCCAACGGCGTGCATGATATTTGTTGACCGCAATATGATAGAAAAATACAAACGTCTTTTGGTGAAGTACGCTGATAACTTGCATAGAAAAACCTTGGTTACGGATGAACAACTCTTTACCTTACAGGAAATACTTAACAAACAAAATGATAGCGTTTATACACGATCATCTAAAGAAGCATCTTAGCTCATCCCAAGGGTCGAAAAGGGTGATCATCCAGCTGCAGTCATGGTTTGGTAGAGTGTCTCTTTTGATGGGGTAGGTGACTCATATTTCTGTGAACAGGGGGTCAAAACATCGGCCAAAGTTTACCAAGAAACCGTTTTGGAAGCACTTGTGAAACCGCTTAAAAAATCCCTGTTCCATAAGCAGCCGTGGGCTTGCCAGCAAGATTCAGCACCAGCTCATAAGGTTAAAACGACACAAACCTGGCTTCGAAACAATTTGCCAGCTTTTATATGATCTGAAGAATGGACCTCTGGCAGCCCTGATCTGAACCCCTGGATTACAATTTGGATTACAAATTGCAGTCCGTTTTAGAGGACATGGTCTGCCATAAAAGATACCCCAACCTTGATTCTCTTTAGCCAATTTTCCAATGGATGAGGTGCGTGCAGCTATTGATGATTGGCCAAGACGTGAGTGAAGGCCAAGGGCCGACATTTTGAGTGAAACTTAGCTTTTTGTATTCAATACATATCAATTAATATCGGGTGTTTTTTTTATTGAGGGATACAAGTTTAAATCATAATAAAACATAGTAATATAATTTTGATATCAATGAAACGGTCTTTATTGGATAGAAAATTTTATGACATTAATGTTTAAATATGATTTCGGCCATGTGGCCGCCACGGCTGTCGCGTACAAGGCGCACTCTGGAACACCAATTTTCACAACAGTAACATTCTGACCATCATTGTTTTTGAAGACATATGGGACAATGACTCCGCCAGCCCATAAAGCGCACCAAACAGTAACTTTCTGTGGTTGTAATGGTGCTTCGACAAAAGCTTGTGGATTCTCCTCACTCCAAATGCGACATTATGTTCTTCGGATTAGCAGCTCTGAAGGACGATTATGTACGCCATAAAATGGACGAATTGCACGATTAGTTTGACGAACAGAACCATTATTTTGATTACAAATTTCTACAATTTGCACGCGTTGCTCTAATGTAAGTCGATTCATAATGAAATGTCAAAGCAAACTAAACAAAAAGCAACTGTCAGCTGTTAAATGGGTGGTCAAATAAAGCAGTGATGCCAACTCAAAGTTGTATCACTCTATAAAAAACACCCGATATAACTAACAGTATTTATGTCCCTACAGTATAATGATGTCCCGTCATAACCACAATTTGTGCAACAGTATATTATGTATTTGAACCAAAGCGGATTGAAACCATATGTATTTCCTGTACCTCTCAAACATTTGGAAAATATTTAAATTTCCCGATAATTAAGTTGAATTTACTGAATTTATCAATCGATGGAATGGTTTGATATTTACAGATATACCATTACATAAATTAACATTTACACACCTCAAATTAGTACCACATGATTCCAAATTATTAAAATATTTATTATTTAAATGCATTTACGATGCATAAATCTTAACAACAATTTTTAGTGAATTTTATAATTGGATATTAAAGAAGAACGCAACAAATTGTTCTCTCCAATACTTACATATGCATGGAAACAAATCTAAGCTACTGATCTTAAAAGTTAACTGGTGCTTAAGCAAACTTGTAATTCTTGTGGTTACTTATGCGTATAAAGACCTTTTTGCGTTAACACTAATTAGATTTAATGTTTCTACTACCAAATTGTTTTTTTTTTTGTTTTTTCACAAACTCGCCATTACCAATCGAATGCGTATTAGATCCTTTCAGGATATCAAACGCAGAAGTTCCAAACATTTACCACGCGTGACACATTTAACTCATGAATTCTGTATCGTTTGTCTATATTGTACCAATACCAGAAGTTCGAAAATAATATATGTGCAATATTATTTACAATTTCACCATAATAGTTTAATAAGCATTAATATTAAGTTTACTATTCCATAATTGGGCATGGGACTCTCCTTGGAGTTGGAGAGTTTCTGATAGAAATTAACTTGGGAGTGGCTAGAAATGATTCCTTGTTTCATCGGCATCCTCCATTAGCTAGCTAAAGTGAGAAGGCGAAAGGGTTGAGCAGATTGATTGCTCATGCAATCACTGAAACGTTTCAGGCTTATTAGGTAACCCTGTCACTGAAGATCTTCAAAAGGGTGGATATATTCTTCTGTCCTTTGAAGGCGGATGAGCCAACACCCCTGGCAAACGGTGGATCAAAATTGGAGAAACCAAAATCTAGTTTCGACTCACTGCCTTGTGGTCAGAGTCTGAACCATAATGGGAGGCGGAAACATGATCATCCTGGCAGTAGGAAAATACAACCACGGTGGGCAATGAAAATACCCAACAAAAGTAAACGATCAAACCCACTAAGTGTTGGCTGCCCCCACAAAAGTCGTAAGGACCACGATTTTAGGATATGTACTTAAGGGTGTCCCAAAAAAATTTTCTTTTTCTATTTTCATGGTTGCTCAACCTTGATTGGAAAGATTATAGGGTTAAGTATTTTTGAGATTTTTTTTTTCAGATTTTTCGGAAGAGGTATTCAGGACGTTTTTTGAGTTTTTCTTTAAACTAGGTCAATAACCATGATTTTCTTAGTTTGCAACTCAAAATTTTTAAAGCAAAATGTACAATCTTTTATTGTATATGCATAAACCGCCAGGTTTGGCAATGAGTTCGCTGAATAAGGTACCATGTATTAAATTTTTTTGTAAATTTTGGATACATTTTGTAAGTGACGCTTCATAACATTTAAAATTTCTATGCAACTTTAAAACTAATGATGCATTCTAAAAGACGGATAAATTCCAAGCAATCTTGTAGAACAAAATTTTTAATTTTCTGTTACTGTTCCAGAGTAATCATATAAAGGGGTTTTCAATAAGAGCGCTACAAAAGTTTTTTTTAAATAAAACAAAACCGGTTTTAGATACCAATGAAATTCTTTATTCCTGTGAACGTACGTTCGATGCCATTATGTATGGAACTCGATTTCTTTTGCATGGCCACCATGGGCACGCTTGCAGAAGTCCAGACGCTGAACCCAATTTTCAACGGGTTTCAAGCATAAGTCGGCCGATACTGCTGCAATTTCACGTTCGATATTCGTACGAAGTTCATCAATCGTCGCTGGCTTGTTGGCATAGACCATAGACTTCACGTAGCCCCACAGGAAATAATCTAACGGCGTCAAATCGCACGACCGAGGCGGCCAATCGACTGGGCCATTTCGTGAGCCACGTTCACCAAACTTGGTTTCCAATAAACTGATTGTGGCATTCGCTGTGTGGCTTGTGGAGCCATCCTGTTGGAACCACATGTCCTCCAAGTCCATATTATCCAATTGGGGCCAAAATATTCGGTAACAATTCGCATTCACAGTAATGTACCGGTCTTGATCATCACGGAAGAAGTACGGTCCAATGACGCCGCCGGCCCATAAACCACACCAAACCGAATTTTTCCGGGATGCAATGATGACTCATGGATTAAGTGTGGATTGCTGTCTGACCAATAACGCATATTTAGCTTATTGACAAAGCCATTCGGCCAGAAATGAGCCTCATCGCCGAAGATGATTTTCCGATGAAAATCCGAATCATTTTCAAGTTGTTGCTCAGCCCAATTCACGAACATACGACGCTTATGGTGGTCAAGTGGCTTCAGTTCTTGCGTCAATTTGATCTTGTAGGGATGTAGGCCAAGATGTTTTCGCAAAATTCGCCACATCGACGTCACATAGATGCCCAACCCTTGAGACCGACATGTGAGAGACACATTTGGGCTTTCTTGAACTGAAGCCTCAGCGGCAGCAATATTCTCGACACTACGGGAACTTCTTTGTCTCACTGGCACGGGAACATTTTGTACTGTGCCTGTGAATTCAAATTTTTCCACTAGACGCTCAATTGTTGATCTGGTAGGACGATTATGACGACCATGAATTGGACGTAGCGCTCTTAAAGTTGAGGCCACTGACTCCAAATTTCGGTAGTAAATTTTAATAATTTCGACTCGTTGTTGGCTCGTATATCTTTTCATGATGAAATGGCAAACCTTACTGAAGAGAAATGTCAAAAGAGCGGGAAAAAATATGGCGTCGTTTGCTGTCCCTATCGATTTACTTTTGTAGCTTCTCTGTTGAAAACCACGTTATATGGTTCCTGCAATATGTTTCCGAGGCCATTTTTTGTATTTTAAGTTTGCATAGAAATTTAAAGCAAGTCCGATGCAAAAAATAGCAAACAGATTATAATATTATTAGTTTGATATAATGGGTAAAAGGCTTTTAAATGGTATAACTCTAGAAGAGTAACTGCAAATTCAACGCATTTTTTAAAAAATTGCTTGGAATTAAGTGCATCATTAGTTTTTTAAATTTTCATACGAATTTTAAAAGATACAAATCGTTTTTTAGAAAATGTACCCAACATTTACAAAATAATGTAATACATGGTACCTTATTGAGCAAAATCATTGCCAAAAATGTTGTTGCTTTAAAAATGTTGACTTAAAAACTAAGAAAATCATGGTTATTGACCTAGTTCTAAGTAAAATTCAAAAAACCGTCCGGAATACCCAATTTTTGGGGGAAATTCGACTTGCGCGACCTCTAAACCACTTCCTAAAAATCTGAAATATTTCTCAAAAATAGTTTACCCTATAAGCTTTCAAATAAAGCTTGAGCAAAAATAATGTTGTTGATGGGACACCCTAATGTACTTGAATCGTAAGGGTGCGTACACAGTGGCCGCTTGTTGCCGAGCCGAGCCGCTTATTTGTACTAATTTGTATAGCACCAGTTTTCTCGCATTGCTTCTCGCGAGAAGCGTCAGTCGGCTCGGCTCGGCAACAAGCGGCCACTCTGTACCCACCCTAAGAACATCCACCCACCAACTGGCGGATGTCCTCGAAAAATACAAAGCTGACATAACATCTATCTCAGAAATATGATGGACAGGGTATGGTTGCACCAGAAAGACAAACTTCGATATTAACAACAGCTGTCGTGATTTAAAGTTGGCAAGAGACTGCGTCGGTAAGTCTAGAACGCGCACGGCTCACTGGTTGTGAGAAGCTCTCCCTAATCCCTTCATGGGATGTAACAGAAAACCATTTGTTAAGTGACTGCCGCACTTAGTTTCAAGATTCTACCCAGTGAATGAACGCGGAGCCACAATTAGCATCAAAGCGAAATATTTCAACATATCGCTAATTTGAGTGCACGCACCGACAGAGGCTAAAGACGACGAGGTCAAAGACTCATTTTATGAGCATGGGAAGAAAGTAAAGTATACGAATACAGCCCTGACCACGACGTTAAAATTATTCTAGACGATTTTAATGTCAATGTGGGAAAATAAACTGTCTTTCGACCAACCATCGGTAAGCACAGTCTACATGATACCACTTCCGACAGTGGAATACGACTGATAGACTTCGCCGTTGAAAAGAACATGGTAGTTAGTAGCTCACGATCCCAAGATAATGATATTATCCGCTGATCAGAGAACGAAGAACCATATTGAACACTTGGTAATAGATGGCAAGCACTTTTATAGTGTAATGGATGTACGTGTGATTCGAGGTGTCAATATCGATTCGGATCATTACCTGGTGGCTGAGAATGTTAGAGCAGGGCGAATACGTACGAAGCCGACCACGGGAAAAGCTAAATATCGACAAGCTGCAAATACCGGAGATATCAAAGTCCTATCAACAAAAGCTCTCTCCTGCCACTCCCCTCCCTGACGACCCAGAAACGCAGTGGAAGTACATCTCCCATTCTTTGGAAACCGCTGCGAGGACTGAACTTGGCTATCAAAATCTTCAGAAGGATAAGCCACGATTCGACGAAGAACGTCGCATTGTAACTGATGAAAACGCATCGACGCATGCAGCGAAGGAAAACCAACTATTTATGCGGAAAAAATGGCAGTGCGAGTAGAAAGAAGTAGGAAGATCGAATAACTGGCAGAATAATGGGCTGACCTCCTGCAAGGACGACAATGGGAATCTGGTGACAGATAAGCAGCGTGTACTTAAAATCAAAAGGTAACGACTGTGGAAGAATGTGTAGATTGTACCCTCCCAGCAACCAAGTCGCGATTAGAACGGCAATCCCCTGGTGTGGATGGGCTCGCTACCCGCTGAGCTTTTTTAGGTCGGTGGCGAAGGACTTTTATAACTTTTATGCGGTATATGGTTGGAGGAATTTACGACTGATTGGAGTCTCAGTGTATTATGTTCTGAATTCAAAAGTGTGACCAGTGTGTATGTTCCAACTTTCGCGGTATCAGTCTTTTATCCGTCGGTTTCGTCTAACGTATTATGAGAATGACTAAAGCCAGACGTTGAAATATTCACTCTACGCCAAATCCAACAAGTGACCCACGAATAGCAAATCTATACATACCATGTTTTTGTCGATTACAAAGCTGCTTTCGACATCCCCACACGGGCAAAATTGTACGAGGCTATGTCTGAAACTATATTTAACAAAATATTTCTTTCGTTATATCTCTGAAGTTATTGAAAACGTAGTAAACCTTTTGACATTTATTGATGACTCTGTGTATGTTCTATAAGCACACGAGGTTCAACAAATAATATATTTTTGGGATTTTATTTATATATTTGTAATTGGAACCGCCATAAATTGTTCCCTCTTTCAGAAAACTGATGAAAGCGCGCCCGGTTCCTACGTCTTCATCATTATGGAAAATTACATTAACGATGTCTTAAACAAATATTTAATATATTCGTCAAAGCTTAAAAATATTGATTTTTTACCATATGTATATAAATTTAGCTACTGAAAAAGGCTGGATCTTTATTGAAAAAAACATAAAACAGATACTTCAGTCGAATAAACCGAGTTAAAAGGTTCCCTCACCCTAAGTCACTAAATGGTTCCGGTTTAAATTTTAAATGGCTATTCTATGTCTCTTGTAGTTAACGTTTTTTTGAGGCTAGAGTTATTATGACTCGTATACGGTAAACGAAGGAGCAGGTAGTGAAAACGATATTTTTTTTTAATTACAAGTTACCATATGTTGTTTGTTATAAACGTTTTTCTGTCCTCGTAAACGATTTTATTTATTTCCCACAAGGGAGAGGATAGGCTTGATTCAGAAAATGCTAGTTTGCCGTGATTAAACTCCCCAAACGAAGTTAATTTATCTGTGATTCTGTTTGGGCGTAACGATTATTTCTTTGCATGGAAAAAAATTAAATTTGGATAGGACGTTGTTTTCGTCTCTACCGGGCTACATTTGTGTGGCTGGTATCAAATTGATGTTACTTAATTTGCAATGGCAGAGTGGTGTTTCATAAAATATGGCTGAGTAATAAATTTTATTAAAATTGTTTGTATTTTATAGGTGCTATGTCGTTGACCAACCATAGGGGCGTTTAACTTTTGTAAGCGACGGACGAAAATATGAGAGACGCCGCTTAAAACGTTGTGCGGCTTTTAACGAAATACTTCTTTTTACCCAATTTCATTAAGATTGGTTGTGTTTTATTGGAGTTATCGTAAACCTACCAAAAATTTATTGGAATCAACCAAATTAACCGTAACTGAAGGCACAATCTAAGTTAGAGTTTTTCGCAACCACCCTACAGGTCACGTAAAATTTGGTTGCCGAAACTTACTTAAAGAATAATTGGATTGTTGTTACAGAATTGATGCCGATGAATGCAACCGAATTAATGCCAAATTCAATTACGTCAACTGATTTGATGTGTACTGTTATTGCAACCAAATTGATGCCACATGCGGTTGCTGCAACTGAATTGATTTTAAATTCACTTGCGGGAACCGAATTTGGATGTTACAACCGAAATGATTCCAAATTCGGTAGTTGGCAATGACATACTGGGCTATTATATAATTGTGTAAAAAATATAAAATTGATGTCAAATTTAGTTGTTCCAACCAAAAGTATAGAAAACTTGGTTGATATAACGAATATAGTTGGTTGATCATTACAGATAGAGAGAATCAATTAAGCAACGAGTTTTTCAATTTCAGCTATGGGAACTAAATTCATACATGGCGACCTCAATTTGGTTGTGGATGACGCAATTCGGTGGCAACGGCAAAATTTGCAGTTACTACAACTTCTTTTCAAATAAATAGTTTGGAGGATGTAGTAAGCACGCACAGAGCCAGAAAAGAGCGAGATAAAAGAGGTAAAGTCGCTTGATTTCAGTAGTCACCTAACACCTGGCGAAATAGTGCACCGTATCAAATTTCCTGAAGATCATATGTGAAGAGTTAGCATTCTACAGGAATTATCTTCCTCACCAGCAATCCCACCACGCAGTTTTTGTATAAAAGTTTCAGCATGGACGTAGTAGAATCGCTAGTCTTCTCTTGTTAGTTAATAGCAACAACTGAGTTGGTGTTAGTTATATATTTGAATCTGAGCACCTCTTTTGAGTCCCATTCTATATCTTGTCAAATAATAATCTATAAAAATTGTAAATCGGTAATAGGCTATGAAATCGGTACATATTAACAGTAGAAACCTCGTGTTGACAAGGTAGCCAGCCAGATAGATGAAATCAATTTCGGGTGGTGAGTGTTCTTACCTCCGAGGAGGCTAAAGGCCGACTACAACCAAGAAACCCATCGATATCCCGAAGGATCATTAGTGAAGGTAATTTTTGCAATATTCAGAGCAGAAATCACGGACTTAGTCGCTTGGTAAGACAAATAAACGAAAATAAATTAAAGAGATAAATCGAAATGATAGAATAGCAGGCGGCTCAATAAGTCCGTGACTTTTTGAATGAAATACAGTTTTTTTTTGGAAAAAAAAAATTATTTTTCAACATAATCTCCTACTAGCTCAATACACTTAGTCCAACGTTTCTCCCATTTTTGTATCCCTTCCAAAAAAAAAGGATTTTTCGAGGTCCATAAAATAGGCATTTGTTTGATCAGTAATTTCATCGTTGGAGCTAAATCTCTTTCCACCGAGCCATTTCTTTAGGTTTGCGAATAGGGGGCTAAATCCGGAGAATATGACGGATGAGGCAACAATTCGTAGCCCTATTTCAACAACTCCAAACAATCCTTTGAAGTTGGCACACGATTACGTTTATGGTCAATTGAGAGCAAACGCGGCACCCATCTTGCAGACAACTTTCTTAACCCAACTGATCATTTAAAATTGAAACCATACTACCACATGAAATGCCTATGACATCAACAATTTCACGCACTTTTGCTCTTCGATCGACCAAGACCATATCATCGATTTTTTCAACATTTTCGGGTGTATTGACCTCAATTGGCCGTCCAGAACCTTCAGCGTCATTTGTACTTGTGCGGCCACAACGAAAGTCAATAAACCACTTTTTCACCATTAAAATCGATAGTGCAGAGACCCCATAGTATTTATCAAGCTTTTCCTTGGTTTAATTGAGGGTTTTTTTTCGCAATAAATAATGTTTAATGAGCTCTCGAAATTCATTTTTTTCCATTTTTTAAAAAAATGTACGAGGTTGTATGTTTTGAACAGCGGTTAAACGAAAAGTAAATGACGGAACTTGCTCAACATTTGACAGTAGTCTATTAACATTTGGTACTTGTTTGGAGCAGTGTTGCATTTCATATAACTACGAGGGAAGTTCGAAAAATCACGCATTTATTGATCCGCCTCGTAACTGCGAATACATTTCATTGGTTTTCTGCATAGTTTTAAATTCAGCATGTCTTCCTTTTGGCAACCACTGTACCCTATTCATCCAGTGCAACTCTTATCTACCGTTTTTTGTTCTTTTAACAATCAACACAAAGGACTGCAGAGGAAAGTCGGAAAGAACTACAAACAAAACAATTGTTGTTTCCTTACTGTCATTGCTACCAAGTGATGAAGAAGAATGCAACATTCAAAAAACTCTACTGCGTATCGATGGAAGATTTGATGGGCATTTGTTGTAAGTTTCTGTACAACTACTTCTATTCATCTCTATTCATTCATTCAATATCTCAACGCTTCCTTACTCTGAATGTCATAAATAAATATTTATTAAATAAAACAAGAAAAACGGACGATATAATGTATCTATCCTTAGATTGAAGTTAGCTATGAGGTTATTTAGGGTAATGAAGCAATTTCAGTCCAATCTCTTTACGATTGTCTGCACTCACTGCAAGTCAGAGTTAAAGTAAATAGTTATTTGTAAAGAGCTGCTGATGTGTATGGTTTTTGCAGCTCATTTGAAGATATACGCTTTGCTAGCAGAAAATTCCAAGTTTTTTTTCACACAAATGTAAAAATAGTAGCAATAAATTCAACCAAAACTATACATTAAATATTACAATATGTCCTTTGGTACAAAAATACATGCGGTGTTAGGGGACACCCGGTTGGAACGAAGTCCTTTCGCTATATATTGTGTACAAGTTAGTTCCAACACGCCTAAGGCGCCCGTTGAAAAATACGATAATTTAAATGGATCTTTAAGAAAAGATTCTTTTTGCAAAATGATCAATTTTTTATAGAAATTTTTTTTAAAAGTATATTTTTAGGACCTTTTTGTAAGAATATGTATTATATTTTCCCGAAAGGTCCTTGTTTAAAGAGAGAGTTAATTCTTTTATTAAAAGGTAATGTTTTTTAAGAAAAGGTACTATTTTTGAGAAGAAGTAATTTCTGTAAGAAAGGCAACAAGACTATGAATTTTTTTTTACTAAGAAGTACTTTTTTTAAGACCAGGTACTTTTCAAAAAAGTGGTAGCCTTTAGAGGAAAATGTTACTTGTTTAAGGAAATGTACTTATTTCCAGAAAGGCTACTTATGTGTCTCAAGAAAAGTTATTATTTTATTTTTAAGAAATGGTACTTTTAAGAAAAAGAATTTTTGTAAGAAAAGAACGAAATTCCTTAACGCACACTGCGGGATGGGGGCTAAATGAAAAAATTGTAAATAACTTTTTTTTTAACTACTTTATTAAAATACATTATTATCAACATTATTGGGTACTTTTGGTTTGGTTTGGTTTAAAGGTGAGTTTTCTAGGTGGAGCCTGTTTATTACATATTGTAGTTTTGAACCCAATAAATAGTAAATTCAGAAAAGCCAAAGTGCATGATTGGCAAATCCATGAAGCACAACCCTGAGCATGGAATTACATTGGGCAGCACACTTACTCTTACACTCGTACTTTTGGTTTGGTTTGTGTCTAGACTAACATATGGGGAGAAATTTCTTCTCTACCGCGAAACTTTCTAGGTGGAGCCTGTTTATTACATATTGTAGTGTTGAACCGAATAAAAGCTATATTTAGAAAAGCCAAAGTGAAAGAAGTTTAAAAAATAAAATTTTCTTAAATAAGTGAGTTATCTCAAAAACAGTAAATTTTCTCAAAAACAATACCTATTCATATTCTTAAACAGAGTACATTTTCTTAAAAAAAATACCTTATCTTAAAGAATTACGTTAGTTTAAAAAAGTTAATTTTCTTACAAAAAGCACTATTGCTTAAAAAATAAATTTTTCAAATAATTACATTTTCTTTAAAAAGTACGTAATCTTACAACAAATTGTCTTTTCTTAAAAAACTAAATTTTCTTAAAAGAGTACATTTTATGTAAAACAAAATAACTTTCCTTGAGATAAGTACCTACTCTCAAAATTCTACCGGTTCTTGAAATAAGGACCAATTCTAAAAAAATTCTCAGTTCTTAAAAAAAAAAACAGTTACTTAAAAAAACAAAAAATACCTTCTTTAAAAAAAAATACCTTTTCCTACAAAAATTCCTGTTCTTAAAAGTGCCGTTTCTTAAAAATAAAATAATACCTTTACTTTTCTTTTTACCGTCAGACCCACTTTTGCCGACTCCCTCCCAATTCTCGAAAAAAAACCAGTAACTTCTCTAATTGTGCGCCCAATGATATCTATATCATCAGCATACGCGAGCAGCATGTGACTTTTGCTGCTGATAGTTTTATTCATGTTGACTGCCGCTTTTCTCATAATGATCTCCATTAAGATGTTAATGAGAGGGCACGATAGGGTGGCAATATTTTCCACTCAATGCACTGGACGAGTACGTACACGAATTGTTTTGTCCAATAAGGAACCGGATTGAAGTACTCGCATCACAAACTGATGCACAAACTGCGTTGAGTCAGAAGGTTTTTGATATTTTCCAATTTTCTTCAAGCGTAATAGCCTGTTTCTCGATGTCGAATGAAAACGTAAGCGAATGAAAGACAGTCACTCGAATTCGATTCAATTTGGGTTTCTCTATCTCTTAAGTTTTCGTTCTTATGCACTTGCGTCTGTAAATTTGTATGTACTACGAATTTCACATTTATGAATGATTACATTTTCGTCCTTAAAAAATACTACTTTATTGTATAGGCTTGAATACAACCCTGCCGATCTGTTGATACCGATTGTCAGTGGAAAGCAAAGCAAAACGAACAAGTCAAAGTAAACAAACGAAGGTAATATAACAAATTGAAAAAAATTAACTCCAAATGTTCCCCCATTCCTCCTCCACCGAAAATTTGCCGATTCCGAAAAACCAGCACTCCCCTGGCAAACTCTGGGTTTTTACCATATGGTGGACCACTGCCTGCAGCTGCTGCATCGCTGACTTTTTCAGACTATAATTTGCCGTACATTTTAATTTGAAAATTTGTGTTTGATTTTCTTTACTTTTTATATTTCTTTGCCACTCGAAAACAAAACGTTGCGAATGCATTCTTTCGACATCGAGAAACAGGCTATAAATCTGCCATTTCGTAGACTCAGAACTTCGTAAGAAAGTTTTTAATATTTTCCAATTTTCTTCAAGCGTAAGGCTCCCATTTTGTAAAATTCTAACCTATAACTAATGACACTGTGCGACACCAAAAAAATGATGGGGTTCTGTCAACGGATTCTGGTAGAAAGGTCGTAAAAAAAACACGTGTATCGGCGTTTTGCCAGATCTGAGCAGAATTTTTTTTAGGGCGGGTCAAAGTTTCCGCCTCTTGGAACTTTCCTGTAACATGTCGGCATTCAAAATTGTGTGTTCCTTACCTCGGAGGTACAAACTATGTTTAGAAGTTTTATAGAAAAAAGATAAACATATTTGTGGAACAAATTAACCCTCTAATCCATAATTTTTAGTTTTTTTGAAAGCTCACAAAAAACAGCCCCAAAATAACGGGGGGCGTGGTCAAGATGTTCTACAAAAATATTCGCCATAAAATTTCACTATGTGTGTCCGAACACTCCAAAACACAAATCTTAGCCCAAGTCGTAGATAATAAGCAAAAACTAACTGCCTTCTAAGGGTTAATACTGAATTTTGTCATTTTGCTGTTGCCATTAAAAATAGTCCACATAATATAATGAATTTTGTCATATTTCATCTTTTATCTAGCACATGGGCTAAGATTTGTGTTTTGGAGTGTTCGGACACATATAGTGAAATTTTATGGCGATCATTTTTGTTGAACATTTTGACCACGCCACGCGAGTTTTCAAAAAAAAGTACAGCGTTATAGGTGACATTTAGAGGGTTAATTTGTTCCACAAAAATGTTTATCTGTATCTTTTCTATAAAACTTGTAAAAATAGTTTGTACCTCAGAAGTAAGGAACACACAATTTTGAATGCCGATATGTTACAGGAAAGTTCCGAGGGGCGGAAACTTTGACCCGCCCTAAAACAAATTCTGATCAGATCTGGCAAAATGCCGATACACGTATATGTTTTGTTAGACCTTTCTACCAGAATCCGTTGACAGAAGCCCATCATTTTGAAAAAAATCTAATTTTTTTCTCACAGTGTAATCTGTTCCTTCATAAATGTCAAATTGATCATCTGCTTCGAAATCACGCGGGATTCAAATTCCAAATTGTCCATGGGCCACCCTTTATAACCATGCTCTCATCAATACTAATCGAATGCCTTTATGATTCCACTTACAGGTCATGAATCATCATGAATGAGTGGCCATAGGTAGACATTGACAATACAGACAGATATTTATTGCAGCAATCAAGGAAAAAGCAAGGTGCAGTTGCATTCTAAGGAACTTTATAGTTCCATGGAAATGGAAGTGTGTACAGTATTAAATTTGTTAGTAATTTTTGTTTGTCGGAGTTCAATAAATTGTAGACTAAATGGCTTCACATGCTTGGTATAACTTGGTATAACTTCTAGATGATAACATAATTAAATGTGAACAGTTGGGAATGCATATTATTGCAATCGATCAAATGATATGAATTACTTTTCCTGAAAAAACATCAGAAGTATAAAGGTTTTTTTTTATTTAAATTGAAATAAAATAGAGAGATTTCATAATTTCAAACTGTAAATTGCTTTATTTGAAATATTAAAAAAATAAAACAAATCAGAAATAAAATAGATAGCATTTTTAGTAACATAGAAAAAAATCTTTGGATATACTAATATTTTAATTGAAATATTTGTTTCAAGTTTTGCTCATATCGTATGTCTTTATAAATCGAGTTACGTAGCTACTTACATGTGTAAAAATATATATTCTTTCAATTATGTGCAGTTAGTACAAAAGTTTTATATCCAACGATATTGGTGCATAACTAACGTGGGTCCAAATTCTGGTATCTTCTTAAAGCATATATTATTATGAAACTGATAGATATTTGCTGTTCGAAATATTGACTATCAGTTAGGATATCTAATTATTCCAGTTTTTGCATTATTCGAATAATCGAGTAACTCGAGGATAGGTTTTCTGACATACTCGAGTAACCGAGTAATGTTTTGTTATTACTCGAGTTGTTCGAGTAAGTTTGTTCTTCTGGAATTGATACATTCAGTAGAAAGATGTGAATTTAAAGCAAGTATAAAAACGTATTATTATTATATAAAAAATATTATTTATAAAAAAACATAAACATTAACAATTAATATAAATTCATTCAACGATATGTAATAAAAATCGTTACTCATAAACTGTATATGCATTAGGGTGGGCCAAATTTTTTCGCGACAAATGCTCATCGCGATTCTTGTTCTATGGGTCATTTGAAGAAAGTTTGCCGAAGAAACTATAGTTCTAAAATGAATTTCGAGTCCCCGTATTTTTCGAAATAGGTTTTTTTATGACCTATAGCGCCCTATAACGATTTCATTCAATTTAAGACAAAGAATGAGAAACACATATTTTTTCCTTATTACTTTATTATTTTGGAAATGCATGCACAGTACTGCAAAACCCACCACGATTAAGCAAGACACCCAACCCTTTTCGTTTTCATACACAGATATTGTTATTGGAAAGAAGTTCCTTATCGCACGTTGCGGGATGGGGGCTAAATGAAAAAAATTTAAAATTTATTTTTTAACCGTATTATGCTATAAACCTGTATACAACGCAGTATTTCTTTGCATACTTTTAGGATTTAGGATTTGTACAGTCAGGGACATATATGAGGGTTGATTTCTTCAATATTGTCTTTGTGATAGTCATGCCCATGTGAAGTGTGCTGGCTTCAATGGAAGGCATTATGATATAATTACGGCTAAGGAAAGCGGGCTTCGCTGGAGCTAAGCTATTTAAGAAGGCAAAGAATGGATTTCAAACTTTAAATACTGATTTTGTCTCTATTTGGTTGAAAGTTAAATCGTTGGAGGATATTTTTAAATGGCCTGAAGACATGTCGTCCTCTCCAAGACGGAAAAAATGCTTCTAGTGATGTAATTGAATTGTGCCAGTAGCTCCTAACCTGGATAATTTGGACAGTCTTATCTTATCTCCGAAACCGTCGTCGTCTGTTGTTCCTTTATCCACTGAAATCAGGGACCGTAATCATTATGAGTTTTATTATAAAAGTGATATATAATAACCATATTATGAGTTTTAAAGATTTTTTCAATGGTAATGATTAATTTAAGTAGTATGTATTACAAAAATCACATGTTGTGTTTGTTTGTTTGTTTGCATTTTTTAGTACCGTATAGCCTCGAAAACGGTTGGCCTAATCTTTTAGAAGTTTTCACAGAATGCAGCTGTATGGTCGGTGGTGAAAGTAGGGCACTTGAATTTTTGATATATCAAGTGGGCGTGGCCCCGCCCATTGCACTATATTTTTGAAAACGCAATATCTGGAATATCGCCTTGAAAATTTGTGTGGATGCATTTGGCAGCAAAATTCGTGATCCAACAAAAAATGGGCGGGCTGTACCTCATGAACTATCAGAGGTATGAATATTTAGTATGTAAGTTGTTTGTACAGTACGAATTACAGTCAGGGTGTAAGTCGGCGGTACCACTCCCCTTTTAAAAAATCGCTCTGATGAGTTTTCTAGTAGACCGATTGTTATGAAAATTTCACAATAAGGTACCGATGACCTGCTGATAGTCCTTGGCTATACTTGATTGGATAAAGGAGCGTGGCACCGCCCATACAACTTCAAATTTAAAATAATTATATATCATGAACTATCAGAGGTATGAAGATGAGATTTGGTATATAAGTTGTTCGTACAGTTCGAATTACAGCTAGTGGGATGTGCCATGCCCCCTTTACAAAAATCTCTCTGACGGCGACGGCTTTTCTAATAGACCGATTGTTATGGAAATTTTACAATGTGGTACTGATGACCTACTGATAGTCCTTAGTTATACTTGGTAGTGATTGGATAAAGGGGGTGGCACCGCCATACAACTTGAAATTTAAAATGGCTATATCTCATGAGCTATCAGAGGTATGGAGATACAATTTGGTATATATGTTGTTGTATAGTATGAATTACATCCAGGGTGGAAGTGGGATGTGCCACGCCCCCTTTTAAAATAAACCGTTATTTGTTTATTTATTTACTCCGCTACAAATAAGACCAGCTGGAGATGGAATATTTTTTTCAAAATTCATCTTAAACTAAAATTTACAAATAAAAATATCTTATAAATACAATATATAAATACAATTACAAAGAAAAAAAAAATAAAAAATTTAAATAAAATTTTAAACATTGAGCAGGAAAAAAATGTGTTTAGCATAAATTTGTAAGTATAAAAAAAAAAAAAAAAAAAAAAACTTAAAAAATATCAAAATTTATATAATAAAAATTTAAAATAAGGAAACAAGGAAACAAGAAACAGCACATACATATGAATAGCGAAATTAAAAACAAAACAAAATTAATATAATAAAAACTTAAAATAAAGAAACAGCAAAATCAGGAAGTAGGAACCGGGAATAAGATGAAGGAGAAGAATTCGAAATCAGGAACAAAAACACAAAGACAAGCGGGAAAAAACAGGAACCAGCATTCGAGATACATTGATTAAGAGCAAATACGTCATATGGGATATGATGTTGAGTTGGCAGTATAAATAATAGTTAAAACACCCGAGTTACAAAGCAGGAAAAACATCAAGAAACCAGGAACAACACCAAATAAATGTAATTAGAAGACGCTGTGCTATCAACTCAACAGGAATAAGGAGCAGCAATAATTGGACACGACATCATCAGTAGAAGAAATTCTCAGCAACCAGGAACATATATATATCAGCATATAGAACTCAAGAATCGTCGGAGAAATTATTCTTGCAGGCAAAAGAATTGAGGTAATAAAATGCAACGACTTTATTCAATCCTAACGGCATTACAAGCGTTACATTGATTTAACGATTCGAATGATATGAAGTGGCAACCATAGCATGTGTAAATTCGTAAATAATATACTTTTTCACCCTGGCTAATGGTTCAAAAAACGGTAGATAAATATAAAGATCATTATAAAGAAGAAATAGAATGCGGACCGGGTTATAATAATCGTAATTAGATTTTTAAAGGACGAAAATTTCTAGTAACGCGAGATGGTATATTAAAACGAATTTTACTGAGCAAAAATTTTGAATCAACTTGACCGTTTATCAATTTTATAATAAACATAGATATTAACATATATCTCCTTCGTTCAAGTGTAGGAAGGTCAATAAGTTTTAAACGGTTTTCATAAGGTGGTAAATTTTCCGATTGATTCCAGCCTAAACCACGTAAAGCAAATAAGAGAAATTTTTTCTGGATTGACTCAATTCTATCTATATACACGTTATAGTATGGGCTCCAAACTACGCATGAATACTCAAGGGAGGGCCTAACTAGACCAACAAAAAGACTTTTCGTTATATATGGGTCAGCAAACTCCTTGGACCACCTTTATATCAGGCATAATAATAGTTTGATCGTCCTGTAAATTTCCCAGTACGTTACATTTGGCCTACAGATACGAACAGTCTATTTGGAAGAAAGTTGCCACAAATATTTGACTATTACATAAAGTATACTATATCAAAACCAGGCACTCGAGAACATATTTCAATGTATCGCAAAAAATATACGGCCGATTTGAAAAAACTATTTGAATCAAATCGGCCATATAACTTTTCAGATACATTAAAATATTTTCACAACTGGCTGGTGTACGGACAATTGTTTTATACAGTGTAGGAATGTGAGGTTCGGTACATATACTACTGATATGATGCAAATTACTTTTTGGGGAAAACCAATGAAAATATGGCTATTAAAAAGGGCAAGACTATGAAGCTAAAAAAGAGACCACAGGTACGAATGAATGTGAATATCATTGAGCTCAGTTTCGAAAGCATCCTAAATATCTTTATCCCAGTAATGCATTCTTTAAAACAATGCAGAATAATCCTATAGAGGCTGCTATAATCACTGGAAATTATAATGGAACCGATGCCCTGGTTCCACGCATTCCCATGCCCATCGATTTCAGTTTCAGTTCCGGAGTCAGCTAATTTAGTATATATATTGTAGCTTTGAACCCAATAAAAAGTAAGTTTAGAAAAGCCAAAAGTGAAAGAAGTTTACACAAATAACATTTTCTTAAACAAGTACCTTTTTTTAAAAAAGTACATTTTCTTACAACAAATTGCATTTTCTTATAAAACTACATTTTCTTTAAAGAGTACCATTTTTGTGAAACAAAATAACTTTTCTTGAGATAAGTATCTACCCTTAAAAATTTATCTATTCTTGAAAAAAGAACCAATTCTAAAAAAAATTCCCATTTCTACATTCTCTTATACAAAATTCATACTCATGGCTTTTTCTTACAAAAAGTACCTTTTCTTAAAAATATATTAGCTTTTATTAAAAGAAGTACTTCTCTTTAAAAAAATACGTTTTCGGGAAAATATAATACATATTCTTACAAACCGGACCTAATAATATACTTAAAAAAAACATTCTATAAAAAAAAAAATTTTCTTAAAAAAACTTTAACATTTTACAAGAAGTATATTTTCTTAAAAATCCATGTGTGTTGGAACTAACTACTACATAATATATAGCGAAAGGAACTTCGTTCCAACCGGGTGTCCCCTGACACCTCATGTAATTTTCGTTTTTTATTTTAAATTCGCGGAATGCGAATTTTTAAAATGTCATTACCACCCTGTTTTGCCGAAATGTATTTATTGGCTCTTTGTTGCTTCGGATTTTCCCAAATGATATTTTTTGGTTTGTATGTTGTTTATGCAACCCTTTTCGTTTATAGACACACATGTTGTTATTCCTACACACTCTACTATCGTACGTTAATGTTTGTTTCGAACGAACTCTGATATAAAGACCATTCGAACCAGACTCGTGCGCATTGCAAAGACAATCCGAGCCTGCAACAAACAGGTTTTTTTAAACTAAAGAGACCAAAAATATTTAGAAAGGTGCATAAAACAATATCAGTTCAACAATGGATCCGGTGCTGTCAACATTGCAACCGAGCCAACAGCAACAAGTACCGGAGGTGAAAGTAGGTTCTCACAATGTTGCTGTTTTTGGTATGTGGTCTCAAATCTGCCAACTAAGCAAGATATTTTAAGATGTTATTTTTCATTTACAAACATTTACAAATTGATTGAAATTTGGAACACACTTAATATTGAAATTATATGCAAAGGAAATGTTGCTAGAAAATTGAATATGTACCTTGCTTGACAAATACTACGTTGAAGGTAAATGCAGACCAAAAGGCTCCACTCTCACAGCATTCCTACAATCCATAATTATTTTATATTGGAAATTGTAAATGTGAGTTGAAAGCAGCTCTATGCTCATGTGGATTGATTCCAGAACAGTTGAAGAGTTCATTATGGATCAACATAATGACAGAAGATCTACGATATCGGAATACGAGATAGAAATTGAAGAGCAAGTATCTACGTCTACAATAATAGAAACATTTGAAGAGAGTCGGGGTCAAAGATAGCCACCAGAAGAAGGTAAGGATATTGATTATGAGCATAGTTCACATTCAATAGGTCCACAAGATCTCAAACGAGGCGAGGACCATGCACTCCCAGATACGATGCTTTGAACTTTACTATGAAGTGTGACAGAATCGATGTGTCTGGTAGAGTAGCATCAGCATTGGCAACATCTCTTATGGAAGACATTGGTGTTAAATATAGTCGTGGCAATGTTGTAATTTCCGTTAAGGCTGTCAGAGATCATGTTTTCTCCGGTTAGTGAAAAAAATGTAAATGCCGCGGGTGGGATTCTAACTCACATTCGCTGGACGATCGTTTCGATGTTTGTGAAGCAACATCTTCAGCAGCGTCTAGCCCGTTAAGCCACTGCGGTGTGTATTCACACAAGTCACTAACCGAAGAAATTTATTTATTGTGCAGAGTGATTGGTTGTCGCTACTTACACATTGCTTTCCTACTTACACGCGCTGATGCAGAAGTTTTGATCTTTTCATTATGGATAAGAGTAAAGTTCGTAGAGAAAAAGCCAAATGTAGACAAAAAGTGCTTCTTAATCGATATGATCATTCCAATTTAATTGCATTTTTATTCGACGGCAGAAAAAATGATTCTTTAACGATGGAAAAAATCAATAAAAAATTTCATTCAAGGATGGTGAAAGAACCAAATCTAGTTGTTTTATAGGAAACACTTTTCCAATATTAGGCTACATAAAAGTGGAAAATAAAGACTCTGAATACAAAGTCATCAAATTGAACGAATTTTTAATAATATCAAAAATGGATTCATCGACCCAAAAAAACCCCAAATACACATTTAACTAGCGGAAATAAAATTTTCTTTTTCCTTTTTAGTCCAATATCTAACTTGATTATTGAATATTTAAAAAAACCTATTTCGAAAACCGGGGGTTCGAAATTAATTTTTTAACTATGGTTTCTTCGGCAAACTTTCTTCAAATGCCCCACAGAACAAGAATCTCGATGAGCCTTTTTACATTTTTTCGGCTCCCTACAATTCGAACCTCCCTAATATGCAATAATATGAACATAGATTGGACCTGTGGCAAGATAATGTGAACTTAGTATCAGTTCAATAAAATAAAATCGATTATTCGATGGGGCGAGACATTTTGGGTTACATTGATACGATGGAAAATTTCACACTCCAGACGATTGTATCGTCGCTGCAACAAACCATGTTCTATAAAACCATTCCGAATGTTCATCGATGCGTAGCTCCGCCGATTAATGCAACGAATACGTCAATTGTACATCTGGGAACTAATAGTTTAATAACTTAATTGTTAACTTTGTGAGACTTAAGCCTTTGTTAAACTAAATTAAAATTATTTTCGCCCTAGAATGTGCCCCAGAGTGTTCGGAGTAGAAAATGAGCTGAACATTTGAAACATTTAATGATCAAAATTTGCATTAATAATTCGTCTAATAAACCTGCCATAGATATTATAAATATATATATCCAAATTTTGTTGTATGTCATTGGTATTAAAAATATTAGATTACGTAAAACATTGCAATATAATGTCTTTTTTAAAATGTTTGTAATTTTTGTATCTGTTCAATGTTCAGATTCGACAAATGTTATTATATTAGGGCCTTACATTTCAAACGGGAATTCTCGGGAAACTTATTTATTTATCTCGCTTCCCGGAAAATGACAAAGTCCAGGAATTTACATATCCTAATGGGAATATATCCATCCACGGCCTTTGAAAAACATCCATTCTCTCTTAATATTCGTTGACCAGGACCATCCCAATTTCTTAAATTATATTTATCAAAACAGTTGCGAATTGTTAATTCACATGAGGATACGCTTAACTCCTTACATTTTAATGTGACAACAAAAATTTTAATTATCCTAATGCTCCAAATAATACTGAGCGACAAAATATAAATTTTAAGAAATTAAATTCAAATGCATCTTAATTGAAACAAATATCACAAATAAAATGTCACAATCCATTTCACAATCCATTTCTTAACACTATTTGTTCTTGGGCAAAACCAGAAAAATTGCTGTTGTATGGTAACAGTTCTTCGTGAACTGAAACTTTTGGAAATATTTTTATTCTGAATAGTTTGTTTATAAAATCACAAGGTATTTGCAATCTAATTCAAAACTGATATTTTTCTTCTGAATTGATTAACAGAAACCCAAAAATTTTGAAACGTTTTATGTTTGTCGGGATTCCGTTTACAGAACAGGGCCGTCTATTCCCCACTCTAAGATTGCAATTTATAATATTCTTATCAAAATTTTTCTTTTGCCTAAATGTATGCTCAATGAATAAATAATAAATAATTGTCGTGCTCTCCAATGAGCGACCTCTGTTCTAAATTTTGCCTCTTTGGTATAATTGACCACACTATATAGTGGTGTTATACATGCTGAAAACTAATGGCCCCAGCAACATACTGCAGTAATCATGTACATGTTTGCAAGCATTGTTTTCCTGAATTGAAGATCTGCTGACTTGTTGTCTGTCTCGTTTTTGTTTTTAGCGGTATCAACAAAAAAAGCCACATTTGGCTCTCGAAAACATAAATTATAGCCTACTAATCGTTGTGTCTCAAATATGTTTTATTGAATAGTAAACACAATGCGTTTGAGCACAAGTATAGTATATTTGCGACAAGCTACAAACACGTTATATTTGCATCCAAACAACAAAAAATTTCGATTTTTCGGAGTGTACGATCTACTTCATTAAATTCATAGAAACCGATAGGGAATTGTTCATATACAAACTCGAACGGGCAATAGTCATGTTACGTCGATGGCGTAGTATTGAAAAATACGTAAAGTATGTAAGCCATTTATCCCCGTCGTTCACGCTGAAAAAAAATAACATTAGCATGTTTACTGACAAATATGTATGCTTTTACGTGTAAACATATGCGTGCTTCATCCCAAACATCCATATACTTACGTGGAAACATATGCGTATTTTCTCCCAAACATAATAATATTGTTTATTTTCTCCCAAACAATTAATATTTACTTTATAAATAATTAATATAAAAAAATAAATGATTTAAAGGATTTTCGCATTTACTTGCATTGAATGCATTATTTGTTTTGTTTTGAATCTGCTGCTCTGTTATTTAATTTATTCAATAAAAGATTTAATAATAACAGTTTTTTTTTTGCTTCAGTACAAAAATTTATTGATTTAGAGATTTTTTCTGTATACATTGAATAGAAAATTTCACGATATCGTAATGAGGTGAATTTTTTCCAATACTGGTGTGCAATCTTCTGTCGACTTCCTCTTGTGTAATATTCGTAATCATGCATTCAAGAAATTTATATTTGTACCTTTGGATTTCTTACTTTTTGTTCCATTGGACAACATTCAATTTTGGACAAAGAATCAATTTTCAATATTGGTATGTGTTGAGAAGGCAGGTAGGCCGGAGCTAGTGATTTCCACGGGGATTTTGAATAAAACACAGATTGCGTAATAAAAGGCTTGATTTATTCCACAAAATGTATTTATATTAAAATTCCTGTACATATAACAAACAAAATATAAGAATTTGAAATGAAAAATTATATATAAATTTTCACCTACTTTTTGGTATGAAAACCACTAGACATTGTTTTTAAAATTGGAACTAGCTATTTGTCCCTGAGGCACCGCGTATTTAGCCAACTTGTTTAAAGTACTTTTATGTTGAAAATGGCGAAGCCTTAGGTACGCTAATTGACATTTAAAAGGTATCGTTAAAAAATAATGAATTGACAATCTGAAAAATTTACATTTATAAAAGTGTTGCCAGATCGTTGCGAAAACTATGGGGATTTTGGAGGTGGCGCTAACAGTATGTATTTTTATTTAATTCCAAGCAATCGTTCAATAGACATTTTAGGCTTCGTATTTTCTGTCGCATAAAGTATCATTAATTAAATGAAATATTTTATTTGTTAATTAATTTATATGTGTTCTTCGTAGTCCAACTTATGTGATAGTCCAATCCAGATTTAAATAATTTTTTTTAAAATTCTTCTGCTAACAAAGTGTGGCACGTGAATCAGCTATTCGTGCGGTTCCTCCTTCCCCACACCACCATGGTTACATCCTGTGAAATTACGTCCTTACAAAAACGTACAGTTCAATTTTGATTGATTATAAACATCTGTTAATGACATTTAAATCACAACATCAAATTGTACAACAATTTATTTACTTTATGGATTTATTTGTTTGCCTTGAAACATAAAAGACATCTTCAAATAATTTATGGCACTCCCAGGAGACAGCAACAATTTCCTCGACTCATTTGGAACATCAATTGTACTTTAAGCCGTCTCCTTCATCTTAAATTGTTGCTGGTGGGATTTTTATTTTTTGTTGGTTTAAGGCTTTTGGCTCCCTTTGAGTAAATAATGTTAAAGGAATATTAAAATTCATGGCCAATGTAAATAAGTATTTTCTAGCAGTTCATTTGTAGCCGCGTCAGCTACTAAAATTTGGTCATACCGACACATACAGATGAAATAGCTGCTTTAACTTCTGGCGCTTGTCTTTGCAAGAGAAATGAAAATTATCCAATTTCTAGCTAAAAACACACACCCACAATCACGCATACAGGGACTACCAGTCTAATCAACGTTTAGGTTCATTGTCAGTCATCACTCATCCGGCGCTGTTGACGATGACGACTGGCCAAAATGAGGTATAATTTGCAAATTTGGTTTAATTGCTTACAACATTTGTGGCCTTTTTGGACAAAAGCTTTAATACAGTTTGGAGATTCATTCACAGTGCAAGTCTTAGTAATTTGGAACATCTATCTGTGCCTGTTAATTGCTCGTAAACCCTTTTGGATGCTTTGAAATCCTTGATATTTGGATTTTCAATGCGACTATTCCAAAGTGATTACTTTATACGGCTGAGTACTGTGGAACCACAGACAACATTTAGTTAGTACTAATGTAACCTGGCTGCGATTGCATTATGTGGTATGTCGAGAAAAAACAATTTATATGACTGGCAAGTGAATTCACATACACTTCAGCAGATTTTACACGAAAAGACTAAAAGAAATATGTAGATAAAATTTCCATTTATACAGGTCTGTCATAGAAACCAATGTTGTCACTATTGGTTTTGAAAACGTCAAGAGCAAATGCCTTGGTGTCATGAAAACCAATGTTATCGGTTTTATATTCGAACTAGCATTTATGTCGGTTTTAGGTGTCACAGAAACCAATGTTTTCGGTTTTGATATTGGAAATAAACCAAGCAACTAACAGCTGTCAGTTTTCATTTGCGCGCTTTTGGTTTGTTACTTTTTTGCACTGGAATGTTTTGAAAAATGTAAGTAAATTGATTTATTTTAATAATTGCGTAATAAAATTATATATTTTTGCATTTTTGTTATTATTGTTTTAGGAGAAAGCCTAAAAATAGGGCTTATGTCTATTATACGGCTTAGTCTCAAAAAATTAAAAAACATTACTGCGTCGAATAGAACATGTTATTTTAAGGAAACAAAGTTAAATAACAAAATCGGCGCAAATGTATAGTTTCGGAGTTATGGTATGTTGAAGTTTTGAAAAAAATTTTAATTATTTTCTTTTACTTTTCTCAAAAATATAAAGCTTTATACGTCGGTAGTGCAATGGTTAGTGTGCGCGCCTCTTGTACAGGAGATCCTGTGTTCGATTCCTGCTCCGACCACCTTAAAATTTCTTTCAACGACGGTCACCTCGCTTAGTGACGGCGACACTATCGAGTACTTAGCCATGAAAAAGCTTCTCAAAATACAGTTCGGAACCGGTGTAAAACTGTAGGTCCCCATCAGTGAGTATTAAACTATAAAGCGCACAGCTCACTGGTTGTGAGAAGCTCTCCCCAATTCCTTCATGGGATGTAATGGGAGACCATTTTTTTTTTATACCACAAAAATACTATGCCGAAGCCGCGAAGCCGGTGTTGGACCTACCCCATAGCAAAAAAAATTCCTTATTCTGGCCGAAGCCGTCCACTCTGAAAGCATTATACCCCAAAAATACTATCCCGAGAAAGTCCCTTACTTTAAAAAAAAATTGATTAGGTTTCAAAATTTCAGCATCCCATAATTCGGTAACTAAGCGAGTTATCGAGAAATGCTAGCTAATTTTTTGAGTTCATTTTGACTTCTTTTAAACCTCATTACCCTCTCACCGTTCCGAAATTTCGGGGACCATAACTCCGAAACAATTCACTTTCCCGGATTTTGTTATTTTACTTTTTTTGCTTAAAATAACGTGTTCTGACCCCCCTCAAAAAATGGTTGCTTTTGGAGTGTAAGCCGTAAAATGGGCCTGTTCCCAAATATTGTTGATACTGTGCTCCTTCCGAGACTTATTCTTCAATTGTTACCGACTAATCTCTGAAAAAATCTTTCCGTTAAAAAACCGCAACGAAATAGCAAGTTGCAAAATCAGAAGTATTTTAGAACGCGACAAATGCCCTTAAATAGTGTCAACCCAAGTGGCGAGCGTTCTTCCTCTAATAACAAAAATGTTGCACCTGCTGATGCATTGTAATTTATTTATAATGGCTTATACCTTTTTTTATAATTTTCTAGTGTAATTCAATTACTTTTACTGATATTTCCATGAAAACTATTTTTTTCCATTTTTTGCACACAAGTAAAATAAAATTGCAAACAAATAAACACATGTGAGCAACAGCTGATTCGAACATTGGTTTAATTTACATTCGAAATTGTCAAAACCAACATGGTTTCATGACACCAAATGAAACCAATGTTGGTTTACAAAAACGACAATTAGTAAAACCGACATGGTTTCTATTAAAGGTCTGCATAAATCTATTTGTATTTGCGTAGTACACGTGCAGTGGCAAGCGATGAACACTTATCCGAAGTGTCGCAAAACAAAGGTATTAATTTTAAGAGAACAACAAATCGTCGAATAACTACTTATTGTTACTCGTCTGTGGTCACTGCCAGACTGTATGTGTCCCTCTTTTGCTCTTACTCATACATACCGAGAGCGATCACATCGAGTATGTCGCGACGTGGAAACTGAACGTAGTACCACGAAGTAACTACATGTACAACGTGCAGTTTGACAAATTCAACATAATTTTTTGGTAGTGTTATACTACAGTGAGCAAAGAAAATAGTTGTACACTACTCGAAATCAAGAAAATTATAATGCAATGTAAAAATTATTTTGTTTAGTATTTTAATTGGATATATGAAATGTAATATATATACTATATATAATATAAAATCTTTTTTTTATGTTTATTTCCTAGCACTATGAATACAATGTGCAATTATGAGACATTGCCTGTAAATTATTTTAAATAACAGAAAATTCATGCAAAACATCATCGTCATCTCTACATATGCATAAATATACATTCATACGTACATAATTTGCAAATACTCGTGGTACCATGTGAAGTGAAAATAATATTTGTAGTACTTTGTCTTTGCTCTTCACATATATATGTATATGTTCGCTTTCTTTGGTACACATATTACTGCGGTTACTTACTCGTTGGTATTTACCAAACAATCGATTACTTTTCTTTCACTGCTTGCGCTCTGAGAGAGAGTACGTGTATTTGATCTATCCGACTTCGAGTTGCACATATGCAGGAAAATGTTATTCGTTGCAGACCTTTAGTTTCTATGACAACCCTGATAATAAAGAAAATCCAACTTGGTGCATTGGCAAAAGAGATTAAATATTTTATTTCAAATCAAGAAAATATAAAATGCAAATAAGAGTTTCCGAATCAAATTGAAAATATTCTAAGACGATCATGCATAATAAGGTAGGGTATTTTTATGGAGCAAAAATTTTGCAGTCTGACTCAGCAGTAAACATAAAGCTTACGTCATCACGGGAATTTTTTGCCGAAGAGACCAATAACTTTAAATGAACTCTACCCCTCCCAAAAATGCACATTAGATTGCGGTTTTCGATCTACAAATAAAATTTAACCTGATTGTTTTAAAAAAATTATATGGCTGTTGGTATTGTACTCGAAGTCAGATTAGCGCCATCATGGTCCATTCTCAAAATTTCAAAAGTGCGGATCCAATATGGCGGCGGAGAATTCTAACAGTGATGCGACCTGTCAGCAAATTTGAACGCAGATTACTTTAAAGTCACTGTATCCATTTCGTTGATATCAAATTTAAAACTTGAAATAGGGGCTACAATACGACGAATAATATTTAATAATGTGGTCCCATTGGAGGAAAACAAGTATGTTTTGACTGCTGCATTCAAAAATGCATATAGGAGATATAATTCTTGCACTGACCTCAAAAAAAAATATAAATTTGTATGGTCCAATTTTGCCAGCCAGAATAAATGGGAACATATTAATATCAACATATTAAGAATCATTCCTAGGAAGTTCATATGTTCCAGATAGTTGCTTATTGAGATCTTACATACTTACTTATCCGGTCTCGGACAACCCCGGGGGGTCAGGGACCTTACAAAACGAAGATAAAATATCTCGCCAACCAGTTCGATCTTTTGCCCTATTTCTCCAGTTGGCAATACCAAGTGTACGCAGGGATTCGTCAACCTGATCCCTCCAGCGGAGTCTTGGTCTTCCTATTTTTCGTCTTCCTTCGAGTTCGGTTTCGAAAACCCTTCGCGCTGGTTCATCTTCATCCATTCTACTGATATGGCCTAGCCAGCGCAATCGCGTTATCTTGATCCGCTTAACTATGTCAATGTCAGGATAAAGCTCATACAGCTCATGGTTCATGCGTCGCCGATACTCGCCGTTGTGCACTATAGGGCCATAAATTTTTCGGAGTATTTTTCTCTCGAAGACTCCTCCTGATGTTTCATCTGCTTGCGATAGGACCCAGGATTCTGCGCCATAAAGCAAGACAGGTTGAATGAGAGTCTGGTACAGCTGGACTTTTGTTACTCGAGAGAGGGCTTTATCTCTAAAGTGCATGCTTAGCCCAAAATAACATCTATTCGCAAGCACAATTCTCCGCTTGATCTCAAGGCTGACGTTGTTGTTTTTGTTCACGGCAGATCCGAGGTATATATGGTTTTATTCATGTTGACTGCAGCTTTTCTCATAATGATCTCTATTAAAATGTTAAAGAGATCGCACGATAGGGTGTCGCCTTGCCTGAGGCCTCGCTTAGTTTCGAAAGGTTCGGTAAGATCCTTACCAACTTTCACTGCGGATTTGGTGTTCGTCAAGGTCATCCTGCAAAGGCGTATGAGTTTTGCAGGAATACCAACTTCAGACATTGCTTCACAGAGTTTCTCCCGTATCGGACTATCGAAGGCCGCTTTATAATCGATAAATATATGATAGGTGTCGATTTGTTTTTCGTGTGTCTTCTCCAGGATTTGGCGTGGCGTGAAAATCTGGTCAGTTGTCGATTTTCCAGGCCTAAAGGCACACTGGTATGGTCCAATCAGGTCAGCGATAATTGGTTTTAGTCTTTCGCACATTATACTTGATAGAACCTTATATGCTATGGATAAAAGGCTTATTCCACGGTAGTTGGCACAGATACTCGGGTCACCTTTTTTAAATATGGGACATAGTATACTGAGACTCCAATCGCCGGGCATGCATTCATCTAACCAAATTTTGCTAATGAACCTCGTCTTGGTTAGGAGGGGGGCAATCGACGTCGTCATCCATATTGTGAACGATTGTCCCATCGTCATTGGATATCTCAGGTACTAGTATGCTCTCTCCATATTCCCAACATGCTCTTCACATCTGCGACGAGATTTCCGTACTTGTCTTTTCAGAAGGGGGGCCCTGAACCATGTCCATTAGTTCCGTTTTTAACTTTTTGGTAGAATTTTCGGGCTTCGTTCTTCCTACGGTATGTCTCTATTTTCTCACTCTCGCGCTTTCTTCACTGCCGTTTCTTACGCCTAAAGAGGCTATTTACCTCCTTTTTCTTCTCCCTATACTGCTCAGTTGCAGCTCGCGTTGCAATTGACTGAAGCGTTACCATACGTGCAGCGTTCTTTTCGTCATTTGCTATGCGACACTCTTCATCGTACCACGGTTTATTGCGAAGCGGTTTTTCGAAACCAAGTACCGTTGTTGCGGCAGTTTTTATAGAGTCGGTAATGGGTTTCCACTGCGCATCAGGATCGTTATCGGGAGGGGGTGGGTTCTGTGCTAAAAGTTGCGAGAGCTTCCTTGAGTAGGCTGTGGCTACCTCTGGTAATTGCAGCTTTCCGATGTCCAGCTTCCTCTACGTCTGGTTTCGTACGATTTTCGCTCTACTTAATCTTTTGCTGCTACCAGGTAGTGATCAGAACCGATGTTAGCTTCTCTTATCACTCGTACGTCCATTACACTGGATGAGTGCCTTCCATCAATTACCACGTGATCAATTTGGTTCTTAGTTCTTTGATCAGGGGATACCCAAGTAGCCTTGTGGATGTCTTTATGTTGGAATCTTGTACCACTAATGACCATGTCAATCAGTCTCATACCGTTGTCGGAACTGTCAGCATGTAGACTGAAATTGCCAATAGTTGGATTAAACACATTCTCCCTTCCTACTTTGGCATTAAAATTTCCTAGTACAATCTTAATGTCATGGCCAGGGCAGCGGTCATACGTTTCCTCTAGGAGCTCATAGAATATGTCTTTGGCATCATCTTTCTCTTCTGTCGGGGCATGCACACAAATTAGGGAAATATACAAATATTTCGCTTTTATGCGGACTGTGACTATTCGCTCACTCAAAGGATTGAACCTAGAGACTAGATATCGCAGTCTTTGCCAACTACAAATCCGCAACCAAATTCATGTTGTTTTTCATGGCAACTGTTGTATATATCGCAGTTTCTTGTTCTTGTGCATCGCATTTCCTGGATAGCGGTAATGTCAGCCTTATAAATTTCGAGGACATCTGCCAGTTGGATACTTGCACCGAATCTATATAGAGTTCTTACATTCCAAGTGAATATCCGTAAATCGTGGTCCTTATAACGTTTGCGGGGGTCGTCAACAAATAGGGGTTATTTATGTTTTCTTGTTCGTTTACGTATTTTCACTGCCATTATGAACGGTGGCGGGAGGCAAACCCAGCCCACCGTGTTTTTGCATTTTACCTACTGCCAGGATATTTGATTGCAGCCGCCCATTATGGATCAGACGCTGACCAGGATGCGATATGTTGAACCTGGATTTTCACTGCCATTATGAACTGTGGCGGGAGGCAAACTCAGCCCACCGTGTTTTTGCATTTTACCTACTGCCAGGATATTTGATTGCAGCCGCCCATTATGGATCAGACGCTGACCAGGATGCGATATGTTGAACCTGGATTTTCTTCTTTTAGTTTCTATCCGCCGTTGGCCCGTTGTTTGGCTCATCCGCCTACTAAGGACAAAAGAATATGTCCGATTGTTTGATGAGCTTTCAGTGACATCAGTCACCTACTAAACCTGATTTGATGCTCATTTGTTTCGCCTTCTCACTCTAGCTAGCTAACGGAGGTTTCCGAAAAGCCATTGCCCAGGACATACTGCGTGGAAGTAGTGAGCTGCTTGGACTGCCCAATGAAGGAATCATTTCTGGCCACTCCCAAGTTAATGGCAATCAGAGACTTTCCACCTCCACGGACAGTCTTAGGTACATTTTTGTAGTTGATTATATCCTTGAATTTTGAATGGTTTGCTACCTTTGGACCTGAACAGGGGAAAGGATTTAAAAAAAATCGAATTTTTTAAGTTTTTTGCGATTTTGACCTTGAAGATGAAGTTTTTTTGATTTTATATGTTCACAGTGTTCACAAATATTTATGACAAGAGCTACAACTTTCCCTCAGTGAGTAATTCAAAATTCCGAGTGTTTTGTAATATATGAGCCTGACAAAATCATCACTTTTTTTTGCAAAACTGACACCGACGCCCCAAATGTTTGATGGCCCATAAAAAAAGTGCAAGACTTTGGGCAAAACATGGAGACACGGGTCTTTTTGGAACGAAGTTCCTTATCTCACGTTGCGGGATGGGGGCTAAATGAAAAATGTTTAAACAACTTTTTTTTAACTACTTTATTACAACCCATCATTATCAACTATATTGGGTACTTTTGGTTTAGTTTGGATTAAAGGGAAGTTTCCTAGGTGGAGCCTGTGTATTACATATTGTAGTTTTGAACCCAATACAAAGTAAACTTAGAAAAGCCAAAGTGCAAGACTGGCAAATCCATTAAACACAACCCTCAGCATGGAATAACATTTAGCAGCTCTCTTACACTCGTACTTTTGGTTTGTGTCCAGACTAACATATTTCTTTGTAATGGGAAATTTTCTAGGTGGAGCCTGTTTATTACATATTGTAGTTTGAACCGAATAAAAAGTAAATTTAGAAAAGCTAAAACGAAAGAAGATTAAAAAAATAACATCTTAAAGAATTACTTTTGCTTAAAAAAGTAAATTTTCTTACAAAAAGTACCTTTTCTTAAAAAATTGAATTCTTTAAATAAGTACCTTATCCTTATTTACATTACCTTATTAAGTACATTATCTTCCAACAAATTGCCTCTTCTTAACAAAATACCTTTTCTTTAAACAGTACCTTTTTTGTAAAACAAAATAACTTTTCTTGAGATAAGTACCTACTCTTAAAATTGTATCTGTTCCTTCGTAAAAAAAGCTTTGCTTCAAAAAAAAATACATTCCTCACAAAAAATGCCTTTTTTAACAAAAATTCCTTTTCTTAGAAGTACCATTTCTTAAACATAAAGTACCACCTTTTCATTTGTTTTCTTGAGATAAGTAGCTTTCCTGAAAATAAGTAAATTTTCTTAAAAAATAACCTTATCCTAAAAAGAGTACCACTTCTTTAAAAAGTACCTGTTCTTAAAAAAGTATTTTTTGTAAAAAAAAAAATCATACTCTTAGACTTTTCTTAGCTTAGTGACGGCGACACTATCGAGTATTCAGCCATGAAAAAGCTTCTCAAAATACCATTCGGAACCGGTGTAGAACTGTAGGACCCAATCAGTGAGTGCAAAACTAGAACGCGCACAGCTTAGTTACTGGTTTGTGAGAAGCTCTCCCTAATCCTTTCACGGGATGTAACGGGAAACCATTTTTTTTATTTTAATAAAAGAAGTAGAAAATATAATACATATTCTTACAAAAGGGGCCTAAAAATATACTTTTTTTTTAAAAAACACCTTCAATAAATAAAAAATTTCTTAACAAAAGTTTATCATTTTACAAGATCCATCTGAATTACAGTATTTTTCAACAGGCGCCTTAGGTTTGTTGGAACTAACTAGTACATAAAATATAGCGAAAAGAACTTCGTTCCAACCGGGTGTCCCCTGACACCTCATATAATTTTTTTTTGGTCTTTTATCACGTAGTGATGTCCGTATATGGTTATATTTTTTCGAAAGTCAGTAAACCACTTTTTTACCATTGAATTCGGTGGTGCAGAGTGCCCATAGTATTTATCAAGCATTTCCTTGGTTTGATTGATTTTTTTTTTCGCGAAAAATAATGTTTAATGAGCACTCGAAATTCACTTTTAGATGTGTTAACATCTATAGGCGGGGGTACGGCCTAAATTCACAAAGTGAATACATCCAAACACAATTTGTCCGACTGCGCTCACACAGATTGTCCGACAGCGATCACACATTGTTTGCCGTTAAACTCCTCGGAAACGGCTGAAGCGATTTGTATGAAATTTTGTGTGCATATCGGGTAGGTCTCAGAATCGGCCAACATCTATTTTTCATACCCCTAAATGATAAGAGTGACCTATATAGGAAACAGATTTGTCCGACTGCGAAACACAGATTGTCAGACTGCGAAAAAACACACACACTGATGTAGTTGCAGCGAGTAGTTGTATTGTATGGGTGCGAAGCACTCTCAGAGCAAAGAGAATAATGACGTGGTTATATGTATATAAAAATGAGATACCAAGAGAGCAACGAAAATTGTGTGAACTTGTGTAGCGTATGTACGAACATAACAATGTATGTCTGAATGCTTTGCATTCTCTTTGTTTTCTGTGGGTATAAAATAAAAGGTATTAGCAAGAAAATAATGACACTTGTTTTTAAATATTTTTAAGTGTTATTATGTATTAATATTATTTAAATGAGACGTCATCATATGATTCTTTTAAGTTCTTTATATTAACTTCACCTGACTGTATGCGTGTATGTATGTATGCCGAAAAAACTTTGGATTAATTTTTAACACTTTTCCCGTTATCCAATCAAGCTGAAAATTCGCAGGCAAAAATATGGGCGTGATTGGAGAAAGAGGCGTGGTACCTCCCATACAAATGAAAAATCCATAATATCTGTTCCTGTTAAATAAAAAAATCCATCATTTCTGCTCCCTTTAAATAATTGTCAGTATTAATATTATTTAAATGTAACGTCATCGTATGATTGAACGCTGTTTTTTATTTTCCAATGTAACATTTACAAATGTGTTCATAGAAATCGAACAGGTACCGTGTAGCAAAAAGGTGTTAATACATCGCCGGTGAGTTCAAACACTCATTCTGGCAAAGTAAATGCCGGAACTTGCTCAAAATTTAACAGTAGTCTACTAACAGGTGGTACTTGATGGGAGCAGTTTTGCATTTCATATAAGTACAAGGGTAGATCGAAAAGTCACGGACTTATCGATCCGCCACCGTATTTTAAAGTTTACTATGATAATATATATTACTTCGATAGGATACTAAATGTCAGAGATTCGCCTGATTATACATTCAATCTTGCACCTCATCAATAATTTCACCTCAGAATGTGTCACAAAACCGTCAAAGTTCAAAATGAATTCGACGTCGCTAAGCAATTGTCAGTCGAATATAAATATAGCATGCTGATTAGGATAGATAAGTGAGCCTGTTTTACCCACATCAATTATATATTTAGTAGCAAATCCGGCAGAATTCGTCCTGCATTTTAGTATGGATGCCTATTGTTCTTTAAAATAAAGCATAGCCTATATCACTCAGTGATAACGCAACATTCTACTGGGGAAAGAATGTTTAAATTGCGATCAGTAGTTTAGTATATCACCCCCTACATACTAACTAACAAACACCTCCTCTTTATATAAGTAATAGTAAGTATAGATAGTAAATAAGTAGATATGGTTGGTGTGAATATTGTTGGGTAAGTTTCACAGAAACACCACACTGAACTTTTGTCATTGTTTTTAGTTTTATATTTTTCAAAATTAATAATAATCCCGAAAAATCCCGGGATTTACTTATTAAAATCCCGGGATTCGGGATTCATCAATCCCGAAAAATCCCGGGATTTCGGGATTCGGGATTTCCTGTTTGGCATCCCTAGGATATATATATATTCGATTGATAGAACAGATTTCGATTAGCGCTTGGGTAACCCTGTGCAAAAGATTGGGGGTTTCAACAATTATCAAACGGATGTAAAATGAGGAGCTACCATTTTTAAAACGCCATCGGTCTTGATGTATTTCATTGAAAAAACAACAAACTTCACTATTTGTTAACCAATTCTGGTTTGTATTTTCGGCGACGTTCAACTCAGTTAGTTGAAATTATGGTATAAGTGTAGGAAGGCTTTCACAGTCTAAACATTAAAAATGGTAAGTAAATTTAAAATAAATTATAAATTACACTGTGGAACACAAAAAAAAATTTATAGGTTCTAACGACAGATTCTGGTAAAGGGGTTAAAAAAACGTTTACCTGTATCGGCGTTTTGAAAGTTTACATATGGGGGTAAGTATAGGGGTGGTTAAAGTTTCCTCCTCTTGTACACTCTTTCAGCAATTTTGTGTAAAATTTTACCAGAAATATTTTTGTGGAAAATTTTAACCCTCTAATTCCTCAATATATGGATCTTTTATGCCCCTTTTCAAGAAAAGAGTAAAAATGGGTTAAACTGTACAACAAAAATAGTTCTCGTATAATTCTACTATAAGTCGCTGAATACCCCAAAGCTCAAAACTCAACCTAAATGCCAGAAATAAGGAAAAACGGAAAATGTGTTTCAAGGGTTAATTTTTGTACTTATTCCGAATTGGTGTTAAATGTCTCAAAAAAAATTACAGCAGACAGTTGTCCGAGGCCTTCGGCCACGGACTGTCCCTGCAGGCTGTGTCAGAGACACGGCCATTAAGTTTAACGTAGAATACGCCATCCGATAAGACAGAAAACATATATAACAATAAATTCATTTGCTTATATTATTTATCATTTATTGTTATATATGTTTTCTGTCTTATCGGATGGCGTATTCTACGTTAAACTTAATGGCCGTGTCTCTGACACAGCCTGCAGGGACAGTGCGTGGCCGAAGGCCTCGGACAACTGTCTGCTGTAATTTTTATATTTACCAACGGCATTTGATTCAAGTCCGTTTAAAAAAAAATATTATGTTAAATTTTTTTAAACTTAATTTAATTTATGTATTTTAATTAATATTTTTATTGAAATAAGTTCTGCGAATGTTGAGAGGGCCGCCCTAATATTAAAAAAGGTTTACCTTATCGAGTCTTCGCATTAGCATTCGAGCGTTGTGTGAAAGCTTTACGCTTTGCAATTCAAAATTAATGTTACAACAGCTTTATTGAAGCTTTCGCAAAAAAAATTGTTGCCTGTAAAGTCGGTTTTACGGGCGAAGATTTTACGTGACAACGTCTTTTTCTCGGTAGAATATTTATTGATATGAATATAATTAAATTGCACAATAGGAGTGCAATGAACTCACTTGCCCAATGAGTGTTAGAACTCACGGGCGATGTTTTAACATTTATTGAAACTTATGGTTTAGGAAAATAGAAGTAATTTCAACACCATCTAGGTACCTGTGCGATTTCTATGAACACATTATCAAATGTGACATTATAAACAATAAACATATCCTTTATTATAAAATATAAACATTTCTTTTATTATAAAAAATAAACATTTCTTTTATTAAAAACAAAAGAAAATAATTTACTAACCAAAAAGTATTTCAATTCATCATATTCGCATATCGTTTTTAAAGCCGACCGCAGCTCTCTGTTTCGTTTTGGCTACCTAATTCATATGAAAATTTCTACACACAAACATACACTACACATATCATAAAGCCAAAAAACAAAAAAAAACAAAAAATAATACCTTATCCAATGCAGACTGATCTAAATCAATATTCATACACACGCACATATATACGCACATACATACTTGCTCAGTCGTCATATATATGATGTGCCAAAAAACAAAAACACTCACACCACCGACCAACAGCCACTAGAAGCCAGCAAAGCAAATCGTTTCTGGCACACAAGTAAACACATTGCGTTTACTTGTGTTCGGTGACTCATCGTAACGTTACCGGGCGTTACACTTTTTCATAAGTGACTCCCAGCCGCAACCTAATTTAAGACGTTGTCACGTCAAAAGCTTTATTACGTTAGCTTACTGTTTGTTTCACTTTTAATAGATATATGTTGCCAAGCAACATTAGCTTGCTGTTCGTTTCACTTTTTCTAGATACATGTTCCTATGCAATGTTGAGCAACCAAAAACACTCAACCAAACACCACACATATGTTTGAGTGTATGTGTTTAAACAATTTTCATTTGAGAAATTAAAATACTAGAAACATATCAACCAATATGAAATGTATATCAAACGAAAGATAACATCTTCATTTGCCTACAAAAAAAATTTTAAAAAAATTCATCTAGCCGTTTCCTCAAATTCAATGAAATAAAGATTACAACAATAAAAACCTGACATGACTCCTCATACCGTAAGGTAAGACGTATTCTACGTCAAAACTAAATTTTATGGGGATGGTAATGCAAAATTCCAGAATGTTTGTCTTAGACTCCTTTAGATTTCCATGTAGTTATGACACATTTACTTTTCACTATGTTATTGTCTTACGAAGTGTTAGAGTAGTATTTTGATAACGTCTCTTCGAATAAAATTGGGAAACTAACATCATCTTCTTTAAAATATTTTCCATTTCCATTTACTGCAAGAATACCCTAAAACTACAAAATATAAGCAATTAATATGCTTTGACTACTTTATTACTCCAAACAAGTAGAACCGCTTCGAACTATATCCTGAAATATAAACATAATAGTGGCTACAAGGATATACGTTCCAAACATAATTACAAGTGGCTAAAATGCGTGTTTTCTTTTCCACATTTCCCTTTAACTACCTAATATAAATTGTAATGGTTTTACAGCATGACTAGCAAGCAACCCTGCGTTTGTTCTCCTGTGTTTTTATATTGGAAATCAAACAAACACATATCAGCAAAAGAGTAACAAGACTCAAAATAAACATTGGTTCATTCCGCAAAGCCAATGAATGATGGACCAACAGTTGTGCTGACAGAACATATTATGGGCATGCCAATTTCCACAGTGAGTGTCCACACTTTACTCCTCCTCAACATCTGGAGTATTTGGGCCAATAGTTTGAAATTCATTTCAATGTAAATAAAGTTCTCCATACATATTTTTAGTGATGTATTGAATCATTTGTATGTTTTGGTACAGGATGCTTCTGTATACCTTTACGATTTTAAGAGTATCTACAAAAATGTTAAAGGCAACTGACATATAAAGTGAACTGTTGTAGAAGTATGTAAATAAACCGATTTTAATGCGGGGTTTAAATTAAAGCAGAGCCTTTAATTTATTATTCAAGTAACCCTTACTTCAAAGAGTAAAGTTATTTTTTATTTTAGAAAAGTAAATGGAAAATCGTTAATAATTTTCAGCTTAACTATTAATGTGGTTATAATCTCCAGTGTCTTTACTGTGATCGATCTTTATAATTCGAAATCTATTCAATTTGAATGCAGTATAAATATTAACTCCGACCCCAGAATAAAAAATATCATAATATAAATATGAATTGTCTATTTAACAGTTTGACAGTTATCTCCTTTTCCAACTAACTTATGGCGTTTTCGTTTCTACAAAATAGTAATAAGCTTGTTTTTTTATTCCCTGCTAAACTAATTTTTCGACGACTTTGTATGGGGAACTAAGCGATATTAAGCGATTTTAAGCAACACTCCATACAAAGTCGTCGAAAAATTAGTTTAGCAGGGAATAAAAAAACAAGCTTTATGTTGCCATCTCCCTTACAAAGTTCTGCATTTTTTGGGGTGAGAAAAAATATAGAAATGTTACATTTTCTCACAACTGTCTTCTTCCGTTTCCATTTTTAGCATGATTTATACACCTCGCATATTTAAAATATTGGACCAGTATATATGGAGACCTTAGCGATATTAAGCTATTTTACGATACTCTTGATACAAATTTGTTGAAATATTACCAATACAATTGGTATTTATTTTGATTCCCGCTTAACTGAAAATTCGACCACCTTCTTTAAGAGGGTAAGAGATTTTATCACAAAATATAAATTTATTGTGAGACACCCTGTACGTATGTAGGCATTTTCTGTAGGGTCACCTTTCTGTAGGGTCACTTCAAGGTGTAATAAACGGAATGGCAAAGTGAATATACCACTGTCCTATGATAGGGAGTTTAAAGTCATTTGCGATGAAAGAGTACGATCAGCGTTCAGAATGGCACCAAAACAGTCGACACCGCACTTTTTACGTGGTGATACAGTGTTACTAATAGACACACAACACAAGTGTTTCAAAAACCAAAATACTTGCACACAGAGAGCACGAAAACAAAACACTTTTGTGTGTAGACATATCAGTGCACACACCAGTTTGTGACAAACACGGTCTCTTGTCTGCGATCGACGGTTCGGACATAACACCTAATAGTGAACACAAGTATGAACAACACTGTTAGGTGCAGTGTTTCGACATCAATGACACATAGACATATTTCATTGTTTACACCATTCATTTATTTCTATGTGTGTTTAATTTTTCTGTGTGCAACCGCCGCTCTTGATGTCTTCTCAACGACTGCATAAGAGAGAAAAACAATACATATCAACTGAGCGAGCACAATTGTGCTACTGTTGGACATCTATGAATTCTATTAAGAAGACTAAGAATATTTTTTTTTATTTTAACTACAGAAGTCTATTTTATTTAGTTATTTTTATAATAAAGAATTTTTTAAAAATTTATTTGAATGTTATCTAACCTGTTCAATATTAACCTTTCAGTGGGTGGTATTTAATATGTAGATAAGTTAAACATAAATACTATAAATCAGAAATAAATAAAATGTATGCAATAAAATATGATAAATATTAATAATTAAAATTAATAGAAAATGAAACAAAATAACAATCCAAAATATGACACTGAGAGTTTTGTAACAGGACTATACGATTTAACGACACCCATGATCACACACACGATCATACGGTGTTAACACAACACACCAGCGCAATATAAAACTGTGTGCATGGTACAAAGAAATGGTAGAAGCACTAGCCCAGCTGATTTGAACTTTTTTCTGGACTGAGTGTGAGTAAGTTTTTCTCTTATGTCAAAGTTTGTTTACATTTGTTTGTCTGCAACCCCCGTTCGCCAGCAACTGCTGTTTTTGAAATATTTCTCTGCAAAAATTACATAGAAACGTTTTAATTTTCACACTTAAACACTTTCAATATATCAAATAACACTCAATCATTTTCTTAATGGCACTTTTTGCAAATTTGTTTACATTTTCATCATTTTTCTATCAGCTGACTTGACACAACATAGACACTGAGCAAAAAAAAATGCCTGTTGTTTTTGGCTTGTTGTATTTGTTGTCGTACTGCATCTACCATTATATTTCTACCATGACTGTGTCTTTGCACTCATGTTTCGCACAATAGTACAAACAATAGACAAAAATAGCCAACAGGAAGTGCCATATTCTCCATTATTTGTTTGGAGTGGATAAGGACCTTATGTAATGTGGGTGTCATGGGTAACCAAGGGTATTTGCTCAGGTAATATTCTGCTGTTTCAAAACAATATTTTTCAAGGCAAATTGACATGACAGGGATATTAAAATTATTTTTAGACGGAATATTAATTCTTGGTCAACTTGTGTAATTGCCGAAAATATTGTGTGTTCCGCAAAAGCCCGACGAGAGGTGTTGCCATCGTTCGTGCTACTGCTTTCTTATTTTCATCAGATCTTATTTGCCATTTTTTTATATTACTTCATTTTGCATCACAACATTTCTTGAAACAGTATGAGTTAACAACGTCTTTAATGGTACTCTTGCACATTTTTCACTGAGAATTATTCCACTTGGTCTGCATTTACTTTTGACTTCTAAAATATGGTTGTAAGGAGGAAAGCGTTGCGCGCATTCACTGCGAATATTGCAGTATTGCCGTTTAGAAAAATTGTTTTCAAGTAAAAATGCTAACGCTTCCTCTGCTGTCATGGCCGTGGGTGTTTTTATGTCTTGTGTGTATAGTTTTCTAATTTTTGAAGATCTTGATGGACATTCGATTATTTTTTTTTAAAACGACAGCTAAATCCACCTGACCGTGTTTCCGAGCCGAAATTGCTGCTGCCCGAACTAGCAGATCTGTTTCGTTGCTCTGAGATGTTGACAAGTCTGCTGCGCGCCTTCTTTTGCTACGTTCAGATTTCTCACAATACGGCAGTTCTGGACGCCCAGTTCCATGTAAATTAGAGTCAATTGAACACTCTACTTCTGAAGTAGGCATTGCCGTATTCATTTTTTTTTTTTAATTGTTTTTGAATTTAGCCAATCCGAAAATTTTCCTTGAATCAAGTTCAAATTTCTATGACATTTTGTCCACTTTGCTGCCAAATGAATGCGAAAAACCCGACATTTTTCTGACAACTGGTGGTATACATCTGCTTGGATGTCCCCTTCTTCACTTTTTTCTATGGCATATTTTAGCAGAGCGTCCTTTTCAACTCCTCTCTTCTCCTTTGTCAGCCAAATATTAAAAGGTTCAGAATTTTTTAAACACAAGTAGTCTGAAAGAAAATATTTTTTTCTTAAAAAGTGCAAAAAAGTCCACATTGATACTTACACATAAATGTTCAAAACTGTCTTCTCTAATTTTGGTTTTTATTTTTATGCTTGACAAATGTAGACAATTTTTTAAAAGGTTTCATGAATTTCGAAAAGCCCCAACATTTATACCAAAAAAAAAACAGTAAAATTTTTTTCACCAACACGTTTTTCTTTTATTATTTTTTATTATAATTAAAATACTCACTGTCACCTTCGTTATCCATATTTTTTTTTTAATAGACGCGTGCTTTTCTTTCGTAGACGCAACTTGAACTAAACACTAAATAAGAGCCCGCCCACTCAATTCTATTCACAAACACACTAAGAGAATCAACTTCGATGGTTTGCTACATAACGGTAAACTGCCGCTCACTAAAACAAAATATTTTTTTTGTTGTCCCTGAGTGTTTGGTATAGGATTCTAGTAAAGAGAATTCATTTAAAGTTCGTAAAAAAATTGAGTTTTGGCCAAGAAAAGTGGTCCGCTGGACCATAATGAATCGCAGAGTGTTCGTGTAGCAAGAAAGCAGAAACACTTCACACAACACTGTTTTTCATACTTTTTGTGCACGATTTTGTGTTTCGTCCGAACGCGGGGTACAATAATTCCAAATCGGTTTGAAAAGCTCTTAGGTCTGGTCCCTCTTGATTTTGACGAATGTTGGCGCATTTTAGTATTTTTAATTGCAGAACAACAAAGATTATTTTATAAAATATTTTATTAATTTAAACAGTATAATAACAAACAACACGAATCTCATTGGGTTTGAACACAGAACAAACAGCACCATTGAATATAATGGTTGAGCACATTTTATTTTCCTAATGAGTTGTCAACTTTACTTTCATTAACTGGTTGCCATACTATGGGAGACTGGTAATAATACCATGGGATACTGCAGGACCTTTAATTTCCTCATGTGCAATATACATTACACTACAAGCGTTAAGTTAATAAAACGTCAACAACTCCATGATTCTGTACGTAGACTGCATACTTAAATATACACCATGTATATTTAGTTTGCACTTAACATTTAATCGTATAATCCTTGTCTGCATTTTACACGATGTAGACTATAACATAAAAACATCCTTCACAGGACAACCAACTTTATTTGTTTTTGTTTAAAAACTTCGACGATAAAACTTATTTCAGCATTTACATCTGCGCTGGCATGACAAATTTCAAATGGTATTTGTCAAGTGTGTTTTTTCACTCTCTTCCGTTACTACAACGTCCTGTTTCCTCAAAATATCAAAAATATATAATTTTTAGATGTGAACTTTATTCTACTTTTTGGAAATATTTAACTCTGATATTGATAAAAGAAATTGATTTATTTGTAATGCACTTGAAATTAAACTGTGTGCACTTAGTATTTGGTGAATGATAAGCGAATGGAAATGCATCAAAAATTTAATTAAAACTGAGAGAAATTTTCGAAATTCGAAACTATTTTTCAATAGAAAAAGTGTGAAGTATTTTTCACTTAATACATTATACGATATATATAATCAATAACCAATTGCTTTCTTTGAAATCAGGAAGAATGGAAAATGTTTGCTTGAGAAACCAAATTATGAGAAAACTCTGTTACACCCTATAGACTCTGGTTATAATCAAATCAAAAGTTCAATGTTAGCCAGCAAGATTTGTGGTTGGATAGTGCATGATGTTTTGATTTCGGTACACTAGACCTCCTAATTTTGTGAGGTTCGAAAAAAAAGTGCACCATATTTACTTGAACATTTAACCATCTATCTCTAAGTCATAAGGAGCATCCAATATCAAGGGCACTTAAAAACGAAAAAAATAACAAAAAAAATTTCCACAAAATAATATTTTCGTTAAAATATATTTTTTGAATTTTTTGCAATGACCTTATTTGCATTAGTTTTCAATTTTAATGTACGAGAATTTCCTACTACAAGCTTTGAAGGTGTGATACATTTTCCTAAATGAAAAATGCTTGGTCTTTCGTTAGAATAATAGATAATTCAGGAACTCCGTGACAAGATAGATCATCAATCGTATATATGTATATCAATTTTATATGGTGGTTGCATATGTGAATTGGTATCGATCGAAAATTCCTCAGTAGCAACTCAACCTGGAAGTCAATTATTTCAACAATGACAAAAGGCGTTTTCCCTCCATGATCTTTTTTCCTCTCACTGGTTTTGAAAACCTCTCCCCAACCCTACATGGGATGTAATGGGAAACCATTTTATTATTAGCAAAATTGCCTTGAAATTTATGACATGGATTTAGGGAAAAACCAAATTTACAAACGTATTCCATTGTTTGGACGAAACATTTGAAATTTATGAATGTTTTGTTTGATTATTAGAATTGAGACCAGTACAAAAAATTCAGTGAGGTGAACCAACTTGAACATGTCCGCACCCGAAGTCAATCATTGCGATCGAGTTCAATTAAAAAAATACATACATGTATTCACCCTTACGTTGAACAAAAGAAGGTCGAAAATCTACCAATATTCAAAAGCAGGGTGGCATTGCGCTAAATATTTATTATTCAATACCCAACTTAATCTGCATCTTAAGTGATTTTGGGGATTTATCGTTACTATCAGCCAATTGTCCGCCCACTATAAAATATTGACCAGTACCAAATTTTGCTATGATCGGTTGTGCTTTACTGGAGATATCGAGACGGCCAACCGGAAAGCCGCCTAACTTTTGTATGTGAGGTACGTAAATGGGGAGTTGCAGTAGTTAACTTTTGCCGAGTACCCAATTTCATTACGATCGGTTGTAGTTTACGAGAGTTATCATGTTGATCAACTGGTCATCCGCCCAACTTTTGTGTGGGAGAGTGTGGCATTTGACTAAATATTGTCCAAAAAATTTCAAACAGATTGGTTCGGGTTTGCGGGACTTCTCGTGCCGAACAACCAATCGGCCAATTAGATTTTGTATGGGTGGTACCAACATGGACGTGGCGAAATCACCCTTGTCTTAGTCAGCGATTGGCGGTTGATGACGTGAAGACGTATTCCTAATTTCATTAAGGTCGGAAGTGTTTGAAGCGATTTATCGGATTGACAACCCGTTTATATGGGAGGTACCAGAATGGGAGTGGCAATCTCGCTCGTTTTCTCCAGTTAAGTAGAAATTTATAGATTATTAACCAATGTGTGAATTGAAGCTAATCACATCTACCTGAAACAAGTATTAGAAGAAATATAATTTTTTTACTAAATGTATCCATTTGTATGGGAGGTACCAGAAGCCGCGTACTCCAAAGCCCATTTTCAACCCCAGCCTAAGTTTGGACAAATAATAGTCACTGACAAAATTTTAGTGTGATCGGTAAAGTTTTATGTTATCGAGCATATATATTGTCGAACAGGCAGCCGGCCGAACAACTTCTGTATAGAAGGTTCCAAAATCTGCCTGGCAAAATCACCCTTGTTTTAATCTGCGACTGGCGTTTGAGGACATGAAACCTGTAACCTAATTTTATTAAGATCGGAAGTGTTTCACGACCACCGTGCTTTTGTATGGGAGGCACTAGAATGGGCGTGGCAACTTCACCCATTTTCTCTAGTTTTGTAGATAATTTCAGATTATTAACCCATGTGCGAGTTGAAGCTAATCACATCCACAACAAAAAACTTTTAGATGAAACATGGTTTTGTAGTAAATGTGGTGATTTGTACGGGAGTTACCGAGCGTTGTCAAAACGCCCATTTTCAATCCCAAACTAAGTTGGGACAAATAATAGTCACTGAAGAAATGCCATTGTGATCAGTGAAGATTTACGGCAGTTATCGTTTTCACCAGCCAGACAGATAGACAGAGAGACGGGCGTGGCTCAATCGTCTTAAAAACTCCCAACACGAATTCGAGTCTCTAACTTAGCTCCTTCTATGCGTTAAATATTTTCCGTATTAAATGATATATATCCCCATCCCAATGAGTGAGGACATAAAAAAACGTAATAAACAAAAGAATCCATTTATGAATATTTTTTCATTATGATATTATTTCCAGGTACTTCGGTGTAAAAACACAAAGTATTTATAAGCGAAAAGTATAATCTTATCCACAATATATTCTTCATAAAGATAAGTGGAATTCTGCTTACAAGTTGCAAACAACATTGTGGCATTCGTAATTCAGAACTTTTCAGTGTTACACTGAAAGAAAAACGCTTCATCGCATGGACGAAACATTTTCGTTAATCTTTTTACGTTTTTGTAGTGAAAAGTGTCGTATATCCCACACTTTGGTCGCCGCTGCAACGATAAATTTCATACTTGACTTCTTTGATAATTTTTCATTTCGTTGCTGCAGCAACTTACTTTTCGATCCTGCAACAATTTTATTTAATATGAATTTTGTAGAAAAATTTTAACCCATTTTTCTACAAAATTCATATTATTAAAGATTAAAGGCATTAAAAAAAATTAAAGGCATTAGATTTAAACTACTCATATTTGGTTTATCTCTTACTTTTTACAGTTTATATCTATTATTCATTTATTTTGGAGGTTTGTCAACATCTAATTTTATGAAGATATTGAATGAAAATCAGTCGACAAAATTAGCGAGCGTAAAAAAGTGGCCAGCAAGAGAAAACGGTGAGCATGTGTGGCGGATCACGTACACATATTAAATCAGTTCATTTGCAGCAACTGAAAGTTGTAGACATGTTTCTCCGACGGAATAATTTAAATACATTTGTTAGTTAATTTTAGTAATATTAGTTATATGTAGTAATAATCTTTTAATGTGAAATATAAATTGTGTGAATATTTATTTGTGTGTGCTGTGATCGTTTGCGTAAATTGAGTATGTATCTATAAATCAAATAAATAATTGAACAGAATGCAAGGAGCAACACGACAGTAAAGAAAATGACGCTTCGATAGCAGAAAAACTACCCCGAGATATGTAACTGAACATTTGTGCATGACGGTACAAATCGCACCAAAATATTCGTGTTTTTGTGTGTTTGACCATCCCAACGGCGGGAGTCGCAAGGTCTTCCACAAATAAGGCATGCGGAATGGTTCTTTTGTAATGCCTTCCTAAAATAAGGCCTGCGGAATGAATGAATTTTTTCTTCAGATATAACCAAGAAGATTTTTACAGTTTTGATAAATTTCTTTTCCGATTCTTTTTAACCGTAATTTAATTGGCAAATTTCATACAAGTTTTAAAATTATATTTTTTATTTAATATTTTCGGGGTATTTTTAAAATTTTCAATTTGAAGTTGGACGTGGTACAACTTTCTAAGATAGATACATAATAATAGCAAATGATAGATAGATAATGATTTTGGGATAAAATAAATTATTTTAATTTTATGTTTGTTTAGCAAAAATAAATTAAAGTAAATGCGTTCCTCTTTGCATGCATGCATGCCTTCTTTTTAACATTGCGTGAGATTGGGAGGCAAGGCCTTCCTTGCCCATTGCCTAAAGAAGGCCTTGCCTCCCAATCCCACGCAATCTTAAAAAGACAGGAGGAGGTAATGTGTAGGGAAGGCCTTCCGTATTTTTAAGAAGGCCTGTTTCGTTATGATTTCAAGTCTTCCTGGTCATGAATTCCGCAGCTAGGATAATTCGGTCGCGCCTGATTCGTTGTGTTGGTATTTGCATTCAGAAAGAAACGAAAGACATACATACATTTGTGCAGGCAGTCGAAGTCAATTAAATCGAAGAAGTCAAGGAAACAAAGTGTTTCAAATACGAAGAACAGAAAAAGTTAGAATTAAACATACAATCAAATGAATCAAACAATCAAATGAATCCAATCGAAATTTAAAAAAAATTTGGTAAAAATAAATAAAAGATCAGTTGAAGAAATTGCATGCAGAGCGATCACTGGCTTAATGACGTAGATTTGGAGCTACTATTACCAATTTCATGATTTAAGAAAAAAATAATGTGGTTCTAGAGCTTAGGTGAGTAGTGGTAATGTTCATGGTAGGTACCGACAGAAATATGTACATATTTTAATAAGAATTCTTGATAGTAAATTCCTTATATTTGTTTCTAATTACAGGAGCTGAATACGACGGCCATAATAACACTCAACCCCTCTACTACCACAATCTTCACCAGACGAGTGTTTCAACATGGAATGGATATAATCTATTTAGCAAATTGTGACCATTTTCGAAACAAAAGTTCAAAGAATTGTTATCAAAACACCTCCAATGTAATACTAACCATTTATTTGTGTACAATTATCAATAAATAATTTCAAACACACTTCAAAACATTCATTGCAGCAACGAAATAAAACCATTGTAGTAATCAAACAAATTCATTGCAACAATGACTCAAATTCGTTGCACCAATGAAACAAATTCATAGCAGCAATGAACAAATTCATAACTACAATTAACAAATTCATTGCAGCGGTTAAGCAAATTCACTGCTGTTATGAAACAAATTCATTGCAGCCATGAAATAAATTGCAGCAATGAAATAAAAGAACGATACTTATGCATTGCAACAATGAATCAAATTCATTTTAGAAATGAAACAAATTCGTTACAATAATGAAACAAATTCATTGCAGCTACAAATACTATCATCACACTAACGCATAATTTACAGTTTATGAACACATTTTCATAGCGAGAATGAAGGTGTACGTTAGCTCACTTTCGATGACAAAAGTTGTTGGGGTGATGAACAACTTCATTCCTGTGACGATGCTTTCCGTTCAGTGTAATATATTATACTTTTGAAAGGGGCATTAAAAATTGAATCACAATAAAAATGTCAGATCGTAATATACTGGCAACGAAATTGTCGTCTAGTATTTTTATTAGGGACGTAACGAATGTGATTTTAGCGAATGTTAATGCGAAAGCGAATATTGAATATATTTTCTTGCGAATGCGAAAATTATTTTTTATTTTGCGAATGCGGAAGGAAATTCATATTCAAAAATTGTTTTTGCGAATGTCAAAAATGTATTTACGGAAACGAACAATTCAGTTGTATCCCTACTGCCTGCCTTTTAAATTCAAAAATACTCTATACAGTGTAACCTCTCTAATCTGTACAGTCGTTAGACCGGACTATTCAGTACTACGGATAGCTCAATATTTCGGACAGTTTAGGTATGTACCCCTGTAGTGCGGACATCAACTTGTTTTGCAGTTTTTCAACGTTATTGTATCGTTAGCCTAAGAAGAACAGAACAATCAACGTAATGTGTCAGTGTGGTAAAACGTTTAGTGCATCGGACACTTCGCATAACTAGGACGTACATTCCATAAATAGGAGGCAACACACACCATTGCAGGAAAATGCAAAAGAACAATGGGTGAAGAGTGTAACGTAACCAAATCTTCAATATTTGACATCGCAGCTAAAAAATTATCAAATTAGATAACATATGTCTATACAATTTTAAACTAACTGACACATTTCATTACCTGACCGTACAATTGCTTATACGAGGCGGATCAGTACGTCCGTGACTTTTCGAACATCCCTCATAGCTATATGAAATGCAACACTGCTCCCACCAAGCACCACCTGTTAGCAATTTTGAGCAAGTTCCGGCATTAACTGTAACAGCTGTTCATTTAAAAGCTGTTCAAAACATACAACCTCGTGCATGTTTTTAAAAATAGAAAAAAGTGAATTTCGATTGCTCATTAAACTTTATTTTTTGCGAAAAAAAACCGTCAACCAAACCAAGGAAAAGCTTGATAAATACTATGGGGAATCGATTGCAATGTAAAAAAGTGGTTTACTGTCTTTCGTTGTGGTCGCAAAAGTACAAATGACGCTGAACGTTTTGGACGGACAATTGAGGTCAATAGACCCGAAATTGATTGTTGATGCCACAGGCATTTCATATGGCAGTGTGGTTTCGATTTTAAATGATCAGTTGGGTTTAAGAAAGTTGTCTGCAAGATGGATGCCGCGTTTGCTCTCAATTGACCATAAACGTATTGGTGTGACAACTTTAAAGGATTGTTTGGAGTTGTTTAATTGGGCTACGAATTGGTACTTCATTCGCCATATTCTTCGGATTTAGCACTCAGTGACTATTTCCTATTTCCACACCTAAAGAAATGTTCGGAGGAAAGAGATTTAGCCCCACGATGAAATTATTAATCAAACAAACATGCATATTTTATGGACTTCGAAAAATCCTATTTTTTTGGAAGGAATACAAAAATTGGAGAAACGTTGGACTAAGTGTATTGAGCTAAAAGGAGATTATGTTGAAACATAAATGACAGTGTTTCATTCAAAAAGCCACGGACTTATTGATCCGCCCTTAGGTTAGTTGAGACTACAAAAATTTTTTGAGGAAAACGGAAGTATTTGAGCCTTGGCGAAAATCCTTAGGTAGAGGAAGCATTGAGTGTATGGTTTAAACAACAAATTTCAGTTGAGAGTACATCACCTTTTCTATTATTGCGTTGTTAAAATATATATTTCTGAAACTCACTCTCGTGGGATCCACTACAAAAATAATTTTGACGTAGAATACGTCTTACCTTATGGTATGAGGAGTCGTGTCAGGTTTTTATTGCTGTAATCTTTATTTCATTGAATTTGAGGAAACGGCTCGATGAATTTTTTAAATTTTTTTTTGTAGGTAAATGAAGATGTTATCTTTCGTTTGATATACATTTCATTTTGGTTGATATATTTCTAGTATTTTAATTTCTCAAATGAAAACTGTTTAAACACATACACTCAAACATGTGTGTGGTGTTTGGTTGAGTGTTTTTGGTTGCTCAACATTGCTTAGGAACATGTATCTAGTAAAAAGTGAAACGAACAGCAAGCTAATGTTGCTTGGCAACATGTATCTAGTTTTTTGCGAAAGCTTCAATAAAGCTGTTGTAACATTAATTTTGAATTGTAAAGCGTAAAGCTTTCACACAACGCTCGAATGCTAATGCGAAGACTCGATAAGGTAAACCTTTTTTAATATTAGGGCGGCCCTCTCAACATTCGCAGAACTTATTTCAATAAAAATATTAATTAAAATACATAAATTAAATTAAGTTTAAAAAAATTGAACATAATATTTTTTTTTTTAAACGGACTTGAATCAAATGTCGTTGGTAAATATAAAAATTACAGCAGACAGTTGTCCGAGGCCTTCGGCCACGGACTATCCCTGCAGGCTGTGTCAGAGACACGGCCATTAAGTTTAACGTAGAATACGCCATCCGATAAGGCAGAAAACATATATAACAATAAACGATAAATAATATAAGCAAATGAATTTATTGTTATACAGGGTCCGCCAACGGATTAGTATGTTTTTCAAATGGGTAGTACTCGGCGTCTGGGCCCCTCAGAGTGGTGGGGTTGGTCTCATTGTGTTCACAACGAAGGGGAGTTTTTTTCAGGTCAGTACTCAAAATGGTTTGGACCATGCAGCAACGTGTTTTCGCCGTAAGTCGTTTCTTGGTTAACGGATCGATCGTCCAGACTCAGCGTGACTTCCGTCGGCATTTTAACATTCCCCACCGCGGAACTATCCCCAATCGGAATTTAATAATGGTGTGGGTGAACAATTTTAACGGAACGGGAAGTGTTCTGAGAAGAAGAACGGGAGGAAATCGAACTGCACGAACTCCGGAGAATATTGACAGAGTCAGGGTCGCTGCCCTCCAGAGCCCCAACCGTTCTGTCCGACTTCGTGCGTCCAATCTTAATTTGTCTCAGACAACTGTGCGTCGAATTTTGAAGGAGGACCTCAAATTCCATCCATACAAGTTGGTGATAACCCAGCAATTGTTAGAAGGGGACTACGACCAGCGTAAATTGTTTTGTGAGCAAATGCAATCGGTGTTCAACGACAACGACAACATCACTCTTTTCACGACTGATGAAGCGCATTTCCACCTGAATGGATTCGTCAACAGACAAAATTTCAGATACTGGGGGGCAGAAAATCCAAGAGAACTTCATGAAAAGCCTCTGCACAGCCCTCGTGTTACAGTGTGGTGTGCCGTCGGGAAGAATACAGTCATTGGCCCTTATTTCTTTGAAGAAAACGGTGTGACAGTCACAGTGAACTCCAATCGTTATCTCACCATGTTGAATGATTTTTTTTTCCCTGAACTCCGACGAAAACGTATCCCATTGAGAAATGTTTGGTTTCAGCAGGATGGAGCGACTTGCCATACGTCAAATGCCACAATGACCATCCTCCGCCAAAAATTTCCTGGTCGCCTTATCTCTCGACGCGGTGATGTCTCCTGGCCCCCCCGGTCCCCAGATCTGTCCCCTTGCGACTTTTTTTTGTGGGGATACCTAAAAGAGAGAGTCTACAGAGAAAAGCCGAGGACCCTGCACGAGTTGAAGGAAGCCATCAGTGAAGAAATCCGACGAATCCCTCGGGCCATGTTGGGCAGTGTGGCTACGAGCTTCATCTCGAGACTCGATTCATGCATTACTGCTGATGGCCGCCATATGCTCGACGTGAACTTCAGAACGTGACTTTATCTTAAAAATCCCCCTTCTTGTGAACATTTTAAGACCAGAAATAAAAATATATCTGCAAAAATGATCGAGTTATGTTTTTTTTAAATCAGTACTAATTCGTTGGCGGACCCTGTATATGTTTTCTGTCTTATCGGATGGCGTATTCTACGTTAAACTTAATGGCCGTGTCTCTGACACAGCCTGCAGGGACAGTCCGTGGCCGAAGGCCTCGGACAACTGTCTGCTGTAATTTTTTTTTATGTTATGTCCAACTTTGCCAGATTGATAGAATTATTATTTTGTTTACTATATTGAAGGCCGAAACTTATACAAATGCGAAAGCGAATATCCCAAAATTGTTTTTGCGAATGTCCAAACTGATGCTAATATTTCGCATTCGCATATGCGAAAGCGAACGCTCGTACATCCCTACTTCTTTTGGCACTCGCCAGTAGAAAGTAAGTGCTGACGAAAATGCATACTTCGTGACTGTCACAGTCATGACTTTTGGGGCGTCAAGGATATATTCCCAGGATATATTCCGTGCGAAAACTAACGCACAATCTTTTGTCGCTGAATGGATAGCCTTGAAAATCAGTTCATTGAGAGGCGTTGAAGCACAAAGAGAAAAGGCAGCCGATTTTGTCAACATCAAAAGATATTGACGTTTGGCCGACGGAAATGTTTTTCCGAACCACTGTGGGTCGTGCAATATTAAAGTTAATTCAAATAAAAATGGAATAATCTTTGAAAAATTATTCCAATTAAAGACGTAAGATTTTTCAAATAAAAGCTGCTAACTTTTTATTTAAATGGCTAAATTCAATTTATATTTTTATTTATTATTGTAAATATTCAATATTATAAACCAAAACCAGTTTCTTGAAAATATATTTTTCGAACAAAAAGAAAATCGGATTTTGAAAAATGCCAGTGGTTTCGTCATTCTAGTTGAAAAGTTCGCAAAAATTTTGTGGTTTTTAGCCGAACACTAGCATTGCAGCTTTTTTCAATAAAACCCGAAAACAATTCCACAATTAACAATATAAATTCATGTTGCCAACAATAAATCTTCCGATTTCCGCATACCTCAGTCTCAGTGTCTTTTACTACAACTAGAAAGCAGAGTATGTAAAAATTCCGCTAGCGAGATGAAAAACTCAGCTCCTCTTCAATATAAAGCTTTCACTCCGAGTTTAAAAAAGTTATGGGCGTAGCAAGTTGTGGCCAAAATTTTGATCAGTACCAAATTTTATTAAGATCGGTTATGATTTATTGGAGATATCGAGTCCGCAAACCGCAAATACGCCCAACTTTTGTATGGGAGTGGCACAATAGTCAGTTATTAATTACACAGTTGCTTTTAGCAAAATTTTGTCTAGTACTGAATTTTATTAAGATCGGTTCTAGTTTACGATCAACCGGTCATCCGCCCAACTTTTATATGAGAGGTACCAGAATGGGTGTGGCAAAACAGTTCATTTTCTATAGGAGAGCTTTGTTTGACTTAATATTGACTAGTACCAACTTTCATAAAAATTGGTTCGGTTTTGCGGGACTTCTCGAGCCGAACAACCAGACGGCCAAACAACTTTTGTATGGGAGGTACCAGAAGAGGCGTAGTCAAAACGCCCATTTTCAATGTCAAACTCAATGTTGGAAAAAAATATTTACTGTGTAAGCATTTGTATTATATACCATATTATATTATATTACTACTCTAATCTATATTACCCATTACCATATAAGTTAAATTAATGAATAATCAATTATCTAATATTTTACCGATTACTGTAGCCTGTATTGTAATAGGTCTAATTGTATACTACTTCCTTTGTGTCATCTGGCAACCCGAGTATTAAAATATATCCCTTTGTATGGTAACAATGAAAAAAGAACCGAGGAAAGAGAAAATAAAGAGTCAGTCTTGTGCTATCGGCGAAACAAACCGTTTACAACTGAAAAAATTTTGCTGTGATCGATAAATATTTACGGCAGTTATCGTGTTGACCAGCCAGCCAGCCAGCCAGACAGACTGACAGACGGACATTGCTCAAACATCTTAAAAAGTCCTAAAACGAATTTCGTCCAAAGACACTAAGGGTCTAAGATGGCTCCTTATATGTGTTACATGTTTTTACGTATTAAATGATATATACCCCCATCCCTATGGGTGAGGGTATACAAATAAAAATTCGATTCGGAGTTTAATTTTTATTTTACTGGGATTGAGAGCTTTAAAGTGAAGAGGAGCTGAATTTTTCGACCCGTGAGGGCATTTTTTTTGAATTTGGATATACAGAAGAGGCAACGGCGACAAAAACCGATTGGAATGTTGTGAAAGCTGTTGAAAATAATAAACGTCTATCAGATGGGGCAGAATTATAAAAAGGCTAAATAATCGGATGGAACAATGGGGAATGTACCTATATTAAGTAAATAGTATATGTGGTCGAAAACTACAAATAACGAGATCAAATAGTTTGAAATAGTTTTTATATAAAAAACAAATGCTTTACATAATCAATTAAATGTTGTCACATTTTACTTGTTTAAATTACTTTCACAAAAATTTCCCACAATTTTGAATAAACGTCAGTGAGAATCATGAGAAACTTCAGTGAAAGTGGCACTAGTACAGGATTGCACCTAGTGAACAAAGTTGGCAATGGGCGCGCTACATGTATTATTTCCTTTATCTATGTTATCAACTATATTGGGTACTTTTGCTTTGGTTTGTGTCTAGACTAACATAAGCTGGGAAATTTCTTGTTCAAAGTTTTCTAGGTGGAGCCTGTAACCACTATATATATATATAAAAATGAGTTTGTGTTTGTTGGTTGGATTGTTTGTTTGTTTGCCTACAGCCAGGGTGTATGTGGGCGATGCAACGCACTCTTTTCAAAAATCGCAATGAGGCACTGAGGATCTGGTGATAGTCGTTGGCTATACTTGGAAAACATTGGATAAAGGAGCGTGGCACTGCCCATACAACTTGAAATTTAAAATGGCTCTATATTATGGACGACTGCACGCTGCACGTAAATGAGGACAACACAAAATTAATGGTTTCAACGAATAGGAGCTCCAAGCGATTAGACCAAAACGTGAGCGTTGATAACCGTTATAGTTTCGAGGTGGTGAACGAATTTAAATAATTTGGATCTGCCGTAAACATAAACAAACACTTCAGCCTGGAGATCAAGCGGAGAATAAATGAGTTTAAAAAAGAACATTTTCTTAAATAAGTGCCTTTTCTTAAAAAAAAGTTAAATTTCTCAAACAAAAATACAAAGTACCTTTTCTTAAAAAAATGCCTTATCTTGAAGAAGTACCTTTTCTTAAAAAAACTAAATTTTCTTACAAAAAATATTTTTTTTAAATAAGTACCTTATCCTAAAAAAGTACATTTTCTTACAACAAATTGCATATTCTTAAAAACACTACCTTTTCTTTAAAGAGTACCTTTTTTGTGAAACAAAATAAGTTTTCGTGAAAAAAGCAACAATTCTAAAATTAAATCCCATTTCTTCAAAGACATACCTTCTCTTAAAAAACCTTATCTTAAAAAGTTATTTTTCTTAAAAGTACCCTTTCTTAAAACTATAATAATACCTTTTCTTTTTTTTTGAGATAAGTAGCCTTTCTGGAAATAAGTACATTTTCTAAAAAAAATAACCTTTTCCTAAAAAGAGTACAACTTCTTGAAAATGTACCTGTTCCTAAAAAGCACTTCTATGTTAAAAAAATCATACTTTATGGCATTTTCTTACAAAAAGTACTCCTCCTTAAAAATAGTACCTTTTTAAAAAAAAAAACATTACCTCTAAATAAAAGAAGTAGCTCTCTTTAAGAAATGACTTTGTCGGGAAAATATAATACATATTCTTACAAAAAGGAGCTAGAAACATACTTTTTTAAAAAAATACATTCTATAAAAGAAAATCTTAAAAAAATTTTCTCATTGTACAAAAAGTATCTTTTCTTAAAGACCGATTTAAATTACAGTATTTTTCAATAGGCGCCTTAGGCGTGTTGGAACTAACTAGTACATAATATATAGCGAAAGGAACTTCGTTCCAACCGGGTATCGCCTGACATCTCATATAATTTTCATCCACATACACAATTTTTGCCTTATTCTTAGCCTTTTCAAACGGTTTTCTCACATTTTCAAGCTTTACCCTTTTCGCCACCCTTTTTACCCGCATTGCATATTTTTGCACATCCCTAACATTTCCAAACGATTCTTCTCGCATTTTGAAGTGTTACCCATTTTTACCGTTTTTGCCACATTCCTAATCTGTCTAATCCATTTTTCTCGCATCTTCAACATCCCTTTCGCCCACTTTTTCACTCATTTTGAAGATTTGCGTTCATAATCATTCGATACAAATTTTGTCACATTTTTTACCACCTTCCGACCCTTTCAAACAATTTTCCCGTATTATCAAATTTTCACAATTTGCTGCCGGCTTTTCTATTTTTTCATCCATATGTAAATTTATCCTATACCTTTAGTAACACTGTGATAGTCGAAAAAATGAACTTCGATGAATCCTTTTCGAACTATTAGGGGGAGTCCCCTGAGTGCGAGAGTACATTTGGAAGTGCCAGATTGGTTCCAGTTTTTGAGAAATCGGTATATATGGATATAGCTAAGTCTGCGCTATTTAAACAAATTTTACCGGCCATAGGCCAATTTTTGATTTGCCTAAAAGGGCTTAAAAAGATTATTAAAATAGAAAAAACAAATGTTAGCGCTCGGTCCAATTTCTTGAGATATGGGCCTTTAAATCTTGAGTATATAATTGGCCATATCTCACATATTTATGGTCCGATCTGGTTCCGGTGAATATCATTACAAAGACCATTAAAAACTCTTTAAATCTGCATATAAATATATTACATTTTATTAACCCATTGGGGACAAATTTAAAAAGTACGATTTTTTAACCTCACTTTTTTGCTAAAAATCTGATTTTCTCAAAAAACAGCCCTAGTAAACCTATTTTCTACCTAGGCTCAGGTTGTAGGCAACACTTCAGGCTTTGTTTTAAGGTATAATACTTCACATTAGCCCTTCTAAGACCGGCGATATTTATGTTCAAAATTTCAAATACAAGAAAAAATTAAAGTTTTTTTTACTTTTTTTCCAAAATTTTATTTAAAAATATATAAAAGTCCAATATTTTGATTTTGAAGCTTAACTTGAGGCCTATGCTAGGAAAATAAATAATTGAATTAAATTGAATTATATCGGCAGCGAGAAATAATTGGCAGATTTAAAATTTCAAATTAAAAATTAAATTAAAATAAAAATTAAATTTAAATTTTTTGAGCGAATCGAAAAGGAATGGATCTCCTTACCATGCTAGAAAGTAATTGTAGTTTATATCAATATTTTTGGAACATTAGTATCCAAATATAAATGCCGCCTTCTCGTTATTTGGAACAAATCCATGATTTTTCTAAAAAAAATATTTTCCATTTTAGATATTTTTCGTTTTGTTGCGAACAAACGTGAATCTAATTCCTATTTAATTCTTTGAATAAAAAAAATTCTTAAATATCCTTGTATTAGGGTCCATAGTAGTTGGACCGTTTTGAATGTAAAATAAATAAGTTTTATTACTCTTATATATTCCTAAAATCATCTAAGGGCAGAGCATATGCACTTCGAACTAAAAATTTAAACTAAACATAGAGAAATATATAAACTATTTTTTATTCAATTTCATATGTATATTTAAAAATGTGTGCTTTCTTTTATCTTCAATACAAAACGATTTCTATTGCAATTTGCATCCAATTGCACTTTGGCATTGAGGGCTTCATGTGGGTGCATGCGAAATGGACATGTACTGGTACTATTTTTACTGAACACCAGATATACATGAGCGACTCAGAGGTCAATTGATGTAAGTTCACAAAACAAATAATGGAGAAAATGTACACATAAGTTTGTCACTTCTGAGAATTCCAACACAAAATTTATGCGAGACGCAAAATATTTCCTGGTTGCTCCTTCATGTAATTATAATACTTGCGAATATTTTAAATTTATCAATATTAAGATGTTTTAGTTTTAAATGCATAAACATCTTAAGAATATTTAAATATAAATTCTAGAAGTTAGACCTATTGGCAACAGAGTAGGTCAAACACTACACGTGTACTATCATAATAAATAATAGCGTACATCGGTTTGTGGAATTTTTCTGGTGTCAGAATCGGAGTTTAGTTGAATTCATAAGATTTTCACAAAAGTGTGTGATTGGGGTTTCCTAAGTTTGTTATGTTATTTATAACCCATTGAAATATTCATAAAAGTCACTTTAAAATCCTTATAAAATTCGAATGCAATTGAATTAAAATCAATGGTTCAACTCTTTCAAATAACGGGTGCTTTTATCCTATTTGGTTCTCCAGTGTTAAGTTTTTACCAGTTCACGCGTGATTCGTAACATACGTTAAGTCATAATTGTTGAGCTTTCATTACCATTTCATCATGGATAGGCTTTAAAACGAAAAACGCTCGGAAAGCATTGAGTGAATGGGCCTTATGGAAACTGAAAGAGATCACATTTTGTATCGCAAAATTGATCTCAGCTATAAGGCTCATTTTTATCTCAATGGGTACGGCAAGGATAAGAATTCCTCAATTTGGACCGAAGAGTAGCCAGAGGCTGTGCAAGAGCTGTCAATGCACATTGAATTGCGGTTTATAGACCAGAAGAATGATTGGACCGTACCTTTTCACAGATGATTATGACAGCAATTTTACGGTCAATGGAGCAAGGTCCCATTAGATGATCACGAGCAAGGTGACATTAGATGTGCCCAAAATTGGAGACTTGGAATCGGTTAACATGTGGTTTCACCAGGACGGTGCCACATGCCACACTGCACGCGATACTAGAGTCCGCCATCTAATGTTTTTCTTTTTCAACTAGTGCTTATTTCGTGAATGGTAACACTTAGTTCATGTCTGATTTGACATATAATTAGTTTTATCCTTCCGCTGAACGAATATGGTTGTATATACGCTTGAACAACGCTGGGAAATATTGCGACATTACTTTGAAAATCATGGTAATGTTGCAGAATGTGTGCGAAAATTGCGTACGGATTTTGGAAGAAGAGAAGCACCGTCACCTCCGTATGTTCGTTATTGTGTGAAAAAAAGTGAAAGAAACTGGCATCCTCATCGATAAACCAAAGCGTGAAAAGACAAAAATAGTACGTACACCCGAGAATATTGCTGCTATGGCAGGAAGTGTGCGTGAAGCGCCATCAACATCTATTCACCGTCGTTCTCAACAATTGAACATTTCGGAGACATCATTGAGACGAATTTTGCATAAAGACCTTGGCATGACGCCATACAAAGTCCAATTGGTTCTGGAGTAGAAGCCAACTGACCATCCAATGCGTTTTCGCTTCGCTAAGTGGGCCTGCGATCGACTTACAGAAGATGCCGATTTTGGCAAAAAAAATCATCTTTTCAGATGAAGCTCATTTTGATCTTGGCGGGTATGTAAACAAGCAAATTCTCGCATTTGGGGCACAGAAAACCCGCACGCATACATTGAAAAGCCGATGCACCCAAAACGAGTCACTGTTTAGTGCGGATTTTGGTCCAGAGGCATAATTGGGCCATTTTTCTTCGAAAATGAGCAAGGGGTGGCCGTTACAGTCAATGGCGATCGTTATCGGGCCATGTTGAACGAATTTTTGTTCACAAAAATTGAAGAGGAGGATATTGGCAACATTTGGTTTCAACAGGACGGCGGTACGTGCCACACAGCCGAAGCTACACTCGATGTTTTGCGCCCTGTTTTTGAAGATCGCATTAGCAGCCGCAGAGCTGATGTCCTTTGGCCACCTCTGAGCTGCGATTTGACACCGTTGGACTATTATTTGTGGGGTGCCCTCAAAGATGAGTGTTACGCCGACAAGCCAGAGACAACTGAGGCTTTGAAGGACAATATTCGTGAAGCCATTGGTGAAACAGAGCTGTACACAATCGATAATGTGCCAGCCGAGGCAGCCATTTGAATGAAATTATTTTCCATTATTAACCGGAAGGATTGTACTTTCAAATAAAAAAAGAAATTTGAAAAAAATATTCAGTAGTTTTTTTTAAAGCATTTTCAAAAAAAAAGTTATTTGGCGGACCCGTTATAAACAAATTGAGAGGCGTGCTTAGAGAGCAATTTATCTGGAGCTGTCAATTGGCCGGGTCCGTTTCTTTCAGCGTTTAGTCACATACGAAATATCTGGTCTATAGGGGCAAGTCAGCAACGATTGCTGCATTGGAATGCAATATTACTTGTGTGATTGTTGAGATACCGGCCGAAATATTGGAAAAAGGGTGCCAAAATCGGACTTTCAGAATGGACCACGTGAAGCGTCGTCCTTGGCAACATTTGAACGAAGATATCTTTAAAAAGTAAATGATGGACACTGATTTATCGACCGAAATAAATATTTCAATAAATTTGACAAATGTTCGGTGTTTGTTGAATTTTCAAACACCAGATCCCAAAAAAATCACTCATTATATACGGGTGACCTATTTTAACCTTAGTATTTTCACGGAGTTTTCATAATCCAAGCGAAGTGGCTTAGCAATATGAAAAACTCTAAACGATAATTTAATTCTGTACGAGAATAATTTTAAATCAGCACGAACTATGTGACAGGGAGACGTGCGCGGAATACCAAAGAGGAAAGAGCGGCTACGACTAGATATTGAAGGTGAGCGCTCAAAGGTGGCCTCTACAACCTGAATGTTCTCATCAAACCGCCTTGGAGGACGTCGGCCTTAATGACTGGCATTACCAAGATTGCCCGTGACGACAAAATTTCTCCTGTAAATGTTTAACGACACTGCGAAGAGGGGAGTAAAATTGATTGAAGATTTGAATTCGATACTTAATAAAAACGAGGAAGAAGATAAATTTTTACTTAATGTCGTGGAATACAACAGAAATATCGTTTATACTGAAACATCCAAAAAAGAGTTAAGCAATTTTAAGGATTGTTTTCATAAATTTCTTCTACAGGAAAATATTTTTTTCTTCATATAAGCATGGTCCACCCTAAAAAATATAACGCATAGAAGGAAACGTATTAGACCCTCAGTATCTTTGGAAGAAATTCGTTTTGGGACCTTTTACGACGATTGACTCATATCCGTCTGTCTGACTGGCTGTCTGCTCAACACGATAACTGCCGTAAATATTTATCGATCACAGAGAGATTTTGTCAGTGACTATTATTTGTGACTATCGCGGTTTGTTTGGGTTTGAAAATGGACGTTTTGGCCACGCACCTTCTGGTACCTCCCTTACAAATCGACACATACGAAATCATGTTTCTTCCAACACCTTTTAGATGTGATTAGCTTCAACTCAAACATTGGTTAATAATCTGTAAATGTCTACTTAATTGGAGTAAAGTAGAAAGCGCTCAAGTTATTCGACAACAAATTATTAACCAGATAGCACCGTTAATATCTTCAGAGCCATCGGAGCTAACGTCGCCATCATCTTCTTCGTCTATTCCTTCTTCACTTTCTAGTTGGACTTCCTTTTCCTATTTTGCAAGGTCTTAGTATCCACCATCTGTGCAAATAATAACCAATATTTTTCGAAACGAAACGTCTGAATCAAATAATGCAAGAGCTATAGCGTCTTCAGCCAGATACCCAAAAATGTCGGATAAACTTATTGTTTTCGAGAAGATCTTATCCAAGTCTACATTAGAGTGAAGTACTTTCAAAGTCCTGATTCGACTCTTTGACAGCTTTAGTACAGCCAAACCACACTTTAACGTATGAACGACCAATAAACACGCAGCCAACTCGAATTCCATCCAATTGTGATTTTTCCCAGTTTAAATTGGTCTTTGAACATAAATATTTTTAAAGAAAAAATTGTCTTAGATTTCCGTCGTGTGTGGTTACCGTAAAGGAATAACACAACCAATTCTAATAGTTCCTTATAATCGTTGCGGCGCTGTCTTTTCGGCCAGGCAAAACTAAGGTGCCATCTGCCGCAGCTATTAATTTGGAAGCAACGATCTCATCGCTCACTCCAGTTTCGAATGCATTTTGATTGATTTTTCCCCATTTTTGTTTCTGGAAACTCCAAAACAGAGAATTTATCTTCCAATACTGCTCTAAGCATCAATTCGCTGCTGTGATTTCCACACGACAGATACATCAATTCCCTCTCTAATAGTTGTTCAAGTTAATCTGCAGCTCCCGCGAATTCACCGGTGTATGAAGATGTCGGGTTAAAATACATGGCTTGAACTCGATTCGAAATGTTCCTTCTACCAGTAGTTGGTGAACTGTCGCTGCAATGGTTTTGCGTTTTTCACAATCTAGTTTTGGAACGAATTATATTTGTTCGATGGCTCCATTAGTGGCAATAACCGGAAGTTAATCAGTCTTATTCTTTCCTGCAATAGTACCTTCTAGTATTTTGTCAATCTAATGCAAAATAAAATGAAACTGAAAATATCGTACATGCAGTTTAGTATTTATAATAAATTGGTTAAAGAAGAGTAGCATTACATGTAAATTCTTCTTGACAAAATCAGTAATTTTTTGTCGATTTACAGAACGGTGTGTTCGAATTGAACTTTGTTCTTCTGCCTCTTCTCGTTCTTATTTTCATTCTTCAGTGAGCAACAAAAGCCTTGTCAATGCCAATAATGCGTCCTGGACGGCCTTTTCCCTTTGCGCAAGCAAAAACTTCTATGTTCTCGTACTGCCATCCTTTTTAGCGCATTAGTATGAGGTCATCTGATTAATTTTGCTATAACTTTTCTTCTTTTACCTTCTACAGCGGTCCTCCTCTTGTTGCGCTCTTGTTCAATTTTATCCACTTCTGGTATAAGTTGTCAATGAAAATGAGTACTTTGTTTGCCAACTTTCTTGTACGCTTTCGCACTTCCAATTTTAGTGTAAGAGTATGAAACAACAATAAACTAATAGATTTAAATTTTGATACAGCTGCGGAATATAATTTCCAAGCAAAAAAATTAAATAAAATATAAAAATAAATTAAATTTAAAAACTTAAGACCTTATTCATAACAAGTTATGAGCGATTTTTTTTGGATGCACAGTAGTTTTTTACTCCAGACAAAAATTGTTTAACGCTTTTTAAATTCCTTGTTCAATTGTATTCTAGAACTATATAACGGGGTTTTCAATAAGAGCGCAACAAAAGTTTTTTTAAATAAAACAAAACCGGTTTAAGATAGCAATGAAATTCTTTATTCCTGTGAAAGTACGTTCGATGCAATTATGTATGGAGCTCGATTTCTTTTGCATGGCCACCACGGGCACGCTTGCAGAAGTCCAGACGCCGAACCCAATTTTCGACGGTTTTCAAGCATAAATCGGCCGATACTGCTGCAATTTCACGTTCGATATTCGTTCGAAGTTCATCAATCGTCGCTGTTGGAACCACATGTCCTCCAAGTCCATATTATCCAATTGGGGCCAAAAATATTCGGTTGTCATTGTACGGTAGCGATTCGCATGCATAGTAATGTGCCGGTCTTGATCATCACGGAAGAAGTACGGCCCAATGACGCCGCCGGCCCATAAACCGCGTCAAACCTTAATTTTTTTCGGGATGCAATGATGACTCATGGATTACGTGTGGATTGCTGTCTGACCAATAACGTATATTTTGCTCATTGACGAAGCCATTCAGCCAGAAAGGAGTCTCATCGCTGACGACCATAAATTGGACGTAGCGCTCTTAAAGTTGAGGCCACTGACTCCAAATTTCGGTAGTAAATTTTAATAATTTCGAATCGTTGTTGGCTCTTATATCTTTCCATGATGAAATGGCAAACCTTACTGAAGAGAAATGTCAAAAAATCGGAAAAAAATATGGCGTCATTTGCTGCCCCTATCGATTTACTTTTGTAGCGTCTCTGTTGAAAAACCCTTTACTATGAGGTATTTATATTCTCTTTGACACAGAAAAATACATTTCAGGTAAAAAAAACTGTTTGCTTTTCTTGAATGCGAATATTTGTATATAGGATTTAAATTGTTTCCTAAAGAGGAAATAGTGCGGGACTTAATTTACTACCGCCAAACCACAGGTCCATTATGTCAATTTTATCGAATATTAATAATTTTTGTATGGGGACCCTGTGAAGGGTTGGTTTTGAGATCACGTTTGTTCTAGAGGAATATTGTAGATTCAAAGAAATGGAAGTTGTTCATACGTGGTACCTACCTAGCAGTGACTCCTGAGTAGTTACGAGCATTGTTTTGTCCATTTCGCCACAAATTCGTTTACACAATCTTAAAAACGTCTGCGGCACGGACAATTTCAACCGATCGAGCTCATATTTTTGTAAACAAATTTTTTACCCTTACGTCACAATAATCGGGCTATGCATTTTGAAACAGGTGAGTTTTCAATTCTCGCATACACTGAGGGTCCACCTTACTTCACACGTTGATATGCATTGATGAACCTAAATCTCTATATGCAATCGATGCACGATCCTAGTGTTATTCTGCCAGAAAACATCGATGCTGTGCAAGAAATGGTATTGCAAGATTGTCATGTGACATACCGTGAGATAGAGGTAACCTTAATTGTTTTAAATGCTCAAAAAAGCTCGTGTCGATTGATGCAAGAAACTGTTGAAAAAATGTAATGCCGGTGTTTCTAAAGAAGTCTATTGGATCACGACAGGAAACGAATAATGGTTTTCTGCGTATGAACCGGAAACTAAACAGCAATCGACTGAGACGCCAAAGCCACTAAAACTTGTTCTCGTCCGAAGCACTTTAAAGCAAATGGAGGGTACTCATCATAACTGGTTATGTGGTAATAGTTTCGTTAGAGTATCGTAGGGCGGATAATTCTGATTGGTACTCATGTATTTGTTGAAGTGTTTGGTGAACTAAGAGAAACGAACGCCCGCCCTCAGCCAGACATATAGAAAGCTAAATGAATAAATAAATGGTTTTCCCATGACATCTTATGAAGGGATTGCGGAGATCTTCTCACAACCAGTGAGCTGTGCGCTTTCTAGTTTTGAACTCTCTGATTGGGATCTACAGATTTTACGCCGGTTCCGAACTGTATGTGGAGAAGACAAATGTAATGTGGTCGGAGCAGGGATCAAACCCTCGTGCTCATGTCCAAGAGTCGCGCACACTACCCATTGCACCACCGACATTTCTCACTCTATGAAAACTGCTGCAGAGACCGTAGTTGGTTATGATAAACCGGTCAAAGGCAAAGAATGGTATGATAAGAGTGTCGCAAGTCATGACGCAACAACCGAGACAACTCGGTGTAAGCCGAAGAGGAGAAAGGAAACCCCTTTGTTTGTAAAAATCTGTTGTGGAGGAAGCGAGTGAGAAAATTTAATCTTGCAGAAGCCAAACCAATGGAAGTGGATCAGGGCTCCCCTTTTTGTAGAGATAAGGACGGGAATCTTGTCACAGATGTGCAGAATATGTCGTATGGAGAGATCATTTCTCTGATTTAATTATCCTAGGAAGCTTGAACACATGCATAACGATGGCGTAGACTGCACCGTCGTAGCCAAATCAAGGTTAGAACTGCAATTTCCCTGCTTAATAATAACAAATCCGATGGGGTTGATTGACTACCAGCTGAGCCGTTTAAGGCTGACGGTTATGAGTTGGATAGGTGCGTGTATCAGCTCGTTTGCAAAATCTGGCTAAACGAAGAGAACTACAGGCTTTGTCATTCATGAGCATAAGCTTGGTCGATAACATTTTATCTGATTGACGAATTAGAAAAAATATTGTCAAACAATAGCATCAACGCTAGCTGATGTTCATGCTTATGAATGACAAGTCGGTGGTTCGCTTTCAAAACAAAGCAACCCGAGTATATGTACGATGTACCGCGGAATAAGCTTTACGTCCAACGCACACAAGGTCCTCTCGGGCGTAATTTGCGAAAGACTAAATCCGTTTGTTGCAGCGGTGATCGGACCTTATCAGTGTGGCTTTTGGCCTCGAAAGTCAACTGTCGACCAGATATTCACAATACGACATATCCTGGAGAAAACATACAAAAACATATAGACACCTCTTTGTAGATTATAAGGCTGTCTCCGATAGCCCGACGCGGTTAAAATTGTACCAAGCTATGTCGGAGCTTGGTATTCCTGCTAAGGTGAAACGCCGTTGTAGAATGACACTGAGCGATACAAAATCCTCAGTAAAGATTGGCAAATATCTCACCGAATAATTTACTATGAGGCGACGCCCTGTCATGCGATATCTTCAAAATATTAACTGAGATCATCGTGCAGTCAACATGAGTTAAACGATCAGCAGCAAAAGTCATACGCTGCTCGAGTATTCTGATGACTTAGTCATCATTGGGTAAAATCTGCGAGAAGTTGGGGTTTGGTAGTTTCTTTTGGTACCTCCTAATACTGCAGTATTCTCGCGAATTGGGAAAGAATCAGCAGAAGTGGGTGTGGCTACAAAGGAGGACAAAGCTAAATTAATGGTTTCGACAAACAGAAGGGCGAACGTTAATAACCGTTATAATTTTGAGATAGTGGACGAATTTATTTACCTCTGATCTGCCGTGAACAGAAGCAATGAGGTCAGCGTGGAAATCAAACCGAGAATTGTGCTTGCAAACAGGTGTTATTTCGGGCTAAGCAAGCACTTAATATTCCAAAATACCCTTCAGGCAATTAAGCGGTTAAGAAACAATTATGTGGGTCGTTTTATTTGAGGGCTTTTTTTAAAATGCAATGTTTGATTTCGTTAATAAATCATCATTTCACTTGCGGGAGTTTTTACTTGGTCTGTTTTTACAGTGTTTTTTTTTTAACTTGATTTGTTGTCTGTCAGTCTGTATTGTGCAAATCAGTCTGCATTGTTCAAATCTAGTAACTAATAACAGTTGCAGTTGACCAATCGAACTCAAATTTTGCATACTTGTCAGATTTGGATGACAATAGATGAATATGAAAAAAAAATGAAAACATAAAAAATTTATTTACTAAAAAATTAAAAATAAAGAAATAATTAAAACAAAAATTAAGTTACAGTGTTTTATTTATAAATGCACTAAAAACTAGAAAATATTTTTTTCTTAGCCTCAATAAGTAAAGGGTTGTACAACAGAGACGCTCCAAAAGTAAATCGCTAGGGACAGCAAACGACTCCATATTTTTTCCCGCTCTTTTGACATTTCTCTTCAATAAGTTTAGCCATTTCATCATGGAAAGATACACGAGCCAACAACGAGTCGAAATTATTAAAATTTACTACCGAAATTTGGAGTCAGTGGCCTCAGCTTTAAGAGCGCTACGTCTTCAGCGATGAGCCTCATTTCTGGCTGAATGGCTTCGTCAATAAGCAAAATATGCGTTATTGGTCAGACAGCAATCCACACGTAATCCATGAGTCATCATTGCATCGCGAAAAAATTACGATTTGGCGCGGTTTATGGGCTCAAGACCGGCACATGAATGTGAATTCGAATCGCTACCGTTCAATGATAACCGAATATTTTTGACCCCAATTGGATAATATGGACTTGGATGACATGTGGTTCCAACAGGACGGCGCCACAAGCCACACAGCGAATGCCACAATCAATTTATTGGAAACAAAATTTGGTGAACGTGTTATCTCACGAAATGGCCCATTCGATTGGCCGCCTCGGTCGTGCGATTTGACGTCGTTAGATTATTTCCTGTGGGGCTACGTCACGGCTATGGTCTACGCCAACAAGCCAGGACGATTGATGAACTTCGTACGAATTTTGAACGTGAAATTGCAGCAGTGTCGGCCGATTTATGCTTGAAAACCGTCGAAAATTGGTTTCAGCGTCTGTACTTCTGCAAGCGTGCCCGTGGTGGCCATGCAAAAGAAATCGAGTTCCCTACATAATGGCGTCGAACGCATTTTCATAGGAATAAAGAATTTCATTTGTATCTAAAACCGGTTTTGTTTTATTTAAAAAACCTTTTGTAGCACTCTTGTTGAAAAACCCGATATATTCTTCTTCATGATGGGGTTGTACAATGGTCCGCCTACTTAGCACTTCAACAGCAATGGTCTAGATACTTTCAATAAAGAGCGTAATTAAAATGAATTAGTTAATTAATTTTCTAATGATCTCTCAAATCAAACGCTTGCATTTAAATTAAAAATGGTGACAAAATTAAATGTCAAATTAAGGATCAAAATTAAATGTCAAATAAAGTGTCAAAATTAGATGTCAAAGTTAAAGTCAAAATTAAATGTCAAATTAAGTGGCAAATTAAGTGTCAAAGTTAAATGTCAAAGTTAAATGTCAAAATTGAATGTCAAAGTTGAATGTCAAAATTAAATGTCAAAATTAATTGACAAATAAAGTGTTAAAATTAGATGTCAAAGTTAAAGTCAAAATTAAAAGTCAAAGCTAAATGTCAAAATTAAATGTCAAATTAAGTGTCAAAATTAAATGTCAAAATAAAATGTCAAATAAAGTGTCAAATAAAGTGTCAAAATTAAATGTCAAAGTTAAATGTCAAAATTAAATGTCAAATTAAGTGTCAAATTAAGTGTCAAAGTTAAATGTCAAAATTAAATGTCAAAGTTGAATGTCAAAGTTAAATGTCAAATTAAGTGTCAAAATTAAATGTCACATAAAGTGTCAAAATTAAATGTCACAGTTAAAGTCAAAATTAAATGTCAAATTAAGTGTCGAATTAAGTGTTAATATTTAATGTCACATAAAGTGTCAAAATTAAATGTCAATATTAAATGTCAAAGTTAAATGTCGAAATTAAATGTCAAATTAAGTGTCAAAATTAAATGTCACCATTTTTAATTTAAATGGAAGCGTTTTATTTGAGAGATTCCAAGAAAATTATTTAACTAATTCATTTTAATTACGCTCTTTATTGAAAGTATCTAGACCATTGTTGTTGAAGTGCTACAACCCCATTGTACAACCCCATCATGAAGAAGGATATACTTATTGAGGCTAAGAGAACAATTATTTTCCAGTTTTTAGTGCATTTATAAATAAAACACTGTAACTTAATTTTTTTTTAATTTTTTTTTTAAACTTAACATTTTATCAGCTTAATATTATTTTCAAAAAGTCGACCACAAAAATGTTCCAATGATACAAAGGCTGTCTATGTGGCTATTTCGTTTATTGCCAAGATCTTCATCAGCAGATTTTTGGTATATTTTCGGTGAATTCGTCAAAAATATTTATCTAGAAACACTCATCATATTAATGAGAATTCCTTTATACATATGTATGTTTTAAGAATTCCAAGCATTAGCATTGGAACACTTTCATGCACAACTCTGTTTTATCATGTAGTTAGTGGAATGACAAATATTCTTTAAATCATCACACCCTATTGAACAAAGTTCTGCTGTGAAAAAACCCTTGGTGTATACAATATTCATTTTATGAGTGAATTGAACAAAAATTCTGGAAACATAAGAATAAAAATCCTCTCAAAATTGAAATAAAACAAAAACATCAGAAGAAACTTTTAAAATTTGTAGTTGCGTGCACATTTGAATCTGCAGTAGCATGGCCTAACTTGTTGTAGTTATCAAGGACTTGAATTCCTTTTTTTAGTTATGTTTTGACACTGACATATTATTCAAAGGCGGTTGCTGCCATACAATTCCACAGTAAATTGATAGTTCGCTAACAACCCGCAGTAAGGCTTGAACCAAACCATAAAATTGGGAAAGTATTTGGACGTGGTAACTATCACTGAACCGTGCTTGATTCGCGCGATTTCGGTTGTGGGCTGCATTTTTGGTTTTATTTTAATAAATCCTTGGCACGTTGAAATTTTGCACTGCAAATTTCAACGGTATTGTAGCTTTTTCGTCATTTCATAATTCCTTCATAGTTCCAGAAAAATGTTTCAAACGACAAAGAAAATTTTAAATATCTCGATTTTGTTTTGTCTTTTTCTGGTTCACTGTGGAGAAGTTGGGGTAAGTCTCTTCGAAAGAATTGTAGTACATAAACTTCTTGACATCTTGGGAAATACACTAATCAACAATAATTATATTTAGAACCCCAAAGTCAGTGCAGAAATTCAACATTTTACCATTTTCTTAAATTTTTCGTTCATACATAACTGTCCACTGAAGTCCTGTGACTATAAATAAAAAAACTGTTTCTGATTACAACCCATGAAGGCATTGGGGAGATCCTCTCACAATCAATAAGCTCTGCGCTTCCCGATTATTAATACTCACTGATTGGGACGTACAGTTTTACTCCGATTCCGAACGGTATTTTGAGAAGCTTTTTCATGGCTAAATACTCGATAGTGTCGCCGTCACTATGCGAGGTGGCCGCCGTCGAAAGAAATTTAAGGTGGTCAGAGCGGGCACACTAGCCATTGCTCAACCGACGACGTATTTCGAGCCAGACTGACTTTAAACGCGAAGTGTATACATCGCACAGTGGTCGAAATCACACTTCTATTAGAGTTTAATTCAAAATTATGTAAAATCAGTGGCTAAGACTCTTATTCGACTATTAGACTAATAAACACTACACAATTTTATTGCATTTTACAGTTTAAAATTCAAATCTTTCAATATTTTTGCGTTCCAGGAAAAAATAATTGAATAGAAACAATTGGTAGGGCCAAACCAAAAGAGAACGAGAAAAACTATATTTAGGGTAGTGCGTTCTATAATCAGAACTTTCAAAACTTCAGCGTCAGAGCGTGTAAGTAGGAAAGCAACGTGTTCACAGTGCCAAACAATCACTCGACACGATAAAAACTTCGGCTAGAGCAGGGGGTTTCTACGGCGCAGCTGGACGAAAAGGTACTATGGAAATGATGTAGAATGAGAGACCAAAGAAGTCATAGACATTATAGACCATGCAGCAAACTAAGTTTAAATAGTGTTTAAGTGATACTAATGACAGATAAATTATGGTTTATGTTACATTTTTCACAAACCGGAAGAAAACATGATCTCGTAGCCTTAAACGAAATCACAACTTTAAAAATAACTCGGATCTAAGACGACCAAACTTAACCCTTCTGCACAAATTAAGATTGTACCCCTCATAAACAATTTGTAGGTCAATTTGAACCAATATCAAAAACACATCCGTACAACGGTAAATTTTCGTTTTATTATTTGAACATAAAATATAAAAATCCAAAATTTATTTTAAGACAAGAAGATTAATTGTGGCTGTGTATACTTTTACACATAATGTTGTTTGCATAAACATATTTTGCATGTATTGGAACGGATTGAATGCTTGCTTGAGTTTTTGGTATGTGGACAAACAAAAACATCTTTGTCTTTTTCCCAATTACGCAAAAAGGATGAGGAAAAATCTTGATATTGAATGATCTTCGATGAACTGGGAGTGTCAGATACTAAATCTTCCTGAAATCCATCAGAAGGCCCTGACTGTGGACATGAAAAAGTTGTATAAACGTGCAGCCATCCTAAGGCATGATTTTAGCCGTTTGTTCTTCAAAATTGGGTCATTTTGTGCAGAAGGGTTAATAAGAAATTTATTTGTTTTTTACCTGAATCAGAGCTATATGAAGCAGAATCATCGTTTTGTACGTCTGACTCTGAAGACAATATTAATATCGCCCCATTCAATTATTCCACCTGGTCGTTGTAGCGAAGTCTTGGCCATCGTACTTTTCGATGACCTTCGAGTACGTCTTCAGAATACCTTTCGCACTGGTTCATTCTGATCCATTATACTGGGATGGCCCAGCCAGCTATAAAGCGGTACTTCGATTCGCATAACTACGTCGATGTCGGGATATAGATTATATATTTTGTGGTTCATCCATAGTCGATCCTCGCCGTTCTCTATTATAGGACCATCTATTTTTCGGAGCTTTTACTCTCGAAGACCCTCAGTAATGTTTCATCAGCATGCGCTAATGATTCATTCTGCGCCATAAAGCCACACAGGGTGTGTGGGAGTCCGGTATAGTAGGGTATTAGTTTCTGTGAAATGCTTACTTAGCCCGAAATAACACCTGTTTGCAAGGACAATTCTGCTTCTGTTCACGGCTGATCCGAAGTAATAAGAGCTCACTGGTTCGGGTAATCCAATTCCTTCCCAATTCCTTCATGGGATTTTATGGGAAACCATTTTTTTTAAGAGTGCGAAAAACGATGTACATTTTATTATTTTTAAACACGCTCTTGATTAGCTGATATAATAACAAAAGAAACTAGACTCACGCGGTATACTGGACCACCTTGGTCAACATCGCGAATTTTACACTGGAAAAGTAATTTTTCTGTTAAATTTACGAATAAAAATTAAGACGTTTACGTGTAATTTTCCACGCTCCCATAAAAGCAACACGAAATTGATATGTATAAATATGTTGCTAATGGTCAGTGGTACAAACTACCGTATTCAGTTTGTGGTTTGCTCAAGGAACACGATTTTACAATCCAAAATACCATCTTTAATTTTTAACGGCCCATAAAACTTTAGTGATTACACCATTTTTTAAATTTAGAGACGTGTAGCACTGAGTGTAGTCTGTATCTTTTCCGAAGACCACTTTCCTCTAGGACTAACCACGCGTTTACAACTGAAAGATGATACTAAAAAAATTACATGAGGTGTCAGGGGACACCCGGTTGGAACGAAGTTCCTTTCGCTATATATTATGCACCAGGAGCATTCCACCGTCACGTACAGACAAATTAAACTATATTTTAGCACGTATTTTACATACAACTCTAATTGGTAGATGTGATGTCTATTTTTTTCTTCTAATAATTAGACTACATGCTAGTCTTCAATCCTACATAGAACTTGTTTTTAATAATTTATAAAATATTAAAGAAAAATGTGAACAAACTTCGTCACGTGTGCGACAGCTTGAGTTAACCAACATTTAAAATTGTAGTGATTAAATAAAAATTTCAGCGAATCTATTACACATAGAAAAAAAAATTAATGTGAGTCCGATCACAGGGGAGATGTGTAAACATCTAGTACTGAAGTTGGAAGTACTTATGCTTTTAGTATATTTTTTTAATTAATCAACTAAAAGTATCAAAACTTTCAATATTGTAAATACACTGGTTTTTGTTTTGCTGGTTTTTGTTTGTTTTATTTAACTTATTTGGTTAGTAAATGGGCACACTGCAGTATATATGTACTGCATTAAAAATTACAGTAAGCAGTAAATTTACTGATTACTGAAAAAATTCAGTAAATTTTTACTGATAATGAAATGTAATTTGCATTACCAGTCAAATCATAGGGCCGTATTCATAATAATCAGTAATCGGGCAGTACTGATTACTGAAAATTCAATGCACCTCATCGTAATCATGTAGGCACTTTATAAGCTTTCATTCAGCCATTCAGCTTTGATACACTTTGTGTTGTTTTATGTTTGAGTTATAATTTTTTGGTGTTTTGTAAAATATTTTATTATTTTGTATTTGTTGCGGTTGACAAGTTATTAATCAGCTGTTTACTTAAATGTAATGCATGTAGTTATTTTACAGCAATGGTTTTCGAAAATTAGTAGCTACTATTGCACACTAGATGGTGTTTATATGCAGCTGTTAAGTATGAATGACCATCTCAAAGATGAAGAAAACTTTTAGTTTTTAGTTTTCCTTATATTTGACAAGTTTAGTTTTTAGTTTTCCTTATTTTGCTTTGTTTTAGTACATTTTTTATTAAAAGTGCAAAAAATCTTGCACTTTTTATTTATTTGTTTTCATTTGCCTACGATAACATAATGTACGACAATTAGTGAAAATTAGTCGCTACTAAGGGCTAGCACAAGTGCATGTTTCGGTTCATTTAATTCATCGTGCAAAATGTTATGCTGCGTGTGTAGGGCCGACGCCAGCAGCGGTTCGAGCCATGCCATGTCTACACGTAACCCCACTCATAGTTGTCATTGCGACGCAACCGTCGAGTCATACGATGCTATTACTACCCAATGTTTGGGTGAACTGTGTTGTGATACGTGTTGTACTACCAGCAATCTATGTATGTTGATTTACTTTAGCAACATCAAAAAGGAATTCATTTCAAAAATAAAAAAAGAAACAATTAAGTAAGGAAAAAGGTAATTTTTTAAGAAAATTTACCTTTTTTATAAAAAGCTGATTATTTAGGAATAGGAATGTTTTTTAAGAAAAGATAATTTTTAAGAAAAAGTACTTTTGTTAAGTAAAAATACTTTTTTAAAGAAAATTTACATATTCTAAGAAAACAAGTGAAAATTAATTAATTGCGATAATTTAAACATCAATATTCTCCATTTTCCCCTTTTTTAATTACAATCGTGCGCACACAAATCAAACGTTAGAATAACTTAAATTCAGTGTGGGCGACAAAACGTCATCCATACAGTCTTGGATGAGTGGTCGTATGTACCATGCAACACTCAAGTAAAACGATTCATGTTCGAACACGTTGGATTGATTTACTTGAGTCGAACATAACATTGCCGTCGAAGTCCTATGTATACCAAGTAGCACCACATGCATGACATGACAATATATTAGTGTCACACAAATCACAACTCAATCAATTCATCTCGCGCTAGCCTCTAGTCGCTACTATTGCACACTAGGTGGTGCTGAATATATTGTATGCAACGTATGATTACACTAATACACTCATACATAGCTCACACCGATTTGATAACGCTTTACGATTGGTTAACGATTACATCACACATCTTACTCTAAAATTGTGATTGTATTGTGAAAAAGATTTTTACTCCCAGCGTATAGATGTTTACACATCAAAAAATGTGTAAGAAAGAAATTTCAACTAACAACCATGCTTACTTATGATGATAATAACTTTTTAATAAAACAAATATTTATAAGTAAAAATAAATTTTTTTTGTCACGTAAAGACAAATTGCGTCACGTAAGCGACACAGTTGAAATTATTGTTATAAAATACACAAAAATCAATAGTTAATTACAGTTGTGTCTACAGGTAGGCTATGTTTCTTGCACTCCACGATCTTTTGATTGGCTTTGATGAAATGAAAGTTTGAAATTCCTGTTATGGCTTTGGTGTTATTCCATGGTGATTCAGATTAAATTTTTTGTGAGATTTCAGATGATGGCACATAAATTATCCGGGTTTTTGAAACTAATTGAGAAGCCAAATCAGCAAAATCTTTAGCTGACTGGATGACAATATGTTCGTTTTGGCTCATCATTTTCTGTCTTATTAGTCCCGTTCCACCTATTACACCTTCTCCATGAGATGTAGCAAAATTTTTCCAAAAAAAGGGATTTGTGTACTTTTCAATCAACATTGATATTAACTTTACCATATAACGGATTTTAAATGCCGATGCCGGGCCATCGCTCCAAATTATTTCCGCTGAAGGTAAATCTTCATTTTCCGTATGTAACGGGTTTTTCAATAAGAGCGCTACAAAAGTTTTTTTTAAATACAACAAAACCGGTTTTCCAATGAATTCAATGATTCCAATGAAATTCTTTATTCCTGTGAAAGTACGTTCGATGCCATTATGTATGGAACTCGATGTATTTTGTATGGCCACCACGGGCACGCTTGCAGAAGTCCAGACGCCGAACCCAATTTTCGACAGTTTTCCAGCATAAATCGGCCGATACTGCTGCAATTTCACGTTCGATATTCGTACGAAGTTCATCAATCGTCGCTGGCTTGTTGGCATAGACCATAGACTTGCCGTAGTCCCACAGGAAATAATCTAACGACGTCAAATCGCACGACCGAGGCGGCCAATCGACTGGGCCATTTCGTGAGATAACACGTTCACCAAACTTTGTTTCCCATAAATTGATTGTGGCATTCGCTGTGTGGCTTGTGGCGCCGTCCTGTTGGAACCACATGTCCTCCAAGCCCATATTATCCAATTGGGGCCAAAAATATTCGATTATCATTGAACGGTAGCGATTCGCATTCGCAGTAGTGTGCTGGTTTTGATCATCACTGAAGAAGTACGGCCCAATGACGCCGCCGGCCCATAAACCGCACCAAACCGTAATTTTTTCGGGATGCAATGATGACTCATGAATTACGTGTGGATTGCTGTCTGACCAATAACGCATATTTTGCTTACTGACAAAGCCATACAGCCAGAAGTGAGCCTCATCGCTGATTGTTGAGGCCTCTTAAAGTTGAGGCAACTGACTCCAAATTTCGGTAGTAAATTTTAATAATTTCGAGTCGCTGTTGGCTCGTATATCTTTCCGTGATGAAATGGCAAACCTTACTGAAGAGAAATGTCAAAAGAGCGGGAAAAAATATGGCGTCGTTTGCTGTCCCTATCGATTTACTTTTGTAGCGTCTCTGTTGAAAAACCTTTACGGGCATTAAATCGAACAACTTATTTAAAAAAACAAAAACTGCATCTTTGACAATTTCCTTTGTAAAAACTTGCAGCGGTAAACAACAGGACACTCGTTCGCGACCATAGTTCTCTTTGAACTTCTTTCTGGCATTCACAAGCGAAAGACATTGCAAAATCAACTTGAAGGATACGCTCACTTTCATTAAGTTTGTCTTTTTGAAAGTCATCGGCTTGGATTCTTTTCAAATTAACATGGTTCATCATAATATGAATTGAATCAATCAGTTTGTCTTTCACTTCACCTGAACTTGTTTCATGGGTTGATAAACGTAGTTTATTATCTGAATTTTTTTTCCCATTCTTTCCATATGCAGACTTTGCTTAAGTCCATGGACAGTAATAGGTTTTTTCCATCAGAACAGAAGTAACATTTATTCTTCCAGCACTTAGAATCTAAAGAAGGATCACATAAAATTTTACACCACCAGTTGTTACAGTAGTTTTGTTTTACGCCTTTCACTTTGTACATAAAATTTTCACGGGTGATACATTTGCACTGATCTGACGGAGTGTCTTTTATAAGCAGCACGTTTTTAGGTCTCAGACTACGAAATTTTTGAAATCCTATCTGTATGTAAGGATTAAATTCCTTAAAAATGTAGAAGGCTTCTCGTAGATACATAGTTAAATAATGCTTCTGACGCCTTTCCTTAATTCCATTTTCCCAAACTGTAACAAAATCATTTGCACCTGGACAGGTGTATACTATATCCGGACGGTAATAAAAGGCTTTCACATCCTCGTAATACGAGTCAACATTTGATAGGTCCAAGCTTGAACTGTCAGCTAGAGCAATATTAATTTTAAATGCTAATTCGGTTACTACCGCTCTTTTTTTGCTTGGTCTTTTATAGCCTTTTGAACAGCTTTCGATAAACTTTGTTTGGACTTGTAAGGGGATTTGGTACTTACAGAAGGTTCGTCAATAGTTTGACCTTGATTCCCTATTTTGGCCCTTTCCAGTCTTTTTTTATCCCTTTGCTTAACTGGCAAAGTTTTTAACACCATTTCTGAAAGACTTTCTCCTTTTCGCTTACGAAGCTCGCATATTCTTTTCGATTATTAGCGCTAAAGTTTGCATCATCTTTCTTACGGTTTTTGCGAAGTTTCCGCATACGATCAGCACTGGAGGAAGGTTGTTGATCAGTCATATTTGGATGAGGCACAAATGCACTGCAGTAAATAATAAATACAGTTTGTAAATAGCACAAAAATGGAAAGCTTTCAGATATTTTAATTCTTGGCGTCACGTACAGACACTTTTTATCACGAAAGAAAAACTATTTGTGAAGTGTTTAAGCGCATTTTTTTTTTTGCCAGATTTTAGACCAATGCAGACCTGCGGCGCATACATAATTGGGCATCGGCAAACTACCTGTGTATTAATCCATCTAAATCTAAATGTTTGATTATAAGACTAAGGCAAATGAGGCAAACTATTGGGCCAGAACTCTTTATTGATAGTGAAAGACCCCTTTCACACTCGGCAAGTTACTTGCACAAGTCAGTTTTTCAACTTTCCGAGTACAAGCAAGTCTGTACTCAAAATTTATTCCCCTATCCGGACCTTACCTCTGTCATCAACAAACCAAGACTTGGGCAAGAGACTTGCGCAAGTAACTTGCCGAGTGTGAAAGGGGTCAAAGAATATAAATACCTTGGTATAATTTTTAACAAAACACGAACTTGGTCTGATCATATACTCTCCGCAACTGGTAGAACGTATTCTATATTAAGAACTCTTTGGAATTCTCAATATTTCACACCTCCAAATATTCGTCAACTCCTTGCTAAGACCTATCTAATGCCTATCTTACTTTATGGGTGTGAATTATGTGCTAGTACTGACTCTACAAGTCTCGACAAACTAAATAGCGCATACAAGGCTGTAGTAAGATATGTTTATGGTTTGAATAAATATGATCATATATCTGCTGTGGCAAATAATTTGTACGGTGTTAGTTTCGTAAATTTTCTGAGAATACGTTCCTTGATTTTTCTTCAGAAGACAACATATTCGCGTCAACCTTTGTATGTATATAATATAATAATTTTCACTCGGACAAATAGATCTAATGATTTAATTCTAGTTAGGTGTAATAGTCTGATGTCCGATTGGCAGTTTTTGTAAATAGTATTCGTCGTTGGAACCTACTGCCTTCAACTATTCAGTTCATAAGCAATGCAGAACAATTTAAAAAAACTATTTTTGAACATTATACTCGTAACTAACTCAAAACAAATCTCTTGTAATATCCTACAATAATATATACTTCTTTTATTTATTTTACCAGTTATTTTTTTATGTTCTATTTTACTTCATTTTATTTTATTTTAATTTCTTTAAAGCAATAACTGTTTTCCAATTTAATTTTTATCATTTAAACTTTTTCTTTTAATCTATGTTGTATTAATTTTAATTTTAATTTTACTTTTAAAAACACGTTAAATACAATCACTAAATTGTTAACAATTGACTATAAGTAACACATACTAAATCCTGTACTATAATTATAAGATTTTAAGACTTGTTGTGTAGGATGTTTCAAATAAATAAATAAATAATTAAAATAAAATAAAATGTTAGCTTTAAACAACAAAAATCAATTTGTATAGTTGACTTGTCTTACAATTGTTATTATAAAAAGGAATTACGCGTGACGTGTGCCACATAGAAATTTACCTTTGCATTGTTATTAATTCCTCGTGAACAAAGCACTTTACAACAAAAAGTATTATGCAGTTTAATGCCGCTCACCACTCACTTGGATGCAGAAAAGAAATTTAGTTCCTATGTGAAAAACAGTAGTGGCGGCAACCTTGCAAAAAATGGTGTAAAATGAAATAAAAAAAGCTAGATTCTTGATACTCTCAAGAAAATAACGGTATTTAAGAAAACAGTGATCTACAAAATTATTTGGGATTAGAACTGAATCTCTCTAACTAGATGCAAAATTATGAAAAAAATTGTTCATATTTCGCTCTTGTTATGGAATGCTCAACTAGTTAGTTCCAAAACGCTTAAGGCGCCCGTTAAAAAATACGATAATTTAAATGGATCTTTAAGAATAGCTACTTTTTGTAAAATGATACACATTTTATAAAAAAAGTTTACTTTATAGAGTGAATTTTTTAACGTATATTTTTAGGTCCTTTTTGTATTATATTTTCCCGATAAGGTAATTTTTTAAAGAGAGTTACTTCTTTTATGAAAATCTAATGTTTGTTTTAAGAAAATGTACTATTTTTAAGAAGAAGTACTTTCTGTAAGAAAAAGTCATAAGAGTACGATTTTAGTTTTACAAAGAATTAATTTTTTTTTTAAAAACAAGAACTTTATAAAGAAGTGGTACTCTTTTTAGGAAACATTTTTTTTTAGGAAAATTTACTTATTTTCAGAAAGGCTACTTATCTCAAGAAAAGAAAAGAAAAGGTATTATTTTATTTTTAAGAAAAGGCATGTTTAAGAAGAGGAATTTTTGTAAGAAAATGTATTTTTTTAGAGAAGTTTTTTTTTTTTTGAAGGAAAGCTTTTTTTACGAAAGAACATGTACTATTTAAAGAGTAGGTACTTATCTCAAAAAAGTTGTTTTGGTTTTCAAAAAAGGTACTCTTTACAGAAAATGTAGTTTTTTAAGAAAAGGCAATATGTTGTAAGATAATGTACTTTTTTAAGCAAAGGTACTGCTTTAAGATTAGTATTTTTTTAAGAAAAGGTACTCTGTTTAAGAATAGGAATATGTATTTTTTTTGGAGAAAATTTACTTTATTTAAGAGAAGGCACTTATGTAAGAAAATGTTATTTGTTTAAACTTCTTTCACTTTAGCTTTTCTAAATATACTTTTTATTGAGTTCAAGACTACAATATGTACTATATGTTGGTTGATAGATAACTTCCCATTAAACAAGATATGTTCCAACATATTTTAGTCTGTACACAAACGAAGGCAAAAGAAACCAATATAGTTGATAACATAGATAAAGTAAATTAATAGATGAAGCACAAGTGTTGCGGAAATTTTAGTGTAATGGGTAATTTACTAGATGTCATTGAAAGCAATAAATTGTTTTTTTTTGTTCCCCAAAAAAGTCAAAAAATATGACTCAGCAAAAATATCACTTCGTAACAAGAATACAACACGTTACTTAAATTATGATATCTGATGGCCATCGAATTGCAAAGCCATGTCACCACCGACTATGTCCTAATAAATTGGTTCTTCGTCCAGTTCAGCTACCATTCCTTGTTGAGAGTCCTCAGACACTCTAACGGTTGAAACAATCTTTGGGCGGGGAAGTTTTTAGATTAAAAAGCTGAAATAGTTTTTGGGCGGGGAAGTTTTTAGATTAAAAAGGCATTCCATTCCGGCTTGTTCATCTTTGAGAGGTCTTACGGATTTTCTTTTATTGATATCCCAACACCGGCCTCATGGCTTTGAAATAGATTTTTATATAAGAAACAAATGCTATTACGTAAAATCATTTAAATGTTTTCACATTTTCCCTTGTTTAAATTACTTTCATAAAAATTTCCCACAAGTTTGGATAAACGTCAATGAGAATTTTGGAAGACTTCAATGAAAGTGGCAGTAGTACACGACAGCACCTAGTGCACAAAGTTGAAAATTGGCGCGCTATATCTATTATTTCCTTTATCTCTGGTTGATAATACTGGGTTTTAGCATAATAGTGTTAAAAAAATTGTTGCCTGTAAAGTCGGTTTTACGGGCGAAGATTTTACGTGACAACGTCTTTTTCTCGGTAGAATATTTATTGATATGAATATAATTAAATTGCACAATACGAGTGCAATGAACTCACTTGCCCAATGAGTGTTAGAACTCACGGGCGATGTTTTAACATTTATTGAAACTTATGGTTTAGGAAAATAGAAGTAATTTCAACACCATCTAGGTACCTGTGCGATTTCTATGAACACATTATCAAATGTGACATTATAAACAATAAACATATCCTTTATTATAAAATATAAACATTTCTTTTATTATAAAAAATAAACATTTCTTTTATTAAAAACAAAAGAAAATAATTTACTAACCAAAAAGTATTTCAATTCATCATATTCGCATATCGTTTTTAAAGCCGACCGCAGCTCTCTGTTTCGTTTTGGCTACCTAATTCATATGAAAATTTCTACACACAAACATACACTACACATATCATAAAGCCAAAAAACAAAAAACAAAAAAAAACAAAAAATAATACCTTATCCAATGCAGACTGATCTAAATCAATATTCATACACACGCACATATATACGCACATACATACTTGCTCAGTCGTCATATATATGATGTGCCAAAAAACAAAAACACTCACACCACCGACCAACAGCCACTAGAAGCCAGCAAAGCAAATCGTTTCTGGCACACAAGTAAACACATTGCGTTTACTTGTGTTCGGTGACTCATCGTAACGTTACCGGGCGTTACACTTTTTCATAAGTGACTCCCAGCCGCAACCTAATTTAAGACGTTGTCACGTCAAAAAGTTGTTTATTTTTTTGGTATTTCATTCAGCTTTCGATCATTCAGCTTTCGATCACGACGTACAATCACGACGCATGTCTTTCAAAAGTTGGTATCCTCGGCATTGAGCAATAGGCAGGAGTCCCATCTCTCTCTTTACGTTCTGTCGATGACGACGCGATGGTAGGCGTTTCATCAAATTCCATCAATACCTGGCCGCATCTGTTCATATACGCCTTGGGTCGGAAGTTGGTTTTGAGTAGGACCCGGTGGTATCCATGACACAGCTGATCGAAAGCGAAAGAGATTGAAAATGAAAGAAAGATAGGAGAAAGAGCGATAAGCAATCAGAAGCGAAAAATGCAGCAAACTAAGTTTAAATTGTGTTTGATAGATACTAATGACTGCTAAATTATATTTTATGTTGGTTGCATCGAACTCAAATACCCATGTCCTGCTATTTCTGTCCATTTAATGTCCCACCAAAGAGTAACATAGAATAGAAAATCGAACTCGATGAAATTTCATCGAGAGCACGTAAAGAGAGGGATGGCGGCTCTTATCTATTGATATATGGTATGACCATTACTGCGGTTTTACATAAATTCCGGTAGAGGAAATCTAAAAAACAAGATCGCTCGTAATTAGATTCATTATATGCTAACCAGCCACCTCTATTGTCTGGAACAGACGCTGCCAAAATATACGGCTACCGTGAAAATATGCTTCTGGGCTTGCAGTGACTGGGTACACACAAACCATACTAAATACCAAACTAAATATAAATTATGTTTCGTTGATACTTATGACAGCTAAATTATGTTTTATGTTGATTGCATCGAAGGAAAATATGCACTCCGTTTTATATCCAACTAAAGAGTACAATTCAACTGCAACTCGAACTCGATGAAATGGCTAGAGGGCTAGAGACTCTTGTATATTTTGCTATGTTCCTACCTACATTGCATGCGTATTATCTAACGGTATAAGCGAAGTTGGGTTTGCAGGTGAATGAGGACAAGAAGAAATTAATGGATTCGATGACCAGAGATTCATCTCGACTACAAAGAAAACCTGAACGTCGATGGAAATTTTTGTATACATTTATACCAGGGATTACTTTATGCTCGTGTGTTCCGCAAACTCCCAACCTACTAACCTATAACCCGAGGAATGAGCGTGATCAAATTTAGCCCATATTCGGCATAGCCCATGATCTGCTCCAATTAGTTACACGTTATTGCTCTAGTACAGCAACTAATACACTTATAAAGTGGCTGTTATACATAATTAAAATCAAATTTGCATTTTAAACAAATGAACTCCATAGAGAATGTACATGTATGACAAGATTGCACATGCAATTATTTAAATGTATTATCCAAATATAAATTTCAGTCGTTCAATGGTTGGAAACTGAGTATGCGAATATTTTAGTATGTGATAACATTTGTGCATTTCCTCCCTCTTGTATTGGGGGAGTCTTTATGCTGATTTTAACATAAAAATCTAAATCCTGTTGATGCGTTGCATGTTCCATTTTTCTCCCTCATTCACTTTTTACAGCAACGAGCAAATCGCTTTCACAGCATTTAGTTGACAGAGTTCAAATTTTTTTGTTTACATCCGACAAAGGAAATCTCCTCTCTGAGGTATCCTCCACTTTTTAAAATCTTCCTCCAACTGCATTGAGGGAGTTGTTTGTAAATATGCCAAGTGAAACACATGTTTGCTACCAGCCATCTCTGACTTTCAGTGCTAAAAAGGCAAAATGTTTAGAGAAAACCGGGTTAAAAAATCAAAGATGTGAAAAACTTTGGATTTGTAACTGTATTAGGGAATTTAATTTTGAAACGATTTAATAATAAATTTGAATTTTTTTAAATGTATAAATTATCATAAGCTTGCAGATAATTTAAAACATTATTTTAAAAAAACAAGCGTTTACTTATTTCACTGACTGTATCACATGAAGTGTTTTTTGTTTGATTGAACGTACATACGGGCGGATCCGTGACTTTTCGAACATCCCTCGTAGATATATGAAATCCAACACTGCTCCTATCAAGTACCACCTGTTGATACACTACTGTCAAATTTTGAGTAAGTTCCGTCACTTACTTTGCGTTTAACAGCTGTTCAAAACATGCAACCTCGTGCATTTTTTTAAAAATGGAAAAAAATGAATTGCGAGTGCTCATTAATCAAACCAAGGATCAGCTTGATAAATACTATGGGGACTCTGCACCATCGATTTCAATGGTAACAAAGTGGTTTACTGATACATATTATGTTTTTGGTACATATTATGTTCAATCTATGTAGTACCCTTTACTCGTGTATATAACGGGTCCGCCAAATAACGTTTTTTTTTTTTGAAAATGCTATAAAAATAAAACTACTGAATATTTTCTCAAATTTCTTTTTTTATTTGAAAGTACAATCCTTCCGGTTAATAATGGAAAATAATTTCATTCAAATGGCTGCCTCGGCTGGCCATGCAGTAGCCTACACGATAGGTCCAATTTTTAAGCACATTATCGATTGTGTGCAGCTGTATTTCACCAATTTTAAAGCGTCAATTGTCTCTCGCTTGTCGGCGTAACACTTATCTTTGAGGGCACCCCACAAATAATAGTCGAACGGTGTCAAATCGCAGCTCCGTGGTGGCCAAACGACATCAGCTCTGCGGCTGATAATACGATCTTCAAAAACAGGGCGCAAAACATCGAGTGTAGCTTCGGTTGTGTGGCACGTACCGCCGTCCTGTTGAAACCAAATGTTGCCAATATCCTCAACTTCAATTTTTGTGAACAAAAATTCAATTCAATTTTTGTGAACAAAAATTCGTTCAACATGGCCCGATAACGATCGCCATTGACTGTAACGGCCACTCCTTGCTCATTTTCGAAGAAAAATGGCCCAATTACGCCTCTGGACCAAAATCCGCACCAAACAGTGACTCGTTTTGGGTGCATCGGCTTTTCAATGTATGCGTTCGGGTTTTCTGTGCCATAAATGCGACAATTTTGCTTGTTTACATACCCGCCAAGATCAAAATGAGCTTCATCTGAAAAGATGTTTTTTTTTGGCAAAATCGGCATCTTCTGTAAGTCGATCGCAGGCCCATTTTCCCCATATTTCCCAGCGTTGTTCAAGCGAATACACAACCATATTCGTTCAGCGGAAGGATAAAACTAATTATCTGTCAAATCAGACGTAAGCTAAGTGGTACCATTCACGAAATAAGCAGTAGTTGGAAAAAAAAACGTTAGATGGCGGACCCTTTAGTATTTATATACAAGGTGTTTCAAAAGAAGTCATCCGATGTTTTTTGGCTCTAATTTTTATTCTAAATGAAAAACTTCGATTCTGTTTATTGATTATGTTTATGTGAACCTTTAGAGTTTTATTGGTTAAGTTTAGAAGATGATATCGGTTAAATGGGCGCCGTCACAATTGATTACCATACGGGCTCGTTTTATGGCAAATATAACACAATATTATAATATAAAGTTTAAATAAAAGGCTCACGATGAACAAGGGCTCCAATGAATTCTCTCCATCGACTTCTGTCTCTGGCTAGTGATTTGATTTGATTTCATGATCGACGAAAATGTTTGTATTCCTTCTACAGTGGTCTTTCTGACTTTCGAGTTCCATTCAAATGCCACTCTAGCAATATCTGTTGTTGGCCGCCTAAGTATATGGCCGATTCAAGTACATTTTCTCCTCCGTATATCCAAATCGATGGGTCTATTCGTACTTGATTAGAAATTGTCTGTGGTTTGTATATATGGCATATCTGTCTCAGACAACGATTGCCAAGCGTTGGACTTTCTGCATTGTCAGCTTCTTCAAGCTCCAAGTAGCAAACCTATCAAAAGGTCAAACTTCACAGTGAAATTGAATATTTTCATATTTTCCGATATTCTCTTATAGCGCCAGATATAGCGCCGCAGTGCCACCATCGTTGATAATCTTCCATCCTAAATAGCTGATCGAGTCTACTTTATCAATTAACGAATCATCAACTTTTAGTAGCGTATTACGTTCTGTTCGAATACGGATCAATTTTGTCTTCTTTATATTTATTCTCTATCCCATTTTTTCGCATTTTTGGAGAGTTTGTATAACTTGGCGTCGATGTTGTTAACCCTGCTGTTAGATTAGGACCATTTGGTCCAAATTTTTTCTGTTTTCCCTTGTAACTTTGGAACGGTGATATATACTGACTAAATTTTTCTGCTAATGGGGTCTTTTAATAAAACAATGTTATGTGCGAAAATTAAATTTTCTAACTTTATTCAGGACTGAGAAAAATACAAAATGACGAATCTTAGATTAGAGGACCATTTGGTCAATAGTACATTTTTTCATTACCAAGCGAATGTAAATTCATGTCAAATATTTAGAAGATGTTTTTGATATGTCAAATACTTGCTTTAGAAATTATTGAACCAAAATAGTTACAAAGGATAAGATAAAATTATTATTTTGGATGAAAATTCCAGTATGGACCAAATGGTCCCTCAATCTAAGATTCGTAAGTTTTTTCTAATCTAACAGCAGGGTTAAATCTGTTGGCCATATGACGTATGTCATCTGCGTAGTCGATATCATCTAGAGGTTCATACCTACTCCACTGAATGCCTTACTTGCTTTCATTTCCTCATCCATAAGTAGAAGAAATAATATTGGGGCTAAGACACATCCTTGTCTAACTCCCGCAGATGTGGTGAAAGCGTGGCTTGCGTTTATATTAAAACGAACGTTGACGCTGCATCTCCTTACAGTTCACGGATCATAGCCACCATCTTGTCCGGTATCCCCTTTTTGGTCAAGGTGGAACACATTGAGTTGCGGTATTCACAATGAAATGCTTGGTCGAATTCTACGAAAAGTAGATACAGTGACGAGTGTTGTTCAACTGATTGTTTTATGGTCATATGGAGTGTCTTCACGTGGTCGGTACACGAACGTCCAGGCCCAAAACCCGCCTGCTCCTTCCGCACAATTTGCTCCACCCAGTGGTGCCAACAGTTCCGAAGCAAACAGAAAAGAAAAATCGCTACAAAACCCACCAAATGATAAGAAAGTTTAAGTTCAAAATGGTGCTCCATAAGTCGAAATAGGTTAAATGATAACACAAGTCAACAAATAAAAAAAAGTTAAATGGTGCCGAGAAACCGTTAGTGGTTCTGTAACATGCCGACACTGGTAATACTAAAAATGTGAAAAAAAAAATTTTCCTACGTGTAGTTTTGGATATAATGTCAATTTTTAATAGCAATTTTGCATTCGACCGTGAAACAAAAAGCGTGTGTATTTCCAATAAATAAAAAGCATAAGACGGACATATTTAACAATATTTAATAACATGTCGTTGTCGCGAAAAAGTTGTCTCAATGATCCAAACGTGTTTTGTTACATTTGTGGTGACTACACCGTTAAAAAGTTTGGAAAACCTATAACGGATTTTATAAAAAGTGCTTATTTTTTTTATTTTAATTTGCAAATTGAGGATAAAAATAAGCCGTGGATTCCTCAAATGGTTTGCAAAATGTGCTGTGAACAATTAAGACAGTGTATGAATGGTCAAAGACGTCGTATGAAATTCGGAGTGCCTATGCAGTGGAAAGAACAAAAAAATCACTTAGATGACTGCTACTTTTGTTGTATTAAACTACGTGGAATTAATCTGAAAAAAATGATTTATCCAGTCGTAGAATCAGCCAGAAGACCTCTACCACATTCCCAGGAGGTACCTGTTCCAAAATTATGCTCTGAAAATGAACCCTTGTTTGAAGAAATCCTTGTCGAAATGAGTAGCGATAGTGATTTTGAAGAAATACCGTCTACAAACCCCAAATTATTTACACAAGACGACTTAAATGATATGGTAAGAGATCTTGAATTACCTAAAGGATCTGCAGAGGTAATGGCTTCTAGACTAAAAGAAAGAAACATGTTAGCATCACATACAAAAGTGACATACTATCGCAAAAGAGAGCAAGGCTTACGAAATTTTTTCATTCGGAAGACGATATTGTATTTTGTTCTGATGTGCAAGGCCTTATTCTGGCAATGGGTCTTTCCGGATACCGGCCAAATGAATGGCGCCTCTTTATAGATAGCTGAAAACGAAGCCTGAAGTGTGTACTTTTACACAATGGCAATACATATGGTTCAGTTCCAATTGCCCATTCTACAAGATTAAAAGAAACATACTTAAATATTATATGTGTTGATCTTAAGATGACTAATTTCTTATTAGGACAGCAAAGTGGATTCACAAAATATCCATGTTTATATTGTCTGTGGGACAGCCGGGCCAAGCACCTACACTGGGAAAAACTAAATTGGCCAGTACGTGAGGGGTTGGAGGTTGAAAATCATAACATCCTAAATCCACCTTTAGTTACAAAAGAAAAAATTATATTGCCTCCCTTGCACATTACACTAGGTCTTATGGAACAGTTTGTCAAAGCCCTGGATAAAAATGGCCAGTGTTTCTCTTATATAACGACAAAATTTCCAGGACTAAGCTTAGAGAAGATAAAAGCGGGAGTTTTTGATGGTCCACAAATAAAAAAATTAATTAAAGATTCCAGTTTCATAAATTCAATGAATGATTTGGAACGGCCTGTTTGGACTTCTTTTGTTGAAGTTATTAAAAACTTTCTTGGAAATTACAAGTCAAGCAACTATCGCCAAAATGTTAACCACATGCTAGATAACTTTAAAAACTTGGGATGCAACATGTCTATCAAATTGCACTACCTTCATAGTCATCTCGACCGATTCCCAGATAATCTTGGATCTTGTAGCGATGAGCAAGGGGAGCGGTTTCATCAGGATCTGAAAACTATGGAAGAGAGGTACCAAGGCCGATGGGATCGGCATATGATGGCTGACTACTTTGGGGAATGCAGCGAGGCCTTCCTACTGCACATCATTCACGAAAGTCACGAAAAAGAAAGTTTTTATGTAAATAATAATGGAAAAAATCACTTTTTTTTTATATATATGCACAAAAGCGAAATACGCGAAAACTACACGTAAGAATTACAACTTTTTGTTATTTTTGTAATCAGTATGAAGTCCTAGTTTAAAAATATATACAGTTCCTTGGCACCAAAACTAGTGTTGACTTGTGTAATAATTAATTGATATATAAATATATTGATAATAAATAATTAATTGATAATAATGTCTCGAAAATCACCGCACAAAAGTTTTCACGGGTTAATTGCATTTTTTGACCGAGGTGAATTTTTCAATACACTTTAAATACAACAAATAGTGATCGTAAGTGAAAACGTTCTCTGTATGTTTATGTTAAAACATTTTCCAGCTTTGCAATGGAAGTTTCAGTTTGCATCTGGCAACACTAGTGTTGTCAGGGCTCCAAATATAAGTAGTAACTCTTAAAAGAAATGTGAATGCTGTGATTGATATAGTCAGTTCAATCAGGTGAATGTTCAACATTCCATGTGGAATAATTTTATTGATTTTATTTCGGAATATGAACATGATTTTTTATACATATTTTTGCTATTTAACTGCAAGCGAACAAACATAATTAGCTGTTACGTGTAATTAACCCACTGTCCTGCCGAGCGACACCTAATACTGTCATCTTTTGTGGAATGAATGTTGACCACTTCCCTTTCAAAAATATAAAAACAATACAGAAAACACAATATTTCGGTAAACGAGAACTCAATTTCTACATCCGCGTGGGCTTATATCAAGTAATGCCTTCAGTGGAGCTGCTTAGTTAGTACAATGACTGAAACATGTTAGAAATCGGAGGAAATTAGACAATTATCCCAATTATTCTTCCCGATTGAACTTAATTACAAGTTCAACTGAAATGAGCTTTTGAAATCTCAGCTCATTTGAACACTTTAACGGAAATGATACAATGAATTAAAATGAACTTTAGTGAACTAGTGAACTTGTACATTCTGCTGAGTTGAAATAAAAAGAGCGTTCACTCGAATGAACCAAAAATACCAAGTCTATGCTTTATATCGTTCTCTCACACTCTTGGACATGACGTTCGTGGCGTTCGAGTTTAAACACCTCAGAGGAATGCAGAGAGATATCTTGAAACTATATCAAGAATTTGAGTCTCTTCATGCTCGGTACTGGTATGTTCGCATATGAATGATTTTCGAATATGGATAGTTCATGTTGGTTTATGTGGTGTGTTTGGCTGTGAACGTATTGAAATGAAACGGTTCTGCTTAGTATATGTTTTTGACCCGCTTGCAGATGTCGCGTATATATTTTCGACCTTATTCACAAAAAGTTACAAGAGGCTTGAGAAACGTTTTTATTTTGACAAATCGTCTCTGAAACCTGTCAACTTTTTATGAATAAGGCCCTTAAGGTTTAACAAATACTTGGGTATACAAATATGAATAGAGCTATTGAACTTCTCTTAGCGGATGGACAAGGTCGTTTTGACAACTCCATTACTTTTTGAAGAAAATACATTTCTTTCAGCCAAAAACGTGTTTCTTCTCATCATAGTATCTTTAAGTTCAATACATTTAGGCGGCCGTTGTTTTAATTTTTGTATTCCTTTCAAATATATTAGTGGTATTCATGTAAACAAGAAAACCTATAACTTTTGCTCAGCGTAAGTTTGCTCCGAAGCATTTCATGAGGCACCAAATAAAGTTGCTCAGTGTATCTATGCAGCAATTGTCAAAAAAAGGCTGTTCAAGTAAATAAACAAAGTAAAATTAAAAGTATATGCTTTACCTATTCCATTATTTTTTTTCACATAAATCAAAAACCTTCTATTTTTTTCAATACAAAAATATTGACAGTGAAATCTCAAAAGTTTTCAGTCGCTTTGTATGGGAAATTTGTTTGTTTTGAATTTTGCTGTGCAAGTTTACGATGTTTTCGAGTTTGCGAGGTTCTTTCGAGCTTTCATGAAGACCACTATTGTATTCTCAAATTCCTCGAACCAGACGTTTATTGCAGTGGCGATCTCTTTATTGCACACAAATCTCTGACCGCGATCCATTTCTTCAGATTTGGAAATAGAAGCTGATAACGAGTGGCTAAATCCGGAGAAAATGGCGGTCGAGGTAGAAATTCGTAGACAAATTTTTTGAATTTTTGCAATGGCGTGTACACACCAGTGCAACGGTGCATTGTCGTGGTGGTAGATCACTATTTTTCTTCGCCGAGTTCGGCCCTTAAAATCAATGTCGAATCTGTTCAAGAACTGCGAGTAATACTCTCCGGTGTTCGTCTTAATCTTTTTTAGGTAGTCGATGTTAATGACACCACATGCGTCCCCAAATATGTCGCCATGACCTTATTGGCCGACAGACCCACCTTGGCCTTCTTTAATACACGTTCACCCGGAGAAGTCCACTGGTTTGACTGTTCCATGACTCTGATGCATTGAGATGTCTCCATATATCGTTCCCGATTACGCAACGACCCAAAAACTCCAGCAGATTGCGGTTAAACATCAGCAAACACTACTTTGTAGTGATCATACGACTGCGTTTTGTGTCCAGTGTGAGCAATCGCGGCACCCATCGCACGGATAGGTTTTTCATGACTAAGTATTCATGCAAAATGTGACGTACCCGCTCAGTATAGACGACTACAACATCAGGCAGCTCATACTCTTTCATTCTCCGGTGATCGTCCAATATCAATCCATGAATTATCTCGGCGATTTCTGGCGTGACGACCTTCTTTGTGCGACCACAACGGAATTAAGTGATCAACTTTTTATAGATAGAAATTTGTGGTGTAGGATCACAAAGTATTTATCAAGCATTTCCTTGGCTTCGGTGACAAGTTTCGTTTACTTTAGAAATTTATATAGAAATTTGTGAGCCTCAATGGCTGTCAAACACAAACTAAATGACGCAGCTGTCTTAAAATGTTACAGTTGCCTATTAACAGATGTTACTTGAGTGGAGCAGAGTTGATTAGAAATTAACCACGATCACAGTTCAACAGGTCGTAGGGATTTCTAGCTGCCCTCATAAATTTGTCCAAGATCTAAAAACGTCTCAATTTTTTGTTTAATATTTCAACATTAAATTAGAAAAATTTATCCAAATTGATGCGTGCATAAAAATTACGTTAGTAACTTGTTAAAAAACTTTTATGAAAAAATACAAAAAAACGAATTATGTTTATTTGCATTGGAATGAATTTAAAAAAAATTGTTTTCAGTAAAAATTTTTGAATTATTTAAGTTGTTGAAAAATTTTATAATATCGTTGTGATATTTTCACTTTAAAATCAAAATTTGGTAGTTATATTTTCATATTCTTATACAAAATATATAAAATCATGCGAAACTTGAAAATCTTATTGTAACTGAGTTTTAGTATTAGAATTGAAATTCGGTATAATTGAATAAAATAAACCTAAATGTTTGTTTTTCGGTTTGCCGGTTTATCCTACTCTAATATCAACCGGAAGCAGGACTAGAAGAACCAAAAATATTTTGACAATAATGTCGTTTATTTGCACATGTCGTACATATATACAACACATTTTCCTGTCTTATACTCAACAGAGATGCTTAAGGAAACAGCCATACAAACATACGTGTCCATGTTTCCTATGGCTATGTATGTACAATACAATACATGAACAGTACATAGTAAGTTTTTTGCCATCGTTTTCCCCCAAACTATTCAAATTTGCATAGGAGAACCCACAAACAAAAAGGAGCCAAAACTTTGTGGAAAAGCACCTGCGGGCATAAAGAAAAATATGTACTTATATAGTTTTTCTTTACTAACTCGGAATATGTTTGTGAAAACTTTAAATACGAGTGAACAAAACGCAATAATACACTGACAAATTTACATAACTACAGAATAGATAGTAGTTGCGACATTCGTAAATATGAAAGTTTGTGTTAGTTCTTTGTTGGACTCGTTAACGTTTTCTTTATCGCATTTATACCTTTTATCCTAAAACCAGGGAAGCGTTCGAAATAAATAGGAAGGAAGTCCCTGTAGACTTTGCGGTATTTAAAGGGTTGAAAATCTCCTTTTTTCGGACTGACCGTGAAAGTGGAATATTTCCGATAGCTATTTACTTGGGAGTGTCCAGAAATGTCTCCTTCATCAGGCAGTCCAAGGATTTCACTACTTTCTGTCCTAGAGATAGTATGTACTAGGAAATAGCTTCATCGGAACACTCCGCTAGCTACCTAACTAGAGTGAGAAGGCGAAACGAATGAACAGCCTGCTTGGTTATGCATGCGATATAACACAGGATTCTGCGCCATAAAGCAAGACAGGTTGTATGAGAGAGTCTTATTATTAAAGTGCTTGCGCTGCCCGAAATTTCACCAGCTAGCAATCACAATTCTTTATTTATTGGTTATTGCTTCTGTTCACGGCAGATCCGAGGTAAATACATTCGTCCACTACCTAGAAATTATGTGGGTTATCAACGATCATCCTTTCATCCAATCGGGTGGAAGTTCTGCTTCACCACTTTTGCGGATTCCTACTCAATTCTCGAAAATACTGCAGTAACTTCTCGCAGATTTCGCCCAACGATGTATAAATCAGCAGCATACGCGTGCAGGATGTGATTTTTGCTGCTGGTCGTTTTACTCGTATTGACTGCAGCTTTTCTCACGACGATCTCAATTAATACGAGGAAGGATCAATAATTCCGTAAATTTTCGAATTTCCCTTGCAACACTGCTCCCATCAAGTACCACCTGGTAATAGACTACTGTCAAATTTTGAGCAAGTTCCGTCATTTATTTTGCGTTTAACAGCAAAACTGAGTTTCGAGTGCTCACTAAACATTATTTTTGCGAAAAAAAACCATCAATCAAACCAATCAAAAGCTTGATAAATACTATGGGGACTCTGGACCATCGATTTCAGTGGTAAAAAAGTGGTATACTGACTTTCGTTGTGGTTGCACAAGTACAAATGACGCTAAACGTTCTGGATGGCCAATTGAGGTCAATACACTCGAAAATGTCGAAAAAATCCACCATATGTTGTTGGCCGATCGAAGAGTAACAGTGCATGAGATTGTTGATGACATAAGTATTTCATATGGCAGTGTGGTTTCGATTTTATATGATCAGTTGAATTTAAGACAGCTGTCTGTAAGATGGATGCCGCGTTTGCCCTCAATTCACCATAAACGTAATGGTGTGCCAACTTCAAAGGATTGTTTAGAGTTGTTTAATTGGGCTACGAATTGGTACCTCATCCACCATATTCTCCGGATTTAGCCTCCAGTGACTATTTCCTATTTCCAAACCTAAAGAATTGGCTCGGTGGGAAGAGATCTTTAGCTGCAACGATGAAATTATTGACCAAACAAATGCTATTTTTTCGAAGGGATACCAAAATTGATGAAACGTTGGACTAAGTATATTGAGCTAAATGGAGATTATGTTGAGAAATATTTTTTTTTTTTGCAAAAAAACTGTGTTTCATTCAAAAAGTTACGGACTTATTGATATATTGACAAGATAGCGTGGTTGGATGTCGCCCTGCCTGAGCTCGTGCCTCGTACTAAACTTTTCGCTGAGATCTTTACCAATCTTTACGGAAGATTTCATGTCGGTCAGTGTCATTCTACAAGAGGCGTTTCAGATTAGCAGGAATACCATGCTCCGACATAGCTTGGTACGGTTTTCCACGTAGCGGGCTACCGAAGTCAGCGAAAGAGGTGGTAGGTGTTGATTTATTCTTCGCTGAGTTTCTCCAGGATTTGTTTTAATGTGAAAATCTGGTCGATAGTTGACTTTCCACACCTATAGTCACACTCTTAAGGTAGGATCAGGTCTGCAACAATCAGCTTTAGTCTTTCGCACGTTGCGCTCAAGAGGACCCTGTATGCGATGGTTAAAAGTCTTTTTCCATGATAGTTTGTACATATACTCGGGTGTCTTTTTTTGAAACCAGGACACATTATACAGCGACTTCAATCTACGGGCATTCATTTTTCTAGTCAGATTTTGCATGTAAGCTGCTGCATGCATCTTTCAAACGCATCACCGCCAACACTTAAACAGCTCAGCCTTTAGTCCATCAGCACCAGGGTCTTTGTGGTTGTTAAGCAGGGAAATTAAAATTTTAAATTTGATTTGGATAGGTAAGAGTAGTCGATGCCATCGTCCTGTATGCAATTCACACCCTCATCTAGTTATATTGAAAACTCATGGGACAACTAAAGCATAGAAGTAATCTCTCCATAATCCCAACATACTCTGCACATCTGTGACAAGATTCCCGTCCATATCTCTAGAAAAGGGAGGCCCCGATCCACTCCCATTGGTTTTGGGTTTCACCTTTCAGTACAATTTATGGGTCGGGTCACATTCTTCCATCTGTAAGATTGAATTTAAAACCGTTTTTTCTTCATACCAAATCTGGGTTCCTCTCTCCTCTCCTCTCCTCCTTAACGGCATGACGAGGCTACCACTGCAGAAGACTGATGCGTTGCCATACATACAGCGTTCGTTTCACCACTTGCAATGCGACACTCTTCACCGTAGCATGGTTTGTCTCTAAGCGGTTTATCATAACGAAGTGCGGCATCTGCAGCAGTTTTCATAAAGTGGGAAATGTGCTTCCACTGCGGTTCACAATCATGAGTCGGTGGTTCGTTTTGCCCCATTATCTGTGTGAGCGTCTCTGCACAGGCCGTTAGCATCTCTGGTAATTGCAACTTTCCGATGTCCAGCTTTTTATATCTCTGGTTTAGTATGACTTTCGCTCTGCTTATGCTTGTGGGAACCCTTGCTGCCACGAGGTAGTGATCCGAATCGATATAAGCTCTTCGAATCAGACGTTCGTCCATTACACTCGTAGAGTGCCTTCCATCATCGATCGATCGATCCGGTATTTCGTCTACTCATTAGGGGATATGCAAGTAGCCCTAGGTAAGTCTTTCTGTTGGAATCTCGTACGAGACAAAAGCTCATAGGCCCATTCCGTTATCGGAAGTGATTGCGTTTAGATTGTATTTACCTATGGTTGGTTAAAAGAAATTTTTCTTGCCGAATTTGACATTAAAATCACCTAGAACAACCTTAAGGTCATGGCCAGGGCAGTTGTACGTTTCCTCTAGGCACTCATAGAAATTGTCCTTGGTGTCATCGTCCTTTTCTTCCGTTGGGCATGTACAAAAATCAGCAATATGTTAAAGTATATCGCTTGTATGCTGTTAGTGGCCATACGTTCACTCACGGAGTTGTAACTTCAGAAGAGATGTCGCAGTCTTTTACCAACTACAAATCCCCAATCAAAATTTATGATTCACTTATTTAAAGTCACTAACAATTCCATATTCAGCAGTCTGTATCTTTTGCAATTTGTAACTGATTGCAGAATTTTAAAATGGAAATAGAAGCTAGACATCTTGAGATATAAAAAAATCATGACAATAGTGGTTTCTTAACTAAAGAACTTTTTTTGAGCAATTGATAAAAAAAAGTCCAAAAATGTTCTAATTTTTTGGTTCACTTGAATAAAGGCACTTTAACTAATTTTAATGAAAAACTGTTTTTCTTGATTTTCTAGTTTATTTTACTTCATTTAAGAACTATTAGTAATGGGTACAACCCCTCTGTGTTTAATACGCACAATTGTGCGGGTAAGTTTAAACTCTATAATTTCTTTAATATACTATGACGTTATTCGATAAGACCGGCAAAACACAATTGTGTATGCTCTGCCCTGTCTCTGTTGATCATTGTGAAGAGCCGTTATCCGTTTTTGGTTTTTCATATTAATTTCGTAATTCCAGTTATGTACTCTGCGCAGTTGTTAAGATGAGTCGAAAGGATAAGTTTGCATATTAATTAAAATTATTTAAATTGTGGAATACTTTGTCAAACAAGTGTTTTCAGTAAGAAAAAATATTAAATATTGTATGCAAAGTGTAACTTCGTGATTATTTTGTGATTTTTTAAATTTGTACGTCAAACTTGTTAGAAGTGCTACAATTGTGCGTGCCAGGACTATATTATAAAAATATGTCAACTTTTTTTTTGTCCTTCTTCATAGGTGGCCTAACTGAAGACGATATCTTAGCTGAACTTTTAAATTCAAATTTGGAAGATTTTGGTAGTGACGATGAGTGTGTGGATGCAACTTGTGAATTACCCGTTGTAACAAATGATTTGGCAGACCAGGAGAGCGACAATGAAGAAGAAGTAAATGCTCTATCAGATACAACACCAGATGTAAGTCAAACTGCTAATCGTCGTGAGATTTGAAAAAGAAGACCATTTGAGATTCAGCTGGAAAGCAGCTCTGGTGCAACTGCGGAGACAAACACATCTATAGAGACCCCTTATCATTATTTTTCCGTATATTTCAACGATGAGTTTTTAGAAAAAGCTACGGAGTACACAAACAGGTTCCATATTGCAGGTAAAGCACTTGGAGCATCAGTATCTGAAATGAAAATTTTTTTTTGGCATCGTCCTTGCGATGGGCTCCATTCGGTATCCAAGGCTACGCATGTACTGGGAGAAAACCACAAGTCTCCCTATTGTAGCTGATACCATGAGTAGTGATCGATTCTTTCTCTTTCGCATGTGGCTACATGTGGTGGACAACAATGAAGTAACGGATGCAGAGAAACAATCAAATGTGTTTTGGAAAATAAATCCGTTACTTGAACGTGTTAGATCTGCTTGTAGAAATATTCCAATAAAAAATCCAACGGCCAATTACTCAATAGACGAACAAATGATACCATTTACTGGTCGGTGCCCTGTTAGACAAAGCCTCCCAAATAAACATAGAGGAGTGGGATTGAAAAACGAAGTTTTAACAACCTCTGAGGTGCTGGTCCTTGATTTTGAGATTTATCAAGGCAAGACTACACCACTGCCATGCTCGAATTTACGCTTAGGACCAGGTTTTGTTTTGCGTTTGGCTGAAACACTTCCTGGAGGCTCCAAGCTGTTTTTTGACCGTTATTTCACGACTATACCACTACTAGAAGCTCTGTTGAAAAGTGGAATCTATGCTACTGGAACAATAATGAGGAATAAAATAAAAAACGTACATTTTACCAATGAGAAACACATGAAAAGGGGCGATATGGAGGAACTTTGTCATAGTGAAGACAATATTGTCGTGGTGCAGTGGAAGGATTCAAAGTCAGTAATTCTTGCATCTTCAGCTTACGGATGTGAGCCAGTTGAACACGTGAAACGCTGGGAAAAAAGAGAAAAGGTATGTAGAAGTTCCAGCTCCTAGTATGGTCAGGGAATACAACAAGCTTATGGGCGGCGTTGATGTTTGCGATCAATTAATGGAATCATACAGGTCATTTTTTAAAACTCGAAAATGGACTTTAAAAGTTTTTATACATTTTATTGATCTTGTGTGTTGTAACGCCTGGATGCAATACAGAGATGATTGTAAAATGAATTCCCAACTTCAGAAAAATTCTCATAACTTGTTAAGTTTTAAAATAGCATTAGCTAAACAACTAGTAGCTATAGATAAGAAAAAAAAATATTGAATATGAATCTGAAGATGAAGATGAAGAACCACAGAATGTTACCAAAAAGTATCGTCCATCCGAACAACCATGCCAAGACAAAAGACTTGATGGATACAAACAATGGCCTCTTGTGCATGATTTGTCATCAGTAAGATGCTGCCGTCGTCTCGGATCTACATCAGGAACGCGTACATATTGTTCAAAGTGTCAAGTGTATTTATGCCTTAGTAAAAATCAAAATTGTTTTCTAAAATACCAGACTGAAAAATAAAAATAAATAATATTGTTTCAAAGAAATATATTTTTTTATTTGGAAATTAATCCGGACTGCAACAATTGTGCGCATCCTGAAAAAAATTATAAAGGGTCTTACTGACAAAACTTAATATATTAATATGTTCTATGAACACAGAAATAACAGAATTCAAAAATTTAGATAAATCTATCACATGGATCGGCTATAGGTCGGAAAGGGTTATACCGGTTTTCATTGAGGGATAAAGAGAATTTTTGTAACCTAACGAAACTTGATTCTAAGCATCCTTAATGCTCTAAATTAGTGACTGCTTGTCATCAAATTGTCTACCTCCGTCATAGACCCTACGACATAACCAACCCCAGATATTTTCGATAATATTTAGATCTGGCCAATAGGGTGGCCAGTCAAGAATATTAGCATTTTGGCTTGCAATGAACTCCTTTACTACTCTGGCGTTGTGTATAGGGGCATTATCGTGTTGCAAAATTCAAGATATGGGACCAAATAGTTCATTGAACTTCGTAGAAGCCGATTCCAATAACGTTTTATAGCTTGCACTAGTCATTTTTGCACTTTAAAATTCAAGATAGAAGGTGCCATAGTACGTAATAGCACCCCACACCATAACGCCGACCTCTCGGCTGTGATGTCGGTTCAAAAAACGCTTTTATTTGCGCAGATCATGGAAATAATAGTTGTAGCCATCAGGCCCATCCAAATTAAACTTCCTCTCATCCGTAAATACTACGGTTCATTTACATGACTTCTTGGCTGCACATCCCATTCCATGTAGTCTCTTGCGAATTGAAGCCGCCTTTCCTTACGAGGAGCTTTACGTGCCGGCTTTTTTTTGGCATTTCAGGTATTTAAGATACTCGCTCGCTTCCACTCCAGCTTGAGCTCTAATTTTTGACAAGGATAAGGCAGAAATAGAAGCAATTCTGATGATTTTTCTTTTCTCATACGTAGATAAAGACAATTAAACCCTTCTCTTAACATTTTTCCCATACCCCTCGGGGCCCTTGATGTAATTCTTGACAACTGTTGGGCTCCGTCCAATTTTTTTTAGCTATTGCACGGTTATAATATCCTTCGGAACGGTAAACATCGATTTTAGTTTTTTCCGATAGATTTAAAATTTTTTGTTTTGCCATTTTGACTAGTAAAATGATTAAGATGTAATAAATTAAAATAAACAAATGCTCCCAACAAAAAATCATCTCTTACTTTAAAATTAGTTAAACTGCCTTTAGTCAAGTGAACCAAAAAAATGGCACATTTTTGGACTTTTTTTTAAAAACTGCTCAAAAAAAGTTGTTTAGTTAAGAAACCACTATTGTCATGATTTTTTTATATCTCGAGATATCTAGCTTCCATTTCCATTTTAAAATTCTGCAATCGGTTACAAATTGCAAAAGAGACAGGTTGCTGAATATCGAATTTTTGTGAAATTATAAGAACATTTTTTTATTTTTCATCTTTTTATTGTTTTATTTTTATTCTGTTGTTCGACCTTTTCCTTATCAATAAATAATCAATATTTTTCGAGCTTAAGGTCAGATTTGCTGTTGTTATATTTATTTTCCTCGATATTTCGCTACTCCTTTGTGTAGCATCATCAGGAGATATAAACAATATTTAACAATTAAAACAAAACAAAATTAACAATTGTGAAAAAATTATGTCAATTTAAAAATGTTCAAACAAATTTTCCCGCCTTTTTTCAAAATTTTCTGAAGTTACACAAACAAAAATAATGTTCGTAAAAAGTTCATATAAATTAACCCAAAGAAAAATATTAGATTGATATGATAAACAATTCTTGCTTAAATGGTTCTACATTTTACTAATTAAATGTCTGTAAATTTGGGCTACATTATCTGTATCTGTTTTATAGTTAATTCTTTTCAATGTTGGTGTATTAATTATCTGTAGCATTTCTAACATATAACGACGTTTATAATTGTTTTCTTTATTTAAAACCGCTGTATCCTGAAAGTTTGGGTAATGATTTAATCTAGCACAATGGGATGTTAATGCTGTTTTCTGTGTAGAAATGTGCCTATATTTCTGATCTGATTTGTGTCCTGCAATTCGTGTCTTTAGTTTATTTTTTGTAGTCCCTACATATACTTTGTTACAAACCTCGTTGTCATTTCCTTTACATGGTATTTTATATACTATATTACTCATATCAAATTTGTCCAAACTATCCTTTGTTTTACTAAATATTCTGCCTATTGTGTTATATGTTTTGTGTGCTATCCTATAATTCTTGTCGTCAAATATTTTTGACTTCGCCAACCTATCTGTTATTCCAGGTATGTACGTTATTGACTTTTAAATTTTTGGCTCATCTGTAGTAACCCTGTTCGGTTGTCGTTTATCCTCAAATTACCTTATCAGTCTGTTGGTAAGATGGTTCGGGAAGTTGTTGTCCTTGAGAATGTTCCTTATCCTTTCCTTATTGACCTTGTGGAATTCTACATCACTTATAGTCAAAACGCGGTTTATTAAATTTATAGTTACATATTATTATATATTTTATAGTTATATATTGTGTCTTTCTGTGCGATACAGAAATGTCCTTTTTTCTCATAAACTATATATTGTGTATTTCTGTGCGATGCAGAAATTGCTTCTTTTTTTTATAACTGTATGATAGGCATTTCTGTGCGATACAGAAATTGTAATTTTTTTCAGAAACTGTATTATATATGTTGTATTTCTGTGCGATAAAGAAATTTTTTCACACCACGGGATCTATATATATTTCGTTTAATTATATCCTCCAGATTCAGGATCGTAAAATATTTAATAAAAAAATTACATCACTTTGTCCTTTCTTATATTATTGCACTACGAAATTCTTCTGTCAAACTTTGTTCAAACAAAAAGATATTCCAATGTTCAAAAACAAATCTATTTCTACTTCTTTTTATTTTTTAAATTCCAATATATTTTCACTTTTCACTACCGATACCGCCAGTTTCGACTGCGCCAGATATAGTTTGGAAATAAAACGAGTAACTTTCTTTGTTGAATTAATAATAATCACATTTTATTGTTTAACATCTATTTATACCATTTAGTTGTCTATAATGCAATTTAATAAATTTTAATAATTCTAATAATAATTTTAGGAAATAAACTAAAGTAAAATAAATTGAAATAAAATTATTATTCATGTCTGACCCAATTTGTGTAAGTAGGTTTTGCAGCAGTCGTCATTGTGGATTTTGCCGTCGCTGATCGAGTACGTTTTGATTACTGCAGTTATCATTATGAATGTGGTTGTTGTTGTTATTGATGTGTTTAATGGTAAGTTGCAGTTTTTGGTTACCGAACCCAATGTAGCTGTTGTTGTTGCTGCATTTATTGTTGAGTTGATGATCGTAGTTGTTACCAATGTAGTTATTGTTGTTGTTGCCGATATTGTTGGTTTGGTTGGTGACCATAGGTAACTCGCGCCTTTGCTTAGTTTATTTATGTAAAAAATAGAAAAATATTTGAGAAACTCAAATAACACAAGGGAACAAAATGGAACTTTTTGTGTGTTGATTGGAAGTCTGTCTATAGCAAGTTTTTACTAATTCGGGGTCCCTGATTTTAAATCTAATCTCAATTTTTCTCCATCAGCTCGAATTTATAAGTTACAGATACTAATAATTTTTTCGACTTTTTTCCAAAAATATAAATTTAAAAAAATCACAACTTTTCCTTTCATACGCTGATTTTCAAAATTTAGTGTTTTTTAAAGATCTAATTGTTACCTTTGAAAAACAATCAAATTTTTTTACATCACCAAGAAAAAAACGACACTTTAATTTTCTTCACACTCAAAGTTGATCGGTTGGGAGCAAATTTTCCTTCTTATTAGCTTTACTGAAAATCGTATTAAAGTAGCTTTGTAAAACATGTATGTGCATAGAAATCCATTGAAAATTATATGAGTTATGCTAAGCTCGGCGATAACATATTTTTCGCCTTTTTTGATTCTATCTAAAAAAAATAAAATGTTGTATTGTTACAAAAAGTGTTAGTGAAAAAAGTGTTAAGTCTTATTAAAGTTAATTAAAGGCAAAAAGGGACGTCAACATTTTTTTGATGTGTGTTGTTTGTGGTACCAGTTTTTATAGAAATTTCACCAACATTTATGAATGGGCATTACTTGGAAAGATTTGAAAAATTTGAAAAATTTGCTGAAGTATTGTAGTCGGCGACTTTGTGGACTGTTTTATTGATGTGTATTTCTCCGTTGCCTACCTGCAACGGACGATTAAGATAGCCATACCTCTTACCTTTCCAAAACAACCTAAGCGAAGCCCAGAGGTCTTACCGTTCCAAAGTTATAACCATTTTATTGTTTTTCCCTCGACTTTGGATTGGATGAGCTGGACCAATCAATTATTGATTCTGAAAGGCCTCTTAAAGACCTTTCCAACAAGCCCAAAAATCCGACCACTGGCGCAGAGGTTAGCAACTTTACCCTACTACCCTCCAACCGCCAATCCGAAAATTTTGAACCCGCTGCCATTTCGCACCCTTGCATTTTCGGACACGATCCTAGTGGACTTTTCTTCATGAAATGAGCCACGGAATGCTCTGGAGAAATTTGTCCGGAACTTCCTGAATCACCCTGTATAATTGTGAAATTTAAATGTATTTTGCACTTTTTTCTTGAATTTTATCGTTCGTATACATTTGTATTGTATTTAACACAACTATTTTGCTACACAATCACGAAAAGCGGTTGTTGTTGCTTTGTTGGAGGTTGTGTATTATTGCCCCTATCTGGTATTATTGAAGCCATGCCTTGAAACATCCAACGTTTACATGCAACCAAGCCTATGAAGACAAAATTATTGAGAGAATAATATACTCTATTCTAATTGGAATAGAGTAACACTTGGAAACATGAAAAAGTAGTAGACACATTTTTTAATATCTGTTCTTTTTTTTCAACAAAATCCCTGTTGAAGTCGTCTACCTTTTCACGGCAGATTAACCTACTGCGACTGAACAACTCATTTTCATCCTTCTTACAATCTTCCACAATATATGTACTCTTGCATCCAGGACACCAGTTTTTTGTATGTAAGTACAAATACCTAAATCTGAGTACAAAGTTTTACGAATGGGACCACAAGTGACAGTCGCATGTTCCACCCATGCATTTATCCTTATGTGTTGGCAGAATAACTCTGTATATACATATATGTTTGCATTGTCTAGTGTAACACCATTCATGTGCGATGTATGGTAAAAAATCCTCATGGAAAGCGGAATGTGAAAGTATTTGTCACACTTCATATACTACATGTTACATGAATTCCAAGACGCAACTGCAGACAAACACGTATATATGTTAAGAGTCAAAATATGAAGGATAAAATGTCTAAACATCTTATTTAAATAGTTTCCTTGATCTGCATTTAAATAATGCATTTGTCCTAAATGCTCACGCAAGCAGGCAATGTAGAATTAGGGGAATTTAAATTGCTGAGATTTTAAAAAATTTAAAAAATTGCATTAAGGTGTACTGAAAACCCGGTTTTTTGGTTCTTGGGTTGAGGTTTAAAAAAATGTAAAAGACCGTGCATTGGTGTACTGTACTGAAGACCGAGATTTTTTGAATTTCATCCGAGGCATATTGAGAGCAGATTACGGGAACGTCAACATTTTTTGTATGAGAAAACTTACAATCACCGACAGTTGAGTTTTGATTCCTATTGTATAATGTAGTGTTCAAAATACCGGCAGTTTCGATAACCGGTTTTCGGCTTATTTTCGGTTTCACATAATGGAAAGAACCGGTGAAACCGCTTAAATTCTGGTTATAATTACGGTTCTTTTTCGGTTTTCCTCGTTTCGAATGGAAAACAAATGTTAAAATTTTTGTAGCTAAATTAATACAAAATCAGCACAAAATAACATTTTTTTGCCC